>SJYO01007492.1:2015283-2219193 GCA_006410555.1 Capra ibex
GTTGTCTGACCAAGGTTTATCCTTTTCCTCATACAGTTCCGACATATAACAGTGGGACGAATAAATTGAAGATACGTCTCATGTAGTACTCTTTGCGACCTGACCTTCTTTGTGTTCGACCTTAGTTCTAACGGCCCTCTTTATAGTTAGTGGAGTCTATATGTCTACTGTGGCGGGAATACCGTCTTTCAGTTCTCCTTGATTTTTCGGAGAACTACTTTCACTTTCTCCTCTCACTTTTCAAACCGAATTTCGAGTTGTAAATCTTTTGCTTCTAGTATCGTAGGCCAGGGTAGTGAAGTACCGTTTATCTGCCCCTTTGTCACCTTTGTCACAGTCTGAAATAAAACCCCCCGAGGTTTTAGTGGCGTGTACCACTGACGTCGGTACTTTAATTTTCTACGAATGAGGAACCTTCCTTTCAATACTGGTTGGATCTATCGTATAGGTTTTCGTCTCTGTAATGAAACGGCTGATTCCAGGCAGATCAGTTCCGATACCAAAAAGGACTACAGTACATACCTACACTCTCAACCTGACACTTCTTCCGACTCGCGGCTTCTTAACTACGAAAACTTCACACCACAACCTCTTCTGAGAACTCTCAGGGGACCTGACGGTCCTCTAGGTTGGTCAGGTAAGACTTCCTCTAGTCGGGACCCTAAAGAAACCTTCCTTACTACGACTTCGACTTTGAGGTCATGATACCGGTGGAGTACGCTTCTCAACTGAGTAACCTTTTCTGAGACTACGACCCTCCCTAATCCCGGTCCTCCTCTTCCCCTACTGTCTCCTACTCTACCGACTTACCGTAGTGCCTGGGCTACCTGTACTCAGACTCACTTGAGGCCCTCTACCACTACCTGTCCCTCCGGACCGCACGACGCTAAGTACCCCAGCGTTTCTCAGCCTGTACTGACTCGCTGACTTGACTTGACTTGACTCGAATCGGGGCGGGTAGTCTTGTTCTGGGTCAAAGGGGGTGGTTAGAGAGGGAAATCCTTCGAAGGTATTCAGAGTAGGAATAAGTAGTCTATCGTCTGTCTTACTTTTGGTGTCAGTGTCTTTTGATTGGTTTGTCTAGTGTACCTGGTGTCGGACAGATTGAGTTACGTTGACACTCGGTACGGTAGATCCCGGTGGGATTACCTGCCCAGTACCACCTCTCAAGACTGTCTTACACCAGGTGACCTCTTCCCTTACTTTTTTGGTGAAGTCATAAGAACGGAATTCTTGGGGTACTTGTGATACTTTTCCGTTTTACTATCCTGTAACTTTCTACTTGAGGGGTCCAACCATCCACGGGTTATACGACGACCTCTAGTCACCTCTTCATTGAGGTCTTTTTACTTCTCTGTCTCGATTTCACTTTTGTTGTGGATCAAAGCCTACACTGACCACTATCTTCGTTTCAGGTTACGACATTTCTCGTTATAAAGTATCCTTGGGCCTTATAATCCAGGTCCTTAGTTCCATTTAACCTTCACCAGTTGATCCTCTACCGTTCACACTTGTAGTTGTGAAATCCTTAGTCGCTTGAGTTTACCTGACCTTACCCGCTTTAATTGAGTCTACTGGTAATATAGATGATAACAACCGTTCTTAGGGAATCTTCTTTAGCTCATCGGGAGTATTAGTTGTTTTCTCAGACTTTACGTCATGAAACCACTTTAGAGTTTTTGTTGTATTACTAGAGACAAGCAAAGGTTCCGTTTGATAAGTTATAGTGTCATTAGGTTCAGATATGGGGCTGGTCATTACGACTTCTTCGAGTCCAACTTACCAAGATACTGCTGGATGTTGTGGAAGATATCGATTATGGTTTTTATCTACAGGAAAAGTAATATCCCCTGACCTTACGTCTTCATCCTTCAGTTCTCTATGGACCTCATTGCCCGTTCAAACCGGAACCTCATGTTTTATTCGCTCCCTTACCGATTGTCTCAAAACGGTTATCTTGCGTGACCAGTATCGTTTGTGGGAGAAGGTTGTTGTGTTCTCTTCTGAGGTGTGTCCCTGTGGTGGTCGACCGGTTGTGGCTTTAGTCTAACTAATATGAGAAACGTCGGTTTCTACCTCTTCGAGATATGTCAGTCGTTTTTGTTCTGGTCCTCGACTGACACCGAGTCTAGTACTTGAGGAATAACGGTTTAAGTCTGACTTTGACTTCTTTCATCCCTTTTGGTGGTCTGATAAGTCTATACTGAATTTAGTTTAGGGAATGTTAATATGTCACCTTCACTGTTTATCTAAGTTCCCTAATCTAGACTATCTGTCTCACGGACTTCTTGATATCTGTCTCCAAGCACTGTAACATGTCCTCCGTTCCTAGTTTTAGTAGGGGTTCTCTTTCCTTGCGTTTTTCCGTTTTACCAACAGACTTCTCCCGAATGTTCAATTTGACTCTTTTCTTCTCTCCGCCTTCCGTTTCCACGTTTCCTTCCTATGTGGGTACACTTACGTCTCAAGGTTTCTTGTCGTTCCTCTCTATTCTTTCGGAAGGAGCACTACTTACGTTTCTTTGTCTCCTTTTGTTATCTTACCCTTTCTGATCTCTAGAGAAGTTCTTTTAATTTCTTTTCTTCCCTTGTGAAGTACGCTTCTACCCGTGTTATTTCCTGTCTTTACCATACCTGGATTGTCTTCGTCTTCTATAATTCTTCTCCACCGTTGTATTTGTTTTGATATGTTTTTCCTGGAGGTACTGGGTCTATTGGTGTTACTACACTAGTGAGTGGGTCTCGGTCTGTCATACCTCAGGTTTCAGTTCACCCGGAATCCTTCGTAGTGATGTTAGTTTCGATCACCTCTACTACCTTAAGGTCCACTCGATAAAGTTTAGGATTTTAACTACGACAATTTTACGACGTGAGTTATACGGTCGTTTAAACCTTTTGAGTCGTCACCGGTGTCCTGACTTTTTCCAGCCCAAAGTAAGGTTAGGGATTCTTTCCGTTACGGTTTATTAGTAGTTTGATGGCGTGTTAACGTGAGTAGAGTGTGTGATCGTTTCATTACGAGTTTTAAGAGCTTCGGTCCGAAATTGTTATACGGTTGGTTCTTGAAGGTCTACAAGTTCAATCTAAATCTTTTCTGTCTCCTTGGTCTCTACTTTAACGGTTGTAGACAACCTAGTATCTTTTTTGTTCTCTCAAGGTCTTTTGTAGATGAAGGCGAAATAACTGACACGGTTTCGGAAACTGACACACCTAGTGTCGTTTGACACCCTTTAAGAGTTTCTTTACCCTTATGGTCTGGACTGGACGGAGGACTCTTTGGACATACGTCCAGTTCTTCGTTGTCAATCTTGACCTGTACCTTGTTACCTGACCAAGGTTTATCCCTTTCCTCATGCAGTTCCGATATATAACAGTGGTACGAATAAATTGAATATACGTCTCATGTAGTACTCTTTGTAACCCGACCTTCTTTGTGTTCGACCTTAGTTCTAACGGCCCTCTTTATGTTTATCGGAGTCCAAACATCTATTGTGGTGGGAATGTCGTCTTTGGTTTCTCCTTGATTTCTCGGAGAACTATTTTTACTTTCTCCTCTCACTTTTTCAACCGAATTTTGAGTAGTAAGTTTTTTGATTCTAGTACTGTAGGCCAGGGTAGTGAAGTACCGTTTATCTACCCCTTTGTCACCTTTGTCACCGACTGAAATAAAAGAACCCAAGGTTTTAGTGGGTTCTACCACTGACGTCGGTACTTTAATTTCCTACGAACGAGGAACCTTCTTTTTGGTACTTGTTGGATCTCCCATATAATTTTTCGTCTCTGTAATGAAACGGTTGTTTCCAGGTAGATCAGTTTCGACAAAGAAACTCATCAGTACACGACTACACTCTCGACTTGTTATTTCTTTCGACTCGTGGTTTCTTAACTACGAAAACTTGACACCACAACCTCTTCTGAGAACTCTCAGGGAACCTGTAATTCTAGGTTGGTCAGGTAGGAGTTCTTTTAGTCAGGACTTATAAGTAACCTTCCTGACTACGACTTCAACTTCGAGGTTATGAAACCGGTGGACTACACTTCTTGACTAAGTAACTTTTTCTGGGACTACGATCGTTTCTGACTTCTGTCCTCTTCCTCCACCGTCTCTTACTCTACCAACCTACCGTAGTGACTGAGCTACCTGTACTCAAACTCGTTCGAGACCCTCAACCACTACCTGTCCCTTCGGACCATACGACGTCAAGAACCCCAGTTTTTCTCAACCTGTACTGACTTGCTGACTCGACTTGCCTAAGACCTCCACAAACGTGAGTCAGTACAGACTGAGAAAAGCTGGGGTACTTGACATCGGAGGTCCGAGGAGACAGGTACTCTAAAGGGTCCGTTCCTATGACCTCTCCCGACAGGAAAGACAGAGGTCTCCGAGAAGGAGACCTCCCTAGTTTGGGTACAGAGGACACCGAGGACGTAACGTCCGTCTAAGAAATGGACGACTCGGTAACTCCGCCGGGGTGTAAGACTTCCCGTATCAGGTTTAGTTCCATAGCGACCCGGTGGGAGACAGGCTTCCGAGACTTCCCCTTGGAGAGGAACGGAGAAGGCTGAAGCGACAGACGGACGTCGAAACCAGGAGGCATCTAACCTCTGCGTAGTGAGACACGGGAAGAAGGGGGACACACAGAAATGGGACAGAAGGAAGACCCGTACAGACAAAGACACTGACTCAGAGAAAAATATTTCTGTGGTCAACGTGACTCGTGAAAGGACCACCGAGTCTCCATTTCTTAGACGGACGGTTACGTCCTCTGGACCCAAGATAGGACTCAACCCTTCTAAGGGGACCTCCTCCTTTACCGTTGAGTGAGGTCATAAGGACTGACCTCGTAAGGTACCTGTCTCCTCGGACCCCCTGAAGTCAGGTACCCCAGTTTTTACTCAGTCTACGTTGAATCACTGAGTTGTTGTTGTCGTTCAGTATGGAGTCAATTGAACTGATGGAGACAGTTCTGTGTCATAGGTTTATGTGGGTGTACGTCTCGACAACTCACAATCATAGTATAAAAAAAATTCAAAAAAAAAAAAAAACCGATACGACCTGCATAAAAACCTAACATCGTGTGGTCTGAGGAGATAGGTACCCTAAAGGGTCCGTTCTTATGTCCTCACCCAAGGTAAGGGAAGAGGTCCCCTAGAAGGACTGGGTTCCTATTTTTGAATAAGAAAATAAATAAAAACCGACAGGATCCAGAATCACCGATGCACGTCCGAAAGAGATCAACACCACCCACCCCGGAGGAGGAGTGACGTCGAGTACCCGGAGACCAGCACTACCGCAGAGAGCAGCCCTCGTCCTCGAGATCCGAGTGCCCGAAGTCGACAACGTCGTGTACCCCAGTCACCGACACCAAGGCTCCGAGTTCTCGTGTCCAAGGCAACGCCGTGCACCTGAATCACTGAGGTGTCAAGTCAAGTCGAGTCAAGTCAGCGAGTCAGCACAGGCTGAGAAACGCTGGGGTACTTAGCGTCGTGTGGTCCGGAGGGACAGGTAGTGGTTGAGGGCCTCAAGTGAGTCTGAGTACAGGTAGGTTAGGCACTACGGTAGGTCGGTAGAGTAGGAGCCAGCAGGGGAAGAGGACGACGGGGGTTAGGGAGGGTCGTAGTCTCAGAAAAGGTTACTCAGTTGAGAAGCATACTCCCCCGGTTTAATGACCTCAACGTCGAAGTCGTAGTAAGGGAGGTTTCTTTAGGGTCCCAACTAGAGGAAGTCTTACCTGACCAACCTAGAGGAACGTCAGGTTCCCTGAGAGTTCTCAGAAGAGGTTATGGTGTGAAGTTTTCGTAGTTAAGAAGCCGCGAGTCGGAAGAAGTGTCAGGTTGAGAGTGTAGGTATGTACTGGTGTCCTTTTTGGTATCGGAACTGATCTGCCTGGAATCAGCCGTTTCATTGCAGAGACGAAAACTTATACGGTAGATTAGAGGGGTCTGGTCCCTAGTTTGGGAACAGGGGACGTAACCGTCCGTCTGATAATAGGTGTCGCGGCGGTCCCTTCAGGGTGTTGTATAGAAAAAACTCCATCGGAGTTAGGTTGGATATTGGTTCGTGGTAGAGAGGTGCCCTCCACACTCAGTCCGACCCCGAACTTGAAGTGGGTTTGTGACCCCATCGATGACTTCAGCCACACAGGTTCATACACGGAAAATTCTTACGGAAAACGTCTGTTCACCCCTTATTAAGTCTCCCCAGTCGCACCTGGGGTCCCCAGGAAGAGTATCCGACAAACACACTCCCCTCCCGGACACAGGGTCAACTTCGGTAGAACCCCTGACTCAGTTAACTCTCCGTCATGTCCTTAAGAAGGTCGTCCCCCGCCAGTGTCGTTTGCAAGTCAAGTCAAGCCCAGGCAACGAATCAGAAGAGACTGAGAAAGGTTGGGGTACCTGACGTCGTGGGTCCGGAGGGACAGGTAGTGGCTGAGGGTCTCAAATGAGTTTGAGTAGTAACTTAGCCACTACGGTGGGTCGGTAGCGTAGGAGACAGCAGGGGAAGAGGAAGACGGAAGTTAGAAAGGGTCGTAGTCCCAGAAAGGTTTACTCAGTCGAGAAGCGTAGTCCACCGGTTTCATAACCTCAGAGTCGAAGTTGTAGTCAGGAAGGTTACTTGTGGTCCTAACTAGAGGGAATCTTACCTGACCGACCTAGAGGAACGTCAGGTTCCCTGAGAGTTCTCAGAAGAGGTTGTGGTGTCAAATTTTGGTAGTTAAGAAGCCGTGAGTCGAAAGAAATATCAGGTTGGGAGTGTAGGTATGTACTGGTGACCTTTTGGGTATCGAAACTGATCTGTCTACCGTTTCATTACAGAGGCGAAAAATTATACGACAGATCCAACCAGTATCGAAAAGAAGGTTCCTTGTTCTTATAAAATTGAAGTACCGACGTCAGTGGTAGACGTCACTAAAACCTCGGGTTTTGTCACTCCGAGAGTGACAAAGGTAACAAAGGGGTAGATAAACGGTCCTTCACTACCCTGACCTACGGTACTAGAAGTAATAGACTTACAATTCAAAATTCTGTCGAAAAAGTGAGAGGAGAAAGTGAGAGTAATTCTCCGACAAATCAAGAAGAATCGAAAGACGGTATTCCCACCACAGTAGACGTATAGACTCCATTAACTATAAAGAGGGTCGTTAGAATTAAGGTCGAACACGAAGAAGGTCGGACCGTAAAGCGTACTACATAAGGCGTATATTCAATTTATTCGTCCCACTGTTATATGTCGGAACCGTATGAGGAAAGGACTAAACCTTGGTCAGACGACAAGGTACAAGTCAAGATTGACAACGGAGAACTGGACGTATGTCTAAAGAGTCCTCCGTTCAGTCCACCAGACCATAAGGGTAGAGAGAGTCTTAAAAGGTGCCAAACAACACTAGGTGTGTCAGTTTCCGAAACCTTCATCAGTTATTCCGTCTTCATCTACAAAACGGCCTTGAGAGAACGAAAAAGCTACTAGGTTACCTACAATCGTTAAACTAGAGACCACAGGGACGGAAAAGATTTAGGTCGAACTTGTAGACCTTCAAGTACCAAATGTATGACAACTTCGGACCGAACCTCTTAACCTCGTAATGAAACGATCGCACACTCTACTCACGTTAACACACCATCAAACNGGAGAACTGGACGTATGTCTAAAGAGTCCTCCGTTCAGTCCACCAGACCATCAGGGTAGAGAGAGTCTTAAAAGGTGCCAAACAACACTAGGTGTGTCAGTTTCCGAAACCTTCATCAGTTATTCCGTCTTCATCTACAAAACGGCCTTGAGAGAACGAAAAAGCTACTAGGTTACCTACAATCGTTAAACTAGAGACCACAGGGACGGAAAAGATTTAGGTCGAACTTGTAGACCTTCAAGTACCAAATGTATGACAACTTCGGACCGAACCTCTTAACCTCGTAATGAAACGATCGCACACTCTACTCACGTTAACACACCATCAAACTTGTAAGAAACTGTAACGGAAAAAGACTCTAACCTTACTTTTGACTGGAAAAGGTCAGGACACCGGTGACGACTCAAAAGGTTTAAACGACCGTATAACTCGCGTCGTGAAAGTGTCGTAGTAGAAAATCCTAAACTTTATCGAGTTGACCTTCAGGTAGTGGAGGTGATCGAAACAAGCATCACTACGAAGGATTCCGGGTGAACAGAACCGTAAGGTCCTACAGTCCGAGGTCCACCCATTAGTGTGGTAACACCAATAGACTCAGTACTTCTAGAAAAAACATATCAAGAGGACACATAAGAACGGTGGAGAAGAATTATAGAAGACGAAGACAATCCAGGTCTGGTAAAGACAGGAAATATCTCGGGTAGAAACATACTTTACAACGGAACCATAGAGATTGAAAGAACTTCTCTAGAGATCAGAAAGGGTAAGATAACAAATGGAGATAAAGAAACGTAACTAGTGACTCCTTCCGAAAGAATAGAGAGGAACGATAAGAAACCTTGAGACCATATAGAAAGGAGAAGAGGAAACGGAAATCGAAGAGAAGAAAAGTGTCGATTAACATTCCGAAGGAGTCTGTTGGTAAACTGGAAAAACTTAAAGAAAAAGAACCCCTACCAGAACTAGTGACGGAGGACATGTTACAGTACTTAGAGACAGGTGTCAAGAAGTCCGTGAGACAGTCTAGATTAGAGAACTCAGATAAACAGTGAACGTGACATATTAATATTTCCTAAACCAAATCCAGTATGAACATACTAGATCACCAAAAGGGATGAAAGATGTGAAATTCAGACTTAAAACATTATTCCTCAAGTAATACGCTCGGTGTCAGTCCAGGACCAGAACAACAACGACTGATATATCTCGAAGAGGTAGAAACCGACGTTTCTCGTTTTAGTTAGACTAAAGTCGTAACTGGTTTTACTAAAACCTCGGGGAGTTTTTATTTCGGACAGTGACAAAGGGGTAGATAAACGGTACTTCACTACCCTGGACTACGGTACTAGTATCAAAAGACTTACAACTCAAAATTCGGTTGAAAAGGTGAGAGGAGAAAATCAAAGTAGTTGTCCGAGAAATCGAGGAGAAGTGAAAGAAGGTATTCCCACCCAAGTAGACGTATAGACTGCAATAACTATAAAGAGGACCGTTAGAACTAAGGTCGAACACGAAGAAGGTCGGGTCGTAAAGAGTACTACACGAGACGTATCTTCAATTTACTCGTCTCACTGTTATGTGTCGGAACTGTATGAGGAAAAGGATAAACCTTGGTCACGTAACAAGGTACAGGTCAAGATTGACAACGAAGGACTGGACGTATGTCTAAAGAGTTCTCCGTCCAGTCCACCGGACCATAAGGGTAGAGAAAGTCTTAAAGGCTGTCAAACAACACCAGGTGTTTGAGTTTCAGAAACCACATCAATTATTTCGTCTTTATGTACAAAAAGACCTTGAGAGAACGAAAAAGCTACTAGGTTGTCTACAAGCATTAAATTAAAGACCAAGGAGACTGAAAAGATTTAGGTCGAACTTGTAGACCTTCAAGTGCCAAGTGCATAACAACTTTGGACCGAACCTCTTAAAACTCGTAATGAAATGATCGCACACTCTACTCACGTTAACACACCATCAAACTTATAAGAAACTGTAACGGAAAAAGACTCTGACCTTACTTTTGACTGGAAAAGGTCAGGACACCGGTGACGACTCAAAAGGTTTAAACGACCGTATAACTCACGTCGTGAAAGTGTCGTAGTTGAAAATCCTAAACTTTATCGGTTGACCTTAAGGTAGTGAAGGTAATCGAAACAAACATCACTACGAAGGATTTCGGGTGAACTGAAGTGTAAGGTCCTACAGACCGAGATCCAACCACTAATGTGGTAGCACCAATAGACCCACTAATTCTAGAAAAGACATATCAAGACACATAAGAACGGTGGAGAAGAGTTATAGAAGATAAAGACAATCCAGGTATGGTAAAGATAGGAAATAACATGGGTAGAAACGTACTTTACAAGGGAACTATAGAGATTAAAAGAACTTCTCTAGAGATAATAAAGGGTAAGATAACAAAAGAAGACAAAGAAACGTTACTAGTGACTCCTTGAGAAAGAATAGAGAGGAACGATAAGAAACCTTGAGATCTAAGTTTACCCATGTAGAAAGGAAACGAAAAACGAAGAGAAGAAAAGAGTCGATAAACATTCAGGAGGAGTCTGTTGGTAAAACGGAAAACGTAAAGAAAAAAACCGTCACCAGAACTAGGGACGGAGAACATGTTACAGTGCTTGGAGGTAGTCATCAAGAAGTCCGTGAGATAGTCTAGATTAGGGAACCTAGATAAACAGTGAAGGTGACATATTAGTACTCCCTAAACTGAATCCAGTATGGACTTACCAGATCTCCCTAAGAGACCACCGAGTCTGTCATTTCGTGGACGGGTGTTACGTCCTCTGGACCCAAGTTAGGGACCCAACCCTTCTAGGGGACCTCTTCCTTTACCGTTGGGTGAGGTCACGAGAACGGATCTTTTAAGGTACCTACCTCCTCGGACCACCCGATGTCAGGTACCTCAGCGTTTCTCAGTCTGTGTTGACTCGTTTAAGTAACTTACCAGATCACCAAAAGGGATGAAAGACGTTAAACTCAGACTTAAACCGTTATTCCTCAAGTACTAGACTCGGTGTCAGTCGGGGACCAGAATAAAAAAGACTGATAAATCTCGAAGAGGTAGAAACTGACGTTTCTTATATTAGTTAGACTAAAGTCATAACTGATAGACTACTACAGGTACACATCTCAGAAGAGAACACAACATCGTTCTACTACAAATGATACTGGTTACGTAAAAGAACCGTTTTAAGATAATGGGAAACGGGATAAAGTAAGACATGAGGTTCCGGTTTAAACGGACAATGCGGTCCATAAAGAACTGAAGGATAAAAACGTAAGGTCAGGGGATAGTACTTTTCCTGTAGAAACCCCCGACAAGCGAGATCTTCTAGAACATCCAGAAGCACATTGGTAAGTTGAAGTCGAAGAAGTCGTCATGACCAGCCCCGTATCTGAACTTATGACACTACGACTTATCAAACGGAACCTTTACTTGTCTCTAGTAAGACAGCAAAAACTCTAACGTAGGTTCACGACGTAAAGCCTGAGAAAACAACTGGTACTACCGATGAGGTAAAGAAGATTCCCTAAGAACGGGTGTCATCATTTATGTTACCAGTAGACTCAATTTAAGTGGGCAAGGTCAGGTAAAATCAAGCGACTAAGGATTTTACAGTCACAACTGAGAACGGTAGAGGACACACTGGAGAGGGTTAAATGGAATTAAGTACCTGGATTGTAAGGTCCAAGGATGCCGTCACGTATTTCTTACCCGGGTCTCTTCCGTCTCCGTCCCGACGGCTCCCGCAGGACGTAGTGGGTTTTTTCTTGTCAAACCTAAACCCTCGACACGTATCTGTCCCGTGATCTTTCCCAAAGAATCGATACCCACTTTACAAAGTCGGGGACTTGATCAGGGAGTTTGGGTAATTTTCCTGACACTCATATCCTACCCCCGTCCGTGTAGAACAGGGAAAATTCCCGAGAGAGGGGGTAAGATTCACCACGTCACCATTTCTTAGGTCGACGGTTACGTCTTTGACGTCGAAACTAGGGATCTAACCCTTCTAAGGGACCTCGTCCTTTACCGAGAGGTGAGGTCATAAGAGCGGACCCTTTAGAGAACCTGTCTCCTCGGACCCCCTGATGTCAGGTACCGCAGCTTTTCTCGTCCCGTACCGACTCACGACGGTGGTTGGGGTAAGATTTAATTGAGCGACCGGAAAACACATCTGTGATCGCAGGAGACTAGAGACAACCGTGAAGAACTTGAGTCTCGGGATCCCTCTCGCCCTGGGTACCTCCTACGACCATGGAAGTGTCTCTACCTCCGTTCCGAACCGTTTTCGTCCCGACACCCCTCCCTCCTCGTACAGAAGGACCACGGATACTTTGTGGTCTTCCCATACAGGTTCCACCAACCGAAGTACCCAGACCTCGTCTCCTCCCAGACTTGACGTGTCTACCTGAACCTTGAGAGTCATATACCACCTCTGAATTCGGTCCCCACACACACTCCAGTGAGGTTTTTTCAGGTTTTTTCTTTTCCTGTAAAGAGCTCGTACTGGGGACTCTCTCTCACAAAGGGGTGAAGGTTAGAGCATTTGGATTTGTATTTTTAATTTTGATAACGTAATTTGAAAAACTTCCTTTGTATCCTGGTTTAGAAGTGTGGAACACGAATCAGCGAGTCAACACAGACTGAGAGACGTTGGGGTCCCTGATATCAGACGGTCCGAGGAGACAGGTACCCCTAAGAGGTCCGTTCTTATGACCTCACCCAATGGTACGGGAGGAGATCCCCTAGAAGGGTTGTGTCCCTAGTTTGGGTCCAGAGGACGTGACGTCCACCTAAGAAATGGTAGTTGAAAAAACTTCCTTTGTATTCTGGTTTAGAAGTGTGGAGTCTCATCCGTTTCTAAAGAATCCTGTGTTTTCATGTCTGATAATTTTTGAGCTGAGTAGTCTGAAATAGTTTTGTATTTTGAAGACGAGAAACTTCCTATGGAAAAATTTTTATACTTTCACATCTGGTCTTTGATCCTCTTTCGTAGTCGTTCTATGCAAAGACTATTCCTGAACATATGCCTTTCCTATTTCTTGTGAACACTGAGTTTTTATTCTTCTGTTCGTAGGGTTATTTTTACTCGTCTTTTTTTGTCTACTACTTAGGTCTAGGTGTTGACACTTCCCTATCAACACACTTTCTTTCCATACGTACACTAGTTTTTCGTGTACTTTTCTACAATAGTCAGTATACCTTTACGTTTAATCCTCAAGAGACCGCCGGATCAACAATCCTAAACATCGGAAATGTCGACACCGGGTCTAGGTTTGGGACCAACCCCTTGATTCTAGGGTGTTGGGTACGTCGCACCGGTTTTATCTTACTTTACTTACTTCTTCCCTCCCGTTCGTCCTTCCTTATCTCTGTCACCCTCCCTCCTTCCTTTCTTACTTTCTCCCTATTTGTTTAATTTTGGTCCTACTTTAAGGTGTAAGGGTGTTCTCACCAATTTTATATTTTTTGACTGTTATCGTTCACAGTGGTTCTCACCTATCCGGTCCTTATATTTTATCAAAATATAAAATTTTGACGAAATGTTTTATCAAACCGACAAAGAGTATTTCAATATGTATGCGGATGGTATACTGGGTCGTTAGGATGAGGATTTATAAATGGGTTCTTTATATTTTGTTAAGTAAGTGTTTTTGTGTGTATGAGTTTATAAGTGTCGTCGAAAAAAGGTAAGTATAAACATGCTAAAGTAAGTCTACTTCGAGATCTTTCACGTAACATCAGAGTCACTGTCTATATCCTAGTCACCAGCGGATTCCGGATCCCTTCTTCAGCCAACTGACCCCATCTTCTGTTTCGGTCAATGACTTCACTGACTATCGAAGGTTACTTGTTATAACCTAAACACTCGAGGTTTCTTCTTCTAAATCGAAGTCCTGGTCCCTGGACTAGTGAGTTCTCGAAAACGCATGGTCTCAAAATAATTTCACATTTTACCTTGTCTCTTTTGAAGACTGTATCTGTAGTCTTCCCCCTGTCTCTCACGATCCGAATAGTTCCGGAATATATGAAAAAAAGTCCGGGTGACGGTGTTAGTTGTAAAATTTAATTGTTCTAATCTTAATTGTTATCTTTCTAGAATGGTCTGGGTGGACTGGACGGAGAAGTCTTTGGATATACGTCCAGTCCTTCATTGTCAATCTTGACCTGTACCTTGTTGTCTGACCAAGGTTTAACCCTTTCCTCATGTAGTTCCGACATATAACAGTGGGACGAATAAATTGAAGATACGTCTCATGTAGTACTCTTTAAGACCCGACCTCCTTCGTGTTCGACCTTAGTTCTAACGGTCCTCTTTATAGTTATTGGCGTCTATACGTCTACTGTGGTGGGAGTACCATCTTTCATTTCTCCTTGATTTTTCGGAGAACTACTTTCACTTTCTCCTCTCACTTTTTCAACCGACTTTCGAGTTGTAAGTCTTTTGTTTATAGTACCGTAGGCCAGGGTAGTAAAGTACCCTTTATTTACCCCTTTGTCACCTTTGCCACCGACTGAAATTAAAAGACCCGAGGTTTTAGTGACGTCTACCACTAATGTCGGTACTTTAATTTGCTACGAATGAGGAACCTTCCTTTCAATACTGGTTGGATCAGTCGTACAATTTTTCGTCTCTATAACGAAACGGTTTCTGCCAGGAAGACAGTTCCGGTACCAGAAAGGTCATCGGCACATAAAACACTCTCAACCTGATATTTCTTTCGACTCACGACTTCTTGACTACTAAGACTTCACACCACAACCTCTTCTGAGAACTCTCAGGGAACCTGACGTTCCTCTAGGTCGGTCAGGTAGGATTTCCTCTAGTCAGGACCCACAAGTATCCTTCCTGACTATAACTTCGACTTTGAGGTTATGAAACCGGTGGACTACGGTTCTCGACTGAGTAACTTTTTCTGGGACTACGACCCGTTCTAACTTCCGTCCTCCTCTTCGTCTGTTGTCTCCTACTCTACCGACCTACCGTAGTGGCTAAGTCACCTGTGTTTAAACTCATTTGGGGCCCTCAACCACTACCTGTCCCTTCGGACCGCACGACGTCAGGGACCACAGTGTTTCTCAGCCTGTGTTGATTCGTTGACCTGACTTGACTTCTGTACCATATTAGTTCTGGGTGTGGCGTCCCACCTGCTAGGTGTTAACCCTCAATTAAAATAACGTCTCCAAGAGGGAGTCCTCACTCCCTATACTCGGGTGTAACCCGAAGGATTGGACCCCCAGGACTTTACCCTTCTTCCCGAAGGTCTTACAACCCGAACCTTCCGGTCACCCCGAATGAAAGTCCTCTCGGTCCCCGACATCCTATATGTCTGAGGTGAGAGTTTCACACGTGTGTTTTAGAGTGTATGAGATCCCTGGTCCCTTCTTCGTCGTCAGTCTTTCCTCGGACCAGTCTGGGTGGACGACTTGAATTTGTCGGAGGGTCTCTCCGTCCTCTGTCTCTAGTAAGACTCCATATTTATGTCCGTGGTTGACAAAACCCCCTCGAGTCGAGATTGTCACTGTGACACGACCGATCACGGTAAAACTTTAGTAATCATAGTCCTGGGTCGGGGTGGGTAGTGGGACAGTTGTGGTCATGTTCCTACGGAGTACATTTTCCCGACCAACTCACCTCTGCGTCTGGGTAGGTGATCACTGGTCGATGGAATCTTAGGGGACTCGAGAGTCGGTGGACCCTGGATCTTGACGGATGGGCACGAGGACCCGGAGTGGATGGGAGGTCGTCACGGTCCTCGGTCGCACTCCTTGAGGCGGGTACCGTTTCCAACACTCCTTCCTCCGAAGCCGTTGGAGTCCTTTAGGGGAGAAGGGCTCGTAGACGGGGGTTTTGGTCTCAGACGGATGAAATGACGAAATACGAGAGTGGATGTGGAGACTGAAATGCCCCGCGGCAGGGGGTGGTGGAGAGAACCTCTTTCTCAATCGGATGTCGAGGTCAATTATTTTTAAGGACCCACTATGTTACCACAGAGTCCAGTTTGGAGAGACGACCGTCTGATCGAACACACTGTCCTAATAGGTGTGAGAACGATGATACATGTACTAACAAATATTGGAGAGTTGATATGTCGTGTCTCTCAAACCTCATAAAACTTTCAGAATCAATCGTAATCCAAAAAAATTTCTATTTTTAGTACAACCACTTCCCAAAAAGTAAATAACCCGGTTACAAATGACGATTTAGAGGTATAAGGGACGGGAATATTACTTATATTGATTGTATATCCTCTTTATTCATAATTGAAAATTCTAATTAGTACAATTTGGAATCCGATTCATTTAAGGAAAGAATTAACATTGGGTGTTGTGGGAGTGGGATGTCCTTACGTTGAAATAGACAATGGAAGCCTCCCACCACGGACCAAATTCTTTTTAGTGGGGACCTTTTATTCAAAGACCAACTGACTGGTAGTAGTCTTTCTTTCCTAGTATTTTACAATCGTTCGGGGGACCGGTCTTCTACTACATTTTGGAAATTTCTGGAAAACCATATGTAAATATACTTCGTGGACTAAAACTATTTCCAGTCCAGACGACTGGGGTGCACTGAGCCATAAGTAGGGATACATATTGTTTCTCATATATTCACTTGGACTTTTTATTTCTTTTACCTGGTCAAGGACCTTTCTGACCAAAGGGGGGACACCAGAAAAGAGTAAGAGAAAAAAAGACCGACTTAAGGGTAGACCTCACACCTCCGAGCGGTACAGATGAACGAACGGGACCGAAGATTCTAGGTGCGCTCTCCCTCGGGGTCCGCCCCGTGGGAGGCGATAAGTTCACCCACGGCCACCGGATGCATCTACCACGTTTAAGGAACAGAACCTCAAAATGACCAAAAGGTGTATTTGGTTCAATAAGTCGAAGAAAAAGAGGTGATCATAAAAGGATGATGTGATCAAGAAAGATTAGAGGGAGGTATAGAAATTAATTCGTTAATTAAGGATCCTGCGACTGAGGTAGGGGTGAAGTTTAATGGGGCCTAGGTGGCCCCGACTGGGGCCGTGTCGTCCTACTGTGTTCGAGACCCTAACCACAACTGTCTTATTTCATTATAACAGTGAAAAGTGTCTAATGTGCTATGAGTGATGCGTATCTTTTAGGATTTTAGTGGTGTTTTTGATAATCTTGAGTAGTCACTTAAGTCGTTATAATTCCGGATGTTTTAATAATATGTCTTTAGATGACGTAAAGACATGTGACTGTCACTCGATAGTCCTTTTCTTTAATAATTGTTATAATGGTAAGATAAAAGTTAGTATAGTTTTTCTTACATTGTGGATCCTTATTTAGATTCTTCCAATTTCTGGATAGGAGACCCTTGATATTCTGTGACTACTTTCTTTAACTTCGACTGTATTTGTTTATCTTTCTATGTGACACCTATGAACCTAACTTTCTTAATTGCAATAATTTTACTGGTATGATGGGTTCCGTTCGATGTCTAAGTCGTGTCATAGATAGTTTTGTGGTTACCGTAAAAAGTTTCTTGTTCTTTTTTATTAAGATTTTATAAATACCTTCGTATTTTCTGACTCATTGGTTTTTTTAGAACTCTTTTTTCTTGTCTTGACCTCGTCGTTGTCCCTACCCCGAATCTCTAATAGTATGATTCACTTTGTTAGTCTATTTCTGTGTACAGTGCACCATAGTGAATATGCACCTTAGATTTTTTACTATGTTTACTTGAATAAAAAGTTCTCTTTGTCTGAGTGTCTGTATCTTTTCTTTAAAAAACAATGGTTTTCCCTTTCTCTCCCCTCTCAATTTAATCCTCGAACCCTAATTGTCGATGTGTAGTGATATGTATGTTCTCTGTTTATCGTTCAAGGATGCATATCGTTTCCCTGGATATAAGTTATGGAACATAATTAGACATTACTTTTCCTTATATATAGACTTATTGAAACGACATACTGTCTTTGATTGTGTTACAACATATAATTAATGTGAAGTCAAAAAAATTTTTCTCACTTTTACTTCCTTAGTACGAAGGACCAAATTTTGATACGATGTTTTGATGTCACTAGTTTCGTCACTCCATGATTGTGTCTTTGTCTGTGTATATAGTCACCTGGTCTTTTATTCGTCTTCATTGAAGTCTAGATATAACGTCGACTAGATGTTGTTTGCTCCACTATTATATGTTACCCCCTTTCTGTCGGAGAAGTCATTTACCATAACCCTTTTGACCCGTCGATGTGCGGTTTCTTAGTTGGACCTAACGAGAGAGTGCGATACTTGTTTTTATTTAAGTTTTATCTAATTTCTGGATTTCGGTATTTTGAAGCCCATCTTCTGTGCTGTCATTGGAAAAAGTTCAAAAAATTATAATAATAATTATTATAATGATAATGTAACACCCCCCTATACTAAGGAATCTGTTCTCTCTCTTTTCATTTTATTTGTTTACCCTGAAATAGTTTGATTTTAGAAAACTTGTCGTTTCTTTTAATGTTTGTTTTCCCTTTCCACTGAAAGCCTTACCTTCTTCTGGACACGTTTATTATATAGACTATTATCCAATTATAGGTTTTCTGTGTTTCTTTAGTATGTTCAGTTATATTTGGTTTTATTATTATTATTGTAATTTTTACCTGACTCTGACTTTCTCTGTAAAAAGGTCTCTTCTGTATGTTTCCAGGTTATCCGTACACGTTTCTACGAGTTGTAGTGATTAGTGGTCTCTTTACGTTTAGTTTGTTCCTTGATAGTGGAGTGGGGACAGTCTTACCGATAATAGTTTTTCTGTCATTTATTGTTTCCAACCGCTCCTACAACTCTTTCCCCTTGAGATCTCGTGACAACACCCGTTACATTTAACAACGTCAGTGATATCTTTGTCATACCTCAAAGAGTTTTTCAATTTTTATTTTGACAGTATAGTAGGTCGTTGAGGTGAGGACCCATAAATAGTTTTTTTATGGGGTTTTGTGTAATTAATCTTTTGTATATATGTGGGGATACAAGTAACGTCGGAACAAATGATGTCAGCTCTTGTAACCGATGGCTCATAACGAGTCGGTATTCTTTCTTTCCTTAGGACAGTAAACACTGTTGTACCTACCTGGGTCTCCCATAGTCCGAATGACTTTATTCAGTCTCTTTCTGTTTGTGACGTACTAAAGTGAATATATGCTTTTTATTTTCCGTTTCGTTCACTTGTCTTTGTCTGAGTATCTCTTGTTTGTCCATCAACTGTTTTTCGTCCTCTCACTCCCTTCCTCTCTCTTCCGACTCCCCCTAATTTTATGTTTGAAAGTCGACGTTTTATTTACAGTGTCCATACTGTCCTCACACTCTTTATGTCAGTTATCAATACATTATGTAAAGATACTACTTATAGTGTCGACCTAAATAACGCCACTAATAAAACTTCACCTAGTTTCATGACTTTGTGATTCACCGTATTGTCCTCCTTTGTCACGACGTCCGGTTGGTACGATGTTTTCGTTCGTTCGTTCGAGTATCTTTCTCTTTGGTGTAAACACCGATGGTCGCCGTCCTCTGCGCCCCTCCCCCTAACGTACGTCTGTCAGAGTCCCATGTTTGCGCCTCGATATACTCTTTATTTGTATCCCTACATTAATTGTTGTAAGTCATAGTCAAGTCAGCGAGTCAGCACAGACTGAGAAACACTGGAGTACTTGGTGTCGTGCGGTCCGGAGGGATAGGTAGTGGTTGAGGGCCTCAGATGGGTTCGGGTACAGGTAACTCAGCCACTACGGTAGGTTGGTAAAGTAGGAGACAGCAGGGGAAGAGGAGGACGGAAGTTAGAAAGAGTCTTAGTCCCAGAAAAGGTTACTCAGTCGACAAGAGTAGTCCACCGGTTTCATAATCAAAGTCGAAGTTGTAGTCAGGAAGGTTACTTGTGGGTCCTGACTAGAGGAAATCTTACCTGACCAACCTAGAGGAACGTCAGGTTCCCTGAGAGTTCTCGGAAGAGGTTGTGGTGTCAAGTTTTCGTAGTCAAGAAGCCGTGAGTCGAAAGAAATATCACGTTGAGAGGGTAGGTATACATTGAAGACCTTTTTGGTATCGGAACTGAGCTACCTGGAAACAACTGTTTCATTACAGAGACGAAGGATTATACGACAGATCCAACCAGTATTGAAAGGAAGGATCCTCAATCACAGAAAATTAAAGTACTGACGTTAGTGGTAGACGTCACTAAAACCTTGGGGGGGTTTTATTTCATTCGGTGACAAAGGGGACAAAGGGGTAGGCAAACGGTACTTCACTACCCTGCTACGGTACTAGAATCAAAAGACTTACAACTCGTGTCCTCTCCACCGATATTGCCGTGTCCTCGCCGACACTCCTCGTTGGGGCGTAGGTTCCAGTCCCCGCCGTCGACGTGAAACGACCTCGTCGGTACTTCTCTATGGGGTTCAGGTTCCATTCTCTTTGAGTTCATTCTGACATCCGCGACTCTCTCCCGTAGTCTCCCGTCTGTCTGACTTTGGTGTTAGTGTCTGTTGATCGGTTAGTCTAGTGCACCTGGTGTCGGAACAGACTGAGTTACTTTGATTCGGTACGGTATACCCCGGTGGGTTTAGTCACCTCTCCAGACTGTCTTACGCCAGGTGACCTCTTCCCTTACCGTTTGGTGAAGTCATAAGAACGGAACTCTTGGGGTACTTCTCATTCTTTTCCGTTTTTCTATCCTGTGACTTTCTACTTGAGGGGTCCAACCATCCACGGGTTATGCAATGACCTCTAGTCACCTCTTTGTTGAGGTCTTTCGTAATTGTTGTAATTGAGGAAATTGAAACACAGATACACTCGATTACCCACTAGTGATTTAAACAAAATCATTTGCAGAGTACTAGATCCATTCAGTTTAGTAAGACGACAGGTGGTATTCCAAGATGATCTTTCACTGTTCGTTTTGACACTCAACAAGTCAGTACAGACTGAGAAACGTTGGGGTACCTGACATCGGACGGTCCGAAGAAACACGTACCTTAAGCGGTCCGTTCTTATGACCTCACCCATCGGTAAGGGAAGAGGTTCCGTAAACGGGCTGGGTGCCTCCCTTGAGCCCAGAGGACGTGCCGTCCTCCTCAGAAATGGTAGACTTGGAGGTCCCTTCGGACAGTTGATATAGAGTTATTTTGACTTTCTTTGTTTTTGTTTGCTCATAGACTTTTAAAAAATATAAGTCATATACAAATTCCCAATCATAAAAATATATAAACTCAGTCATTTTGTATATTAATTTTAATTAAAGTTGGGAGAAAAACGAAAAAAACTATATAGACGATTTTTCGAAAGTCAATGTATACCCTGAACGTAATCTAAAGATAACCTGATAAGACATGATCTGATATTTCGTTGGATACTTGTAAAAAATTTCATCACTGAGGTGTTCTTTGTAAGACTAATATTAAGTTTTATTAACGTTTTCTATTGTTTTTCTACCGACGTTGTTTACAATTGTTATACCCTCAATCCTTTGTTAGAGTAAAATTTTTGGAGTGACTGAATTTTTTATTTAGTTTTTGTACGTAAATTCAATTTTTTTTCTTTTACTTTCGGTAAATATGGTTTTAGATTCCTTACCCCTCTTACAAAATAGATACTGGAAGTCAAGAAGTAACAATTCTTTTGTATTTCCTTGAATTACGAATGTATTCTTTAATCTTTTTGTCGATATTTCATTTTGTTTCCTTTGTTCTACTATAGTAGTTGTTTTTGTTATTCGACGTTAATTACATTATCTTTTGTTTTTGTCATTTTTCTTACTCGTTTAGGTTTTCACGAAAGAACCTCCCCTGGGTATTTTATAAAGTTGGGTAGTATTTTGATTACTTCCTCTTCCTTGTTTTTATAATGTTTGAAATAAGAAGGATAATACTTTTTAAAAGGTATTTGTAAATTTCCTCAGTGTAGATTCCTATTTTGTATGGTTTATTTATTCTGACTACTTTAGAGTTTCATTTTAGTTAAATCAACCTTGTTTTTACCATTCTCACATGAATAGTACATATTGTAAACTCTTAAAGTCCCATTCATTAGAAAGTAAACCGTCTTTGAAAGGATTTACGCAGGTTTACTGTGTTGAAAAGGACGACTCGTATAAAATTCATTACTATTATTTGTGATAAACTCACGAGTGTCACTGTTATAATTCCAGTCTTACCAATTGAGACCCGAAGGGAAAACACCGAGTCGACCAGTTCTTAGGCGGACGTTACGTCCTCTGGATCCAAGTCAGGGACCCAACCCTTCTAGGGGACCTCTTCCCTTGTCGATGGGTGAGTGGTCATGAGACCGGACCTCTTAGGGTACCTGACATGTCGGGTACCCCAGTCTTTCTCAGCCTGTACTGACTCGCTGAAAGTGAAAGAAGTACCAAGTGAGTGGGTCAGTTCGAGTACGTCGATCCTTTTACCCTCACTTCTAAACTTGGTTACGTCAAGTAAGATCTTTTATGTGAGTGTATCTTTTTGATTTCTCTTGTGGTGGAGGAGTGTAAGTGAAAAATGTTTAGAGTGTCTATGTATGTACAAAGTAGTAACCTGTTTACGTAACGTACTTCTGCTTTATTTCATTTTATTTTGAAACGTCACACTCGTTATTTCTTTTTACTTCAATCTCAACACGTTTTTATTTATGTAATTACTTTTCTCTACATGTTTAGTCTTATGTTTTGATATTCTCCGGATTTCAGTCCCTTCAATTTTATTTAAGTCATGTACACTGTTTTCTCCTGTTTTTTCTACCAACTAAGTTACCTATTTTTTTTGTTTAGGACGGGTGTTCTCAGGATAAAGTGAATTCGAGTGTATAAGTCCTAATTGTATACGTCTGAGACTTTGGTAATCCTCACGTTATCAAGGGTGGTACCTTAGAACCCCACACCACTGGACCCGATCCCCTCGAAACACTTACACCAGGCGGGAGTATTGTTTACGAAGGAGAAACTCTGAGTCAAGAATCGTAGTGACAGGTCTGGAAGTGATACAAGTATCCGAGTCATAATCGAGGAGGGGTCGGGGATGTTGATCGGAAATTACTGGAGGTACAGGGTGGAACTACTGGAAAGAAACCCCTTAGGTTGAGACATACGGGGATATAAAATGAGGTCTGGTGTTGAGGGCCGGTCTTCTGTAGACTAGTCGTGTCGAGGTCGAGACTTCTTCACAAGAGTGAAAAAAGAGAGAGATTAGTGTCTTTTGGGTTGAAGAGAGGGACCGTAACAGAGTGCACGTTAATTAAATAAGGTGAAGAGATTTTGAAGACTAAAAACCCCCAAATCCAGACACTGGTGTGTAGTTAGGGGAGGTCCTATTTTGATGAGACTTAATAGTCCCGTTGTTTACGTTAGACGGTCTAGAAGGAAGGAGGATAACTTGTGGGAGTTGGGGACTACCTACTTAAGTCCCGAGTACAAGAGACAAGAGGGAGTCGTTCTCTTTTGACTTGTTGGAAATACTGTCAACGAAAAGTTTTCCTGTTAGTGCCAACTTAGTGTGTACCGAACAGTTAGGAAAATGTCTGGGAGTCGGAAAGGAAAGTAAGGAGAGTTTCTGGTAGTGTTGGAAATGATGTGATGACCATGTGAACTTGTTTAAATCGAGTTTTTCTGACGACCCTCCTCCTCTCCACCTTTAGAAATCCATCTAGTCATATATTTCTTCGTGTAGCTTAATTTGGAAAAATTTTTTTGTACACGAGGTGACCCTCGTGACTAACTTATTTTCGTCGTCATGTGTGGACTCTATTGCCAAAGGACAACCGTGTCGACTACGGGGGTTACTTGTGGTACAACCCGTACTAGCCGGCGCCCATCAGGTAGTGTCCCAGAGGAGACTTGTCGGTGTGCCTAGGTCTCCGTTCTTAGAGGGGGTCGCTGTGGAGAGAGACTTCTTCGAGTCTCCGGTATGCACGTATTCCTCACTTTCGTCGGACCGTTTACACGAAGTCCGGGTCTTCCATCTCGTACAAGAACTGGGAAACCTTCTTACAGTACGCCAGACTTAAGTAACAATTGTTGGCTCCTTGTATACTCTTTCCCAAGCCCGTACGACACGGAAGTCGTAGATTCAGTGTCCCTTGTCTTGCGTTCTTTTTGTGTCGTCCTTACCTGTCCATGAATCGGTCGTGACGGGGCGTCCCCAATTTTCCTAGACAATTTTGGTGTAGTTTCCTTGACTGTAAGTCCAGAGACTAGTCCAGGAACAATACGTTGTCACGAAGTGTTCTAGAACGTTTCTCGTTTCTGTGCAAAAAGTTTCAACGGTATCGAAGGGTTTTGTAACATTCTTTTACATGAGAAACCTTTTTGTGTACTTATACTAAGGAGTACTACCTTAGTTTGAGTAGGACACACATCCCTTGTCGTATCTCAAAATGCTTTTTTTCCGGAGACGGAACTACACGTCCAAGTGGAGGCCTCGTTGCTGGTGACGAACCACTGGGGATCGCATCTCAAGGGCGTACCAGAGGGCGTACGACTCGGTCACCGACGGGAGGTACCCCTGGTGGTCGTGGAAGGGTCGGAGCCGGGTAGCGGGCTGCGTGTGTGTCTCGTCCTCAGGTCGGTCGTGGACGGCGGCTTCGACGTCAGGGTCCCGGTAGAGGTGTGTTTGGTCTTCGTTGACTGACAGACGACCCGGACCCGCCGGATATAAACAAAGGAACGGAACAGTAGCTCAGTGAACGCTTGTGACCGTACAGTAACCTCCCGTTACACGGGACAAATTAGGAATGTCTTATTCAGGTACGGACACAAAGTAGTAAACACGCAAGTGGGTTCCTTCTGGTAAGGGGAAAGGACCTTTTTCATTCTGAATAACGAGACAAACCCCCGGTAAGATCGAGTGAGAGAACAAGTAGGTTCTGGGTTTCGTTCTGACACGGACAGGTAAGGGAACCCGAGGAGGATGGAGAGACGATTGGCACAAGAGACCGTGACCTTACTTGAGACTCCTCAGTGGAGACGGGGTCAGGGCTGGGTCTTGGCGACGACGTACACTGGAATAGACCCTTGAGAAGTCTGAGAAAGGGGGGTAGTACCCACTTGTGCCTCGTGTAGGTCCCTTTGTATATTGTAGTGCTCTTGTAAGAAGAGAGTCGTCCCTCCCCTACCACCGAGGGACCAAACCAGGACAATGTGCGACGTGTGGAGTACGTGACGAGTCCTCTCTCAGAGAGGCTTATCGACGTACTATACCTTTGAAGACCTTCTTATGAATTCCTGTTGGCGTCTTCCCAACGAACTCTTTACAAAGAGACGGAGTACCTTATCTTGTAGGACAATAGATTTAGTAGTTACCCGTTCCGTCGAGAAACATTACTGTCACCCTAAGTCTCCTGGGGTCCGAGGTACCGGGCGAAGTGAAACCTGTCCTCTCTGACCGGGTACGGAGGCACGTCCGGACACACCCCTGACTTCACGCATAATAAGACCTAGAAATCATGTAGAATATCCAGTACAAGTCCTGAAGGGTCTACCACGTCACCATTTCTTAAGAGGATGCTTACGTCCTCTGTGTTCTCTGTACCTGAGTCAGGGATCCAACCCACAGTCTTCTAGGGGACCTCATCCTTTACCATTGGGTGTGGTGAAAAGAACGGACCTTATCGGGTATCTGTCTCCTCGGATGTGTTTTGATATGTTCTTTTCAGAATTAGTAGTCCATTGGTGTTTCGACACCAGTGAGTGGATCTCGTTTTGTAGAACGTGACACTTCAGTTCGTCCGGAATCCTTCTTAGTGACATTTGTTTCGATAACCTCCACTACCTTAAGGTCGGTTCGATAACGTTTAGGATTTTGACTACGGCGACTTCACGACGTGAGTTACGTGGTCGTTTAAACCTTTTGAGTCGTTCCCGGTACCCTGACCTTTTCCAGTCAAATGTGAGGTTGGAGTTTCTTTCTGTTACGGTTTCTTACAAGTTTGATGACCTATTTACACGAGTAAAGTGTACACTAGTCCCATTACGAGTTATAGGAAGTTGGATCCGAACTTGTCATATACTTAGTTTTTGAAGGTCTACATGTTCGACCTAAACCTTTTCCGTCTCTTTGGTCTAGTTTAGTGGTTGTAGGTCACCTAGTATCTTCTTTGTTCCCTTAAGGTCTTTTTTGATGAAGACGATGTACTGATGAGATTTCAGCAGCTAACACACCTATTGTTGTTTGACACCTTTTAAGAATTTCTCCACCCTTATGGTCTGGTGCAATGGACGGAAGACTCTTTGGACATACGTCCAGATCTTCGTTGTGAATCTTGACCTGTTCCTAGTTGTTTGATCAAGTTTTAACCCTTTACTAATACAGTTTAGACATATAACAGTAGGAGGAACGAATTAAATATACGTCTCATGTAGTTACGGTGTGTCGAACTTAGTGTCGACTTTCGTTCTAACGGGTCTCTTTTTACCTACTGGAGTTCATAGGTCTACTGTGGTGAGAGTACCGTCTTTTACTTCTTCTTACTTTCGTGAATTACTCCCACTTTCTCCTCTCCCTTTTTCCTCCGAATTTTGAGTCGTAAGTTTGTAATTCTAGTACCATAGGTCACGGTAATGAAGTACCGTTTATCCACCCCTTTGTGACCGTCTAAAATAAAAGAACCCGAGGTTTTAGTGGTGTCTACCACTGATATCGGTGTTTTAATTTTCTACGAATGAGGAACCTTCTTTTCGATAGTGTTTTGATCTGTCGTATAATTTTTCGTCTCTGTAGTGAAACGGTTGTTTTCATCTATATCGGTTTCGATGCCAAAAAGGTCGTCGGTACATGTCCGTACTTACAACCTGGTATTTCTTCCGACTCGTGGTTTGTTAACTACGAAAGTTTAACACCACGACCCCTTCTGAGGTATCTCAGGGGACCTGTCGTTTCTTTAGTTTGGTTAGTTAGGATTCTCTTTAGTTGGGACTTATAAGTGACCTCTCTGACTACGATTTTGACTTCGAGGTTATGAAACCGGTGGACTACTCTTCTTGACTGAGTAACCTTTTCCTGGACTACGACCCTTTCTGACTCCCGTCCTCCTTCTGTCTCCTACTCTACCAACTTACCGTAGTGACTGAGGTACCTGTACTCAAACTCGTTTGAGGTCCTCTATCGCTTCCTGTCCCTTCGAACCACACGGTGTCAGGTACCCCGGTGTTTCTCAACCTGTGTTGAACCGTTTACTTGTTGTCGTTGTTATTAAGTCCCAATTATATTCGTCTGAGACATTGATACTCCTTTCGGCATCGAGCGTGGTATCTTTACGTCCCGACCACTGACCCGACGCCATCCGCACCCCTACGCGAGTCAGGGAAGGAGAAACTGAGTCAAGAGTCGTAGGGACAGCGGTGGAAGTGACACGAGGACCGAGTCAAACTGGAGGAGAGGTCGGGGGTGGTGATCGGAAACTCCGGGAGTCACCGGGTACGACTCCTGGATAGAGTGTACGGTTAGTTGAGACATGTAGGGGGGTGAAATGGGGTCCGGGGTCGAAGACCAGTCGTGTCGACGTAGAGTTCTTTGGACCCGAGTTAACAAGGAAAGAGACTAGTGTCTCTCGTACTGAAGTAAGAGACCAAAAGAGAGGGAAGGTGAGATAAATAAGTTGGAGAGACTTTGAAGACGAAGGAAAACCCAACTCCAGAGGTCACTGGTGTGGGTTATGGAAAGGTTCTGTTTTTGGAGCTACTTCATAGTCCCTTTATTCACGTTAAACGGTCAAGAGAGGAGGAGGTTGACTTGTGGGAGTTCGTTTTTTGGGTACTACCTACCTAAGTATCGAGTTCAAGGAGCGAGGACGATCTAAGTCTTTTGACGTGCTGGTAATGTTGTCTGCGACAACCTTTCCCGTCAGTACCAGTGTGGTGGGGTAAGGAACAGTTTGGATTATACCTGGAAGTGGGGACGGAGAGTAAACAGAGTTTCAGGTAGTGTTTGGATGTGATGGGAAGAGCTCGTGAAATTATGACCTAGAGTGGTTTCTGACAAGTTTCCTCTTACTCTCCATCTTTAGACTCTTTCTAGTCATCTATTCATTCGTACACCTTCATTCGACAAGAAAAATTTATACAAGGTGAACCCTTAAGGGACTACCAGATCACTAACCTTGGTAGGCAAAGTGTTCTCAGAATCCAACGTCACTCCACTTTTTTTTACAAAATTAAAAAATTAAGTTTCTAACACGAGGTGACCCTCGTGACTAACTTGGTGTCGTCGTCATGTGTGGACTCTATTGCCAAAGGACAACCGTGTCAACTACGGGGGCTACTTGTGGTACAACCCGTACTAGCCGGCGCCCATCAGGTAGTGTTTCAGAGGAGACTTGTCGGTGTGCCTAGGTCTCCGTTCTTAGAGGGGGTCGCTGTGGAGAGAGACTTCTTCGAGTCTCCGGTATGCACGTATTCCTCACTTTTGTTGGACCGTTTACATGAAGTCCCGGTCCCCCATCTCGTACAAGAACTGGGAAACCTTCTTACAGTACGCCAGACCTAAGTAACAATTGTTGGCTCCTTGTATTCTTTTTCCCAAACCCGTACGACACGGGAGTTGTAGATTCAGTGTACCTTAAACGGAGTTCTTTTTGTGTCGTCCTTACCTGTCCATGAATCGGTCGTGACGAGGCGTCCCCACTTGTCCCAGACAATTTTGGTGTAATTTCCTTGACCGTAAGTCCACGGACTAATCTAGGAACAATATGTCGTCGGGGAGTGTTCTGGAAAGTTTCTCGTTTCTACGTAAAAAGTTTCTACGGTATGAAAAGTTTTTGTCACAATGGGTTACATGAAAAAGTTTCTCGTCGACATGTACTCAGAAGTACTCCCTTAGGTCAAAGAGGACACATATCCCTTATGGCATCCAAAAGTACCACTTTTTCAGGAGACGGAACTACACGTATAAGTGGAGGCCTCGTTGCTGGTGACGGACCACTGGGGACCGTACCTCGAGGGCGTGCCGGAGGGCGTACGACTCGGTCACCGACGGGAGGTACCCCTGGTGGTCGTGGAAGGGTCGGAGCCGGGTAGCGGGCTGCGTGTGTGTCTCGTCCTCAGGTCGGTCGTGGACGGTGGCTTCGACGTCAGGGTCCCGGTAGAGACGTGTTTGGTCTTCAATGTCAGAGACCACCCCGACACGGTGGATATGAACAACGGAATAGAAACAAAATAGTAGTTCAGTGAATTCGTTTTACCGTAGAGTAACCTTCCGTCCCACGGGCGGAATGTAATTAGTAATGTCCTATTCGGGTACGGACCCAAAGTAGTGGAGACTAAAGTGGATCCTTTGCCAATTGGGGAATAGAACCTTGTCGAGAGACTGCTCGACGAAGGAGATTCCTCGTAAGATCAAGTAAGAGAACAAGAAGTAGACTAACGGTTTCGTTCTGACACGGACAGGTAAGGGAACCAGTGGAGGATGGAAAGACGGTTGGTACAAGAGACCCCGAACTGAGTTGTGAATCCTGTGGAGACGGGGTCAGGGGTGGCTCTTGGAGACGACGTACACTGGAAGAGACTCTTGAGAAGTTTGAGAAAGGGGGGTAGTACCCACTTATGGTTCGTGTAGGTCCCTTTGTATATTGTAGTGTTCTCCTCGGAAGAGAGTCGTCCCTCCCCTACCACCGAGAGACCAAACCAGTACAAGGTGTGACCTGTGGAGAACGTGAGGGGTCTCTCTCAGACAGACTTGTCGACGGGTTTTACCTTTGTAGACCTTCCTAGGAACTCCTGTTGGTGTCTTCCCGACGAACTCTTAAGAAATAGACGGAGCACCTTATTTTGAAGGACAATAGATTTAGTAGTCACCCGTTCCGTCGAGAAACATTACTGTCACCCCAAGTCTCCTGTGGTCCGAGGTGCCGACGAAGTGAAACCTGTCCTCCCAGCCGGGGTACGGAGGCACGTCCGAGAGACTTAGGAGGAGACTACGTCTGGGGTGATCCGAAGGTGACTAGACACATCCCTGACTTCACGTGTAATAAGACCTAGAAATAATGTAGATATCAAATACAATTCCTGAAGGGTCTACCACGTCACGATTTCTTAAGAGGATGCTTACGAGTTAGGGATCCAACCTACAGCCTTCTAGGGAACCTCATCCTTTACCATTGAGTGAGTTAAAAGAACGGACCATATCGAGTATCTGTCTCCTCGGATGTGTTTTGATAAGTTCTTTCAGAAATAGTAGTCTGTTGGTGTTTCCACACCAGTGAGTCGCTCTCGTTTTGTAGAACGTGACACTTCAGTCCGTCCCGAATCTTCTTAGTGATATTTGTTTCGATAACCTCCACTACCTTAAGGTCGACTCGATAACGTTTAGGATTTTAACTACGACGGTTTCACGATGTGGATTATGTGGTCGTTTACACCTTTTAAGTCGTTCCCGGTGTCCTAACCTTTTCCAGTCAAATATGAGGTTTGAGTTTCTTTCTGTTACGGATTCTTACAAGTTTGACGACCTGTTGAGACGAGTAAAGTGTACAATCGTTCCGTTATGAGTTTTAGGAAGTTTGTTATACACTTAGTTCTTGAAGGTCTACATGTTCGACCTAAACCTTTTCCGTCTCTTTGGTCTCTAGTTAATGGTTGTAGGTGACGTAGTATCTTTTTCGTTCCCTTAAGGTCTTTTTTTTCAGAGGAAGACGAAGTACTGATGAACTTTCGGAAACTAACACACCTAGTGTTGTTTGACACCCTTTAAGAATTTCTCCACCCTTATGGTCTGGTGTAATGGACGGAAGACTCTTTGGACATACACCCAGATCTTCGTTGTCATTCTTGACTTGTACCTTGTTGTTTGATCAAGTTTTAACCCTTGACTAATACAGTTTCTACATCTAACAGTAGGAAGAATAAATTAAATATATGTCTCATGTAGTAACTTTTCGGTGTGTCAAACTTAGTGTTCGACCTTAGGTCTAACGGTCCCCTTTATAGTTGCTGGAGTCTATACGTCTACTATAGTGAGAGTACCGTCTTTTACTTCTACTTACTTTCTCAGAGAACTATTCTCATTTTCTCCTCTCACTTTTTCGACCGAATTTTGAATCGTAAGTTTGTAATTCTAGTACCGTTTATCTACCCCCCTTTCACCTTTGTGACCGTCTAAAATAAAGGGACCCGAGGTTTTAGTGACGCCTACCACTGACATCGGTGTTTTAATTTTCTGCGAACGAGGAACCTTCTTTTCGATAGTGTTTTGATCTGTCGCATAATTTTTCGTCTCTATAGTGAAACGGTTGTTTTCAACTATATCAGTTTGTATACCAAAAAGGTCGTCGGTATATACCTACACTTACACCCTGGTATTTCTATCGACTCATGACTTCTTGACTACGATAAGTTTAAAACTACGACCTCATCTGAGGTATCTCAGGGGACCTGTTTTTCCTTTAGTTTGGTCAGTTAGGATTCTCTTTAGTTGGGACTTATAAGTGACCTTTCTGACTACGATTTTGACTTCGAGGTTATGAAACCGGTGGACTACTCTTCTTGACTGAGTAACCTTTTCCTGGACTACGACCCTTTCTGACTCCCGTCCTCCTTCTGTCTCCTACTCTACCAACTTACCGTAGTGACTGAGGTACCTGTACTCAAACTCGTTTGAGGTCCTCTATCACTTCCTGTCCCTTCGAACCACACGGTGTCAGGTACCCCGGTGTTTGTCAACCTGTGTTGAACCGTTGACTTGTTGTTCTTGTTATTAAGTCCCAATTATATTCGTCTGTGACTGTCATTCTCCTTTCGGTACCGAGTGTGGTATCTGTTCGTCCCGACCACTGACCCGACGCCATCCGCACCCCTACGCGAGTCAGGGAAGGAGAAACTGAGTCAAGAGTCGTAGGGACAGCGGTGGAAGTGACACGAGGACCGAGTCAAACTGGAGGAGAGGTCGGGGGTGGTGATCGGAAACTCCGGGAGTCACCGGGTACGACTCCTGGATAGAGTTTACGGTAAGTTGAGACATGTAGGGGGGTGAAATGGGGTCCGGGGTCGAAGACCAGTCGCGTCGAGGTAGAGTTCTTTGGACCCGAGTTAACAAGGAAAGAGACTAGTGTCTTTCGGGCTGAAGGTAGAGACCAAAAGAGAGGGAAGGTGAGATAAATAAGTTGGAGAGCCTTTGAAGGCGAAGGAAAACCCCAACTCCAGAGGTCACTGGTGTGGGTTATGGAAAGGTTCTGTTTTGGAGCTACTTCATAGTCCCGTTATTTACGTCAAACGGTCAAGAGAGGAGGAGGTTGACTTGTGGGAGTTCGTTTTTTGGGTACTACCTACCTAAGTATCGAGTTCAAGGAGCGAGGATGATCTAAGTCTTTTGACGTGCTGGTAATGTTGTCTACGACGACCTTTCCCGTTAGTACCAGTTTAGTGGGGTAAGGATACCTGAAAGTGGGGACGGAGAGCAAACAGAGTTTCAGGTAGTGTTTGGATGTGAGGACCTCGTGAAATTAATACTTAGAGCGGTTTCTCACACACTTCCTCTTACTCTCCATCTTTAGAAATCTTTTTAGTCATTTATTCATTCGTACACCTTCATCCGACAACAAAATTTTATACAAGGTGAACCCTTAAGGGACTACCAGATCACTAACCTTGGCAGGTAAAGTGACGTTCCCGGATGAAACGTCACACCACATTTTCAAAAATTTTATAGAAATTAATTTTCTTACACGAGGTGACCCTTGTGACTAACTTATTTTCGTCGTCGTGTGTGGACTCTATTGCCAAAGGACAAGCGTGTCAACTACGGGGGTTACTTGTGGTACAACCCGTACTAGCCGGCGCCCATCAGGTAGTGTTTCAGAGGAGACTTGTCGGTGTGCCTAGGTCTCCGTTCTTAGAGGTGGTCACTGTGGAGAGAGACTTCTTCGAGTCTCCGGTAAACACGTATTCCTCATTTTCATTAGACCGTTTACATGAAGTCCGGGTCTCCTATCTCGTACAAGAACTGGGAAACCTTCTTACAGTACACCAGACCTAAAAAACAATTATTGGATCCTTGTATACTCTTTCCTAAACCCGTACGACACCGGAGTCGTAGATTCAGTGTCCCTTATTTTGCGTTTTTTTTGTGTCGTCCTTACCTGTCCATGAATCGGTCGTGACGGGGCGTCCCCACTTGTCCCAGTCAATTTTGTTGTAGCTTCCTTGACCGTAAGTCCAGAGACTAGTCCAGGAACAATATGTTGTCACGAAGTGTTCTAGAACGTTTCTCGTTTCTGCGCCAAAAGTTTCTACGGTATCAAAAGTCTTTGTAACAATGTTTTACATGAGAAAGTTTTTCGTTAACGAGTACTCAGAATTGCTCCCTTAGTTTAAACAGGACACACATCCCTTGCCGCATCCGAAAGTGCCACTTTTTCAGGAGACGGAACTACACGTATAAGTGGAGGCCTCGTTATTGGTGACTAACCACAGGGGACCGCACCTCGAGGGCGTGTTGGAGGGCGTACGACTCGGTCACCGACGGGAGGTACCCCTGGTGGTCGTGGAAGGGTCGGAGCCGGGTAGCGGGCTGCGTGTGTGTCTCGTCCTCAGGTCGGTCGTGGACGGTGGCTTCGACGTCAGGGTCCCGGTAGAGACGTGTTTGGTCTTCAATGTCAGAGACCACCCCGACACGGTGGATATGAACAACGGAATAGAAACAAAATAGTAGTTCAGTGAATTCGTTTTACCGTACAGTAACCTTCCGTCGCACGGGCGGAATGTAATTAGTAATGTCCTATTCGGGTACGGACCCAAAGTAGTGGAGACTAAAGTGGGTCCCTTGCCAATGGGGTGAGGGGAATAGAACCTTTTTGAGAAGACTGGACGACGAAGGAGACCCCTCGTAAGATCAAGTGAGAGAAGAAAAAGTAGGTTCTGAGTTTCGTTCTGACACGGACAGGTAAGGGAACCAGCGGACGATGTAGAGATGATTGACACAAGAGACCTCGACCTGACTTGAGACTCCTCAGTGGAGACGGGGTCAGGGGTGGGTCTTGGCGACGACGTACACTGGAATAGACCCTTGAGAAGTTTGAGAAAGGGGGGTAGTACCCACTTGTGCCTCGTGTAGGTCCCTTTGTATATTGTAGTGCTCTTGTCGGAAGAGAGTCGTCCCTCCCCTACCACCGAGAGACCAAACAAGGACAATGTGTGACGTGTGGAGTACGTGACGAGTCCTCTCTCAGACAGACTTGTCGACGGGTTATACCTTTGTAGACCTTCCTAGGAAGTCCTGTTGGTGTCTTCCCGACGAATCTTAAGAAAGAGACGGAGTACCTTAACTTGAAGGACAATAGATTTAGTAGTTACCCGTTCCGTCGAGAACCATTACTGTCACCCCAAGTCTCCTACGGTCCGAGGTCCCGACGAAGTGAAACCTGTCCTCCCTGCTGGGGTCCGGAGGCGCGTCCGAGAGACTTAGGAGAAGACTACGCCTGGCGTATCTGAAGGTGACTAGACACGCCCCTGACTTCACACGTAATAAGACCTAGAAATAATGTAGATATCAAGTACAAGTTCTGACGGGTCTACCACGTCACCATTCCTTAAGAGGATGTTTACGTCCTCTGTGTTCTCTGTCCCTAAGTTAGGGATCCAACCCACAGACTCCTAGGGAACCTCACCCTTTACCATTGGATGAGATCAAAAGAACGGACCTTGTCAGGTACGTGTCTCCTTGCATGTGTTTTGATATGTTTATTTTTCCAGAATTAGTGGTCTATTGGTGTTTTAACACCAGTAAGTAGATATCGGTTTGTAGAACGTCACACTTCAGTTTGTCCGGAATCCTTCTTAGTGATATTTGTTTCGATAACATTCACTACCTTAAGGTCCACTCGATAACGTTTAGGATTTTGACTACGACGACTTCACGACGTGAGTTATCTGGACGTTTAAACCTTTTGAGTCGTTCCCGGTGTCCTGACCTTTTCAAGTCGAATGTAAGGTTAGAGTTTCTTTCTGTTACGGTTTCTTAGAAGTTTGATGACCTGTTGACACGAGTAAAGTGTACAACGACGACGACGACGACGACGACGACGATTCAGTGAAGTCAGCACAGGCTGAGACACGCTGGGGTATCTGCCGTCGGGTGGTCCGAGGGGGTAGGGACCCTAAGAGGTCCGTTCTCATGACCTCACCCCACAGTAATAAACTGTACAATCGTTCCGTTATGAGTTTTAGGAAGTTTGTTATACACTTAGCTTTTAAAGGTCTACATGTTCGACCTAAATCTTTTCCGTCTCGTTGGTCTCTAGTTTAACGGTTGTAGATGACCTAGTATCTTTTTCGTTCACTTAAGGTCTTCTTTAGACGAAGACGAAGTACTGATGAACTTTCGGAAACTAACGCACCTAGTGTTAATTAACACCTTTTAAGTATTTCTCTACCCTTATGGTCTGGTGAAATGGACGGAGGACTCTTTGGACATTCGTCCAGATCTTCGTTGTGTTGACCTGTACCTTGTTGTTTCATCAAGTTTTAACCCTTTATTAATACAGTTTCGACATATACCAGTAGGAGGAATGGATTAAATATACGTCTTGTGTAGTACACTTTACGGTGTGTCCTACTTAGTGTTCGACCTTAGGTCTAACGGTCCCCTTTATAGTTGTTGGAGTCTATACGTCTACTATGGTGAGAGTGCCGTCTTTTACTTCTTCTTACTTTCTCAGAGAATTACTCCCACTTTCTCCTCTCACTTTTTCGTCCGAATTTTGAGTCGTAAGTTTTTAATTCTAGTACCATAGGTCACGGTAATGAAGCACCGTTTATCTACCCCCTTTTCCCCTTTGTGACCGTCTAAAATAAAGGGACCCGAGGTTTTAACGACGCCTACCACTGACATCGGTGTTTTAATTTTCTACGAACGGGGAACCTTCTTTTTGATAGTGTTTTGATCTGTCAGATAATTTTTCGTCTCTATAGTGAAACAGTTGTTTACAACCATATTAGTTTTGATACCGAAAAGATCATCAATATATACCTACACTTTCAATCTGGCATTTCTTCCAACTCGTGACTTCTTAACTACGAAAAGTTTGACTCCACGACCTCTTCTCTGGTCTCTCAGGGGACTTGTGGTTCCTTTACTTTGTTCAACTAGAATTTTCTTTAGTTGGGACTTATAAGTGACCTTTCTGACTACGATTTTGACTTCGAGGTTATGAAACCGGTGGACTACTCTTCTTAACTGAGTGACCTTTTCTGGGACTACGACCTTTTCTAACTCCCGTCCTCTTCCCCTGCTGTCTCCTACTCTACGGACTTACCGTAGTGACTGAGGTACCTGTACTCAAACACGTTCGAGGTCCTCTATCACTTCCTGTCCCTTCGAACCACACGGTGTCAGGTACCCCGGTGTTTGTCAACCTGTGTTGAACCGTTGACTTGTTGTCGTTGTTAAGTCCCAATGATATTCGTCTGAGACATTGATACTCCTTTCGGTACCGAACGTGCTGTCTTTGCGTCCCGACCACTGACCCGACGCCATCCGCACTCCTACGCGAGTCAGGGAAGGAGAAACTGAGTCAAGAGTCGTAGGAACAGTGGTGGAAGTGACACGAGTACCGAGTCAAACTGGAGGAGAGGTCGGGGGTGGTGATCGGAAACTCCTGGAGTCACCGGGTACGACTTCTGGACTGTGCGGAAAGTTGAGACATGTATGGGGGTAAAATAGGGTCCGGAGTCGATGACCAGTCGCGTCGAGGTAGAGTTCTTTAAACCGAGTTAATAAGGAGAGAGACTAGTGTCTCTCGGGTTGAAGGTGAGGTCAAAAGAGAGGGAAGGTGAGATAAATAAGTTGGAGAGACTTTGAAGACGAAGGAAAACCCCAACTCGAGAGGTCACTGGTGGGGATTATGGAAAGGTTCTGTTTTGGTGTCACTTCATAGTCCCGTTATTTACGTTAAACGGTCAAGAGAGGAGGAGGTTAACTTGTGGGAGTTCGTTTTTTGGGCACTACCTACCTAAGTGTCGAGTTCAAGAACCGAGGATGATCTAAGTCTTTTGACATACTGGCAATGTTGTCTCCAACATACTTTCCCGTTAGTACCAGCTTGGTGGGGTAAGGAACAGTTTGGATTGTACCTGGAAGTGGGGACGGAGAGTAAGCAGAGTGTCAGGTAGTCTTTGAATGTCAAGTGAGGACCTTGTGAAATTGTTACATAGTGTGGTTTCTGACAAGTTTTCTCTTACGCTCCATCTTTAGAAATCTTTCTCGTCATCTATTCATTCGTACACCTTGATCCAACAGAAAATTTATATACAAGGTGAACCCTTAAGGTAGACAGGTCACCAACCTTGGGTAGTAAAGTGACTTCTTACTTTACTTTTTACTTTTGTAAAAAATTTTAAAAAATTAATTTTCTTACACGAGGTGACCCTCGTGACTAACTTGTTTTCGTCGTCATGAGTGGACTCTATTGTCAAAGGACAACCGTGTCAACTACGGGGGCTGCTTGTGGTACAACCCGTACTAGCCGGTGCCCATCAGGTAGTGTTTCAGAGGAGACTTGTCGGTGTGCCTAGGTCTCCGTTCTTAGAGGGGGTCGCTGTGGAGAGAGACTTCTTCGAGTCTCCGGTATGCACGTTTTCCTCACTTTCGTTGGTCCGTTTACATGAAGTCCCGGTCTCCCATCTCGTACAAGAACTGGGAAACCTTCTTACAGTACACCAGACCTAAACAACAATTTTTGGATCCTTGTATACTCTTTCCCAAACCCGTACGACACGGGAGTCGTAGATTCAGTGTACCTTAAACGGTATTTTGTTTTTGTTTTGTTTTGTTTTGTTTTTTTGTGTCGTCCTTACCTGTCTATAAATCGGTCGTGACGGGGCGTCCCCACTTGTCCCAGACAATTTTGGTGTAATTTCCTTGACCGTAAGTCCACGGACTAATCTAGGAACAATATGTCGTCGGGGAGTGTTCTGGAAAGTTTCTCGTTTCTGCCCAAAAAGTTTCTACGGCATCAAAGGTTTTTGTAGCAATGTTTTATATGAAAAAGTTTTTCGTGACCATTTGCTGAGAAGTACTCCCTTAGTTTACACTCGATACACATCCCCTTGCCACTTTTTCAGGAGACGGAACTGTGCGTGTAACTGGAAGTCTCGTTGTTGGTGACGAACAACTGGAGACCGCACCTCGAGGGCGGGCCGGAGGGCGTACGACTCGGTCACCGACGGGAGGTACCCCCGGTGGTCGTGGAAGGGTCGGAGCCGGGTAGCGGGCTGCGTGTGTGTCTCGTCCTCAGGTCGGTCGTGGACGGCGGCTTCGGCGTCAGGGTCCCGGTCGAGGTGTGTTTGGTCTTCTTTGACTCAGGGACCACCCCGACACGGTGAATATACACAAGGGAACAGAATAGAATAGTAATTCAGTGAATTTGTTTTAACGTACAATAACTTTCCGTCGCACGGGAGGCTTGTAATTAGTAATGTCCTATCCTAATACGGACACAAAGTAGTGGAGACTAAAGTGGGTCCCTTTCTAGTGTGGGGGAATTGGAACCTTTTAGAGGAGACTGAGACGACGAGGGAGACCCCTTGTAAGATCAAGTGTGAGAACAAGAACTGGGTTCTGGGTTCCGTTCCGACACGGACGGGTAAGGGACTCGTGGAGGATGGAGAGACGATTGACACAAGAGACCCGGACCTGACTTGCGACTCCTCAGTGGAGACGGGGTTAGGGGTGGGTGTTGGAGACGACTTACACCGGAATAGACTCTTGAGAAATTTGAGAAAGTGGGACTAGGTATCCACTTGTGTCTCGGTTAGGTCCCTTTACATAATGTAACGATCCCGACCAAAGAGTCGTCCCTCCCCTACCACCGAGAGACCAAACAAGGCCAAGGTGTGATCTGTGGAGAACGTGACGAGTCCTCTCTCAGACAACCTCGTCGACGGACTATACCTTTGTAGACCTTCCTAGGAACTCCTGTTGTCGTCTTCCCGACGCACTCTTAAGAAACAGTGGAGTACCTTATCTTGAAGGACAATAGATTTAGTAGTCACCCGTTCCGTCGAGAAACATTACTGTCACCCCAAGTTTCGCACGGTCCAGGGTCTGGAACGAGTGGGACCTGTCCTCCTTCGACCGGGGTACGAAGGTACGTCCAAGAGACTTAGGAGAAGACTACGTCTTCCATGGTCAGGAGGTGATGAGACCAATCCCTGACTTCACTTAATGAGACCTGGAAATAATATAGAATATCAAATACAAGTCTAAAAAGAGGTTCCAGTCAATGTCTGGTTTAGGACTTTTCCTGTCTAAGGAGTCTTGTCTCATCGAGGTCTTAAACACTCTGGGAAGACTGCACCTCGGACACGTTACTAACACAGAGTCTAGGTACTCCACTGGGATGATGTCTCTGACTACCGGTGCACACGAGTTGTCTTACACTGGAGAGGTACAGATTAGACGGGACCCCTTCTACCCCATCCTGAAAGACCCGACGGGTCGAAAGAGTGACTCGTGGCCCGAAGACGGTATTGCTGTAGGACGGTACTAGGTGTACAGGCCGGTCCGACCGCAAAAGGAAACCCTCTTTTCAAAGGGAGTAAGCCCTAGGTGCAACTATTGTCTAAAGTAGTGCCCCGTTTACGTACGTCCGGTCACACGGAGGACATAGTGTGTCCGACGGTGGCACGACCCCCGCAAACGAAATTGGTAGGAATCTCCGACACCAGGTTCTAGGACCTAGAGGTTGTCGTTGTAGAGTCGAGAAAAAGACCTAGGAAAGACAGGGTCGGTATAAGGACGTACAAAAGGGGTTCCGAGTGAAAGAGTGGAGGTAGGGTCGAATTTAGGATAGTATAGACAGTTCGTCTAAGGTCCCGTGAACAGTCGTTTTGGTCTCGGTCCGTGGTTGAGGCACCCCTTATCGTTTCCAGTAGTGATACGGTCGGCGGTCCTCACCTTCAGGTCTGTGTAGACGGGTGACGTAGGATAATAGACTTAGTGGTCCTTCTCGTGTCAGTTCGTGGCCTTCCTTCTTGTGCAAGGAATGTGTCTCGTGCTAATCGGGGTTGTCACCCGTAACCATGGGTGTTGGTCGGTCAGAGGGGACTACCGGCTGCGTCTCGTTAAACGGATGTACGTAGGGAGAATACGGATCATCTTTCTGGGACGGGGGAGGGACTCCTCCTGTCACATTGTCCTCCCAACCGGTGAAGTTTCTGTCTTCTCGTCAGTGACTCGGACTTTGTCCCTTTATGTGAGAGTGTGTTCCACTATTCGGATCGTGTCCGACCCACCGAGGATACCTCCTTCTCAAGGTTCGGGTTCCGGGTAAGAATACGACGGTTCACTCCCGGTTTTGTGATGTACGTACCCTCAAGGGACCACCAGGTCACCGATTCTTAGACGGAAAATTACGTTTCCTGTACCAAAGTTAGGGACCAACTCTTTGATTGTAGGGTACATGGTACCCCGTTGGTTGGAACACACGGTGTCGCTTCTAAGACGGACGGTGTCGATTCTGGACTATGTCGGTTTTATTTATTTATTTATTTAAATTATGTATAAAATAACGTATAAATATTTATTAAATTATTTTATTAAATATTTATTTATTTTGACGAAGGTACTCTGACGGAACGGGTTGTGGTTCAAAATACTAAAAAATGTGTTTCCGTTCGGTGTCAACCACGAAACTACCCGGGGTGGAAGGGGACTTGTCTCCATACTTATTCGTTCTTCACAGGAACTGTCATTCTATTGAGATGTGGTACCCTTAGAGTACCTTGAACGTTCTCGTCCATCGTTCCCTGACTTTTGCCTGTCCCGACACAAGTGGAGTTTCACAGGCCTTGTCCCACTGAACCTTGTTATTTTTACACAACGGAGGGTGAGACCATCGTCTCAGTTTCCTGTACGCGAGTAGAAGAGGACACTGTCGAGGTTTTGACGTTGAGTGACGACTTGTTGGTAGCTGTCGTCTTACAACCTGGGGTGGTTTCTTTCTATGGGGTGCAGGTTCCCGTTTACTCTTCGACGTCTTTCTACATCCCCCCGCTTTAGTGTAAATCTTAGTTTGGGGTATGGGCGGTCTCTACGAGTACCTGAGTTTGTTTTGGAACACACGTTGTCCCACGTCTCTGGGGGTCTCTGACTCGGTCTGGACGGAAACTCACAAACTCATAGAGCACGTCTCCGTGTTCGGTCGTCCGGACGGTACCCCTGTCCCCGAGACCGACGTCGTCTGGACCCAGGGGTCGTACACCGTAGTCGGGAGAACCTCCTTCAACGGTAATCGGGGTGGTATCTCGGTGGTTTGTTTGTTAGGTGCTCGACGTCTCGTCACTATAGTTTGTTTAAGAGCGTGACAACTCTTTCGAGATCCTGGGTGTTGTCTAAAGGGTTGGACCCCTAGACCGTTTCCCTGACTCTTAGGGGTCCCTTAAACGGAAACCTCCGGTCACCCTCTGACTCGGTCTGAACGGATACTCGGAGGTCCTCACAGACCACCTCCGTACCCACCTGTCAAACCGGAGTCCGGTTTGTTATCACTCCCTTGTGTCGGGATGGGAAGTTGTCTTTAACTAATTTCTAAATGACTCGAATCAGGACGTGTAGTCTTGTTCTGGGTCAAAGGGGGTAGTCAGAGAGGGTAATCCTTCGAAGGTATTCAGAGTAGGAATAAGTAGTCTCCCGTCTGTCTTACTTTTGGTGTAAGTGTCTTTTGATTGGTTTGACTAGTGTACCTGGTGTCGGACAGATTTAGTTACTTTGACACTCGGTACGGTAGATCCCGGTGGGTTCTACCTGCCCAGTACCACCTCTCCAGACTGTCTTACACCAGGTGACCTCTTCCCTTACTGTTTGGTGAAGTCATAAGAACGGAACTCTTGGGGTACTTGTGATACTTTTCCGTTTTTCTATCCTGTGACTTTCTACTTGAGGGGTCCAGACATCCACGGGTTATACGATGATTTCTAGTCTCCTCTTTATTGAGGTCTTTTTACTTCTCTACCTCGGTTTCGCTTTGTTGTGGGTCGACACCTACACTGATCACTACCTTCGTTTCGAGTTACGACTTTTGTCGTTGTAACGTATCCTTGGACCTTCCAATTCAGGTACTTAATTCCATTTAACCTTCACCAGTTTGCCCTTTACCGTCCTCACTTGTAGTTGTGAAACCCTTAGTCGCTTGAGTTTACCTGACCTTACCCGCTTTAATTGAGTCTACTGGTAATATAGATGATAACAATCGTTCTTAGGGAATCTTCTTTACCTCATCGGGAGTATTAGTTGTTTTCTCAGACTTTACGTCATGAAACCACTTTAGAGTTTTTGTTGTTTTACTAGAGACAAGTAAAGGTTCCGTTTGATAAGTTATAGTGTCTTTAGGTTCAGATATGGGGCTGGTCATTACGACTTCTTCGAGTTCAACTTACCAAGATACTGCTGGATGTTGTGGAAGATATCGATTATGGTTTTTATCTACAGGAAAAGCAATATCCCCTGACCTTACGTCTGCATCCTTCAGTTCTCTATGGACCTCATTGTCCGTTCAAACCGGAACCTCATGTTTTATTCACTCCCTTTCCGATTGTCTCAAAACGGTTGTCTTGGTGACCAGTGTCGTTTGTGGGAGAAGGTTGTTGTGTTCTCTTCTGAGGTGTGCACTTGTAGTCGTCGACCGGTTGTGACTTTAGTCTGACTAATATGAGAAACGTCGGCTTCTACCTCTTCGAGATATGTCAGTCGTTTTTGTTCTGGGCCTCGACTGACACCGAGTCTAGTACTTGAGGAATGACGGTTTAAGTCTGACTTTGACTTCTTTCATCCCCTTTGGTGATCTGATGAGTCCATACTGAATTTAGTTTGGGGAATGCTAATATGTCACCTTCACTGTTTATCTAAGTTCCCTAATCTAGACTATCTGTCTCACGGACTTCTTGATACTTGTCTCCAAGCACTGTAAGATGTCCTCCGTCACTAGTTTTGGTAGGGGTTCCTTTTCCTTGCGTTTTTCCGTTTTACCAACAGACTTCTCCGGAATATTCAATTTAACTCTTTTCTTCTCTCCGCCTTCCGTTTCCACTTTTCCTTTCTATATGGGTACACTTACGTCTCAAGGTTTCTTGTCGTTCCTCTCTAAAATTTTTTTTTTCGGAAGGAGTCACTATTTACCTTTCTTTGTCTCCTTTTGTTATCTTACCCTTTCTGATCTCTAGAGAAGTTCTTTTAATCTCTTTTCTTCCCTTGTGAAGTACGCTTCTACCCGTGTTATTTCCTGTCTTTACCATACCTGGATTGTCTTCGTCTTCTATAATTCTTCTCCACCGTTGTATTTGTCTTGATATGTTTTTCCTAGAAGTACTGGGTCTATTGGTGTTACTACACTAGTGAGTGGGTCTCGGTCTGTCATACCTCAGGTTTCAGTTTACCCAGAATCCTTCGTAGTGATGTTTGTTTCGATCACCTCCACTACCTTAAGGTCCACTCGATAAAGTTTAGGATTTTAACTACGACAATTTTACGACGTGAGTTATACGGTCGTTTAAACCTTTTGAGTCGTCACCGGCGTCCTGACCCTTTCCAGTCAAAAGTTAGGTTAGGGATTCTTTCCTTTACGGTTTATTAGGAGTTTGATGGTGTGTTGACGTGAGTAGAGTGTGTGATCGTTTCATTACGAGTTTTAAGAGTTTCGGTCCGAAATTGTTATACGGTTGACTCTTGAAGGTCTACAAGTTCGACCTAAATCTTTTCCGTCTCCTTGGTCTCTAATTTAACGGTTGGAGACGACCTAGTAGTTTTTTCGTTCTCTCAAGGTCTTTTTGTACATAAAGACGAAATAACTGATACGGTTTCGGAAACTGACACACCTGGTGTTGTTTGACACCCTTTAAGAGTTTCTTTACCCTTATGGTCTGGACTGGACGGAGGACTCTGTGGACATACGTCCAGTTCTTCGTTGACAATCTTGACCTGTACCTTGTTACCTGACCAAGGTTTATCCCTTTCCTCATACAGTTCCGATATATAACAGTGGTACGAATAAATTGAATATACGTCTCATGTAGTACTCTTTGTAACCCGACCTTCTTCGTGTTCGACCTTAGTTCTAACGGCCCTCTTTATGTTTATCGGAGTCCAAACATCTATTGTGGTGGGAATGTCGTCTTTGGTTGCTCCTTGATTTCTCGGAGAACTACTTTTACTTTCTCCTCTTACTTTTTCAACCGAATTTTGAGTAGTAAGTTTTTGATTCTAGTACTGTAGGCCAGGGTAGTGAAGTACCGTTTATCTACCCCTTTGTCACCTTTGGAACCGACTGAAATAAAAGAACCCAAGGTTTTAGTGGGTTCTACCACTGACGTCGGTACTTTAATTTTCTACGAACGAGGAACCTTCCTTTCGGTACTGGTTGGATCTACCGTATAATTTTTCGTCTCTGTAATGAAACGACTGTTTCCAGGTAGATCAGTTTCGATACAAAGAAACTCATCAGTACATGCCTACACTCTCGACCTGTTATTTCTTTCGACTCGTGGTTTCTTGACTACGAAAACTTAACACCACCAGCTCTTGTGAGAATTCTCAGGGAACCTGTAATTCTTCTAGGTTGGTCAGGTAGGATTTCTTTTAGTCAGGACTTATAAGTAACCTTCCTGACTACGACTTCAACTTCGAGGTTATGAAATCGGTGGACTACACTTCTTGACTAAGTAACTTTTTCTGGGACTACGACCCTTTCTAACTTCTGTCCTCCTCTTTCCCTACCGTCTCTTACTCTACCAACCTACCGTAGTGATTGAGCTACCTGTACTCAAACTCGTTCGAGACCCTCAACCACTACTTGTCTCTTCGGACCATACGACGTTAAGAACCCCAGTCTTTCTCAACCTGTACTGACTTGTTGACTCGACTTGACTAAGACCTCCACTAACGTGAGTCAGTACAGACTGAGAAAAGCTGGGGTACTTGACATCGGAGGTCCGAGGAGACAGGTACTCTAAAGGGTCCGTTCCTACGACCTCTCCCGACAGGAAAGACAGAGGTCTCCGAGAAGGAGCCCTCCCTAGTTTGGGTACAGAGGACACCGAGGACGTAACGTCCGTCTAAGAAATGGACGACTCGGTAGCTCCGCCGGGGTGTAAGACTTCCCGTATCAGGTTTAGTTCCACAGAGTCCCGGTGGGAGGTAGACTTCCGAGACTTCCCCTTGGAGAGGAACGGAGAAGGCTGAAGCCACAGACGGACGTCGAAACCAGGAGGCATCTAACCTCTACGTAGTGAGACACGGGAAGAAGGGGGACACACAGAAATGGGACAGAAGGAAGACCCGTACAGACAAAGACACTGACTCAGAGAAAAATATTTCTGTGGTCAACGTGACTCGTGAAAGGACCACCGAGTCTCTATTTGTTAGACGGACGGTTCCGTCCTCTGGACCCAAGTTAGGGACTCGACCCCTCTAAGGGGACCTCCTCCTTTGCCGTTGAGTGAGGTCATAAGGACGGACCTCGTAAGGTACCTGTCTCCTCGGACCCCCTGAAGTCAGGTACCTCAGTTTTTACTCAGTCTGTGTTGAATCACTGAGTTGTTATTGTCGTTCAGTATCGAGTCAATTGAACTGATGGAGACAGTTCTGTGTCATAGGTTTATGTGAATGTACGTCTCGACAACTCACAATCTTATTAGAAAAAAAAAAAAAAAAACCGATACGACCTGAATAAAAACCTAACATCGTGTGGTCTGAGGAGGTAGGTACCCTAAAGGGTCCGTTCTTATGACCTCACCCAAGGTAAAGGAAGAGGTCCCCTAGAAGGACTGGGTTCCCATTTTTGAATAAGTAAATAAATAAAAACCGACAGGATCCAGAATCAACGATGCACGTCCGAAAGAGATCAACACCACCCGCCCTGGAGGAGGAGTGACGCCGCGTACCCGGAGAGCACACTACCGCAGAGAGCAGCCCTCATCCTCGAGATCCGAGTGCCCGAAGTCGACAACGTCGTGTACCCCAGTCACCGACACCAAGGCTCCGAACTCTCGTGTCCAAGGCAACACCACGCACCTGAATCACTGAGGTGTCATACGCCTTAGAGGGGTCTGGTCCCTAGTTTGGGAACAGGGGACGTAACCGTCCGTCTGAGAATAGGTGCCGCGGCGATCCCTTCAGGGTGTTGTATAGAAAAAACTCCATCGGAGTTAAGTTGGATATTGGTTTGTGGTCGAGAGGTGCCCTACACACTCAGTCCGACCCCGAACTTGAAGTAGGTTTCTGACCCCATCGATAACTTCAGCTACACCGGTTCATACACGAAAAATTCTTACGGAAAACGTCTGTTCACTCCTTATTAAGTCTCCCCAGTCGGACCTGGGGTCCCCAGGAGGAGTGTCCGACAAACACACTCCACTCCCGGACATAGGGTCAACTTTGGTAGAACCCCTGACTCAGTTAACTCTCCGTCATGTCCTTAAGAAGGTCGTCCCCCGCCAGTGTCGTTTGCAAGTCAGGTCAAGTCCAGTCACCGAATCAGGAGAGACTGAGAAAGGTTGGGGTACCTGACGTCGTAAGGTCCGGAGGGACAGGTAGTGGCTGAGGGTCTCTAATGAGTTTGAGTAGTAACTTAGCCACTACGGTGGGTCGGTAGCGTAGGAGACAGCAGGGGAAGAGGAAGACGGAAGTTAGAAGGGGTCGTTGTCCCAGAAAGGTTTACTCAGTCGAGAAGGGTAGTCCACCGGTTTCATAACCTCAGAGTCGAAGTTTTAGTCAGGAAGGTTACTTGTGGTCATAACTAGAGGGAATCTTACCTGACCAACCTAGAGGAACGTCAGGTTCCCTGAGAGTTCTCAGAAGAGGTTGTGGTGTCAAATTTTGGTAATTAAGAAGCCACGAGGCGAAAGAAATATCAGGTTGAGAGTGTGGGTATGTACTGATGGGTTTTTTGGTATCGAAACTGATCTGTCTGGAAAAAACCGTTTCATTATAGAGACGAAAAATAATACGAGAGATCTAACCAGTATCGAAAAGAAGGTTCCTCGTTCGTATAAAATTAAAGTACCGACGTCAGTGGTACAAGTTACTAAAACCTCGGGGGGTTTTATTTGGGACAGTGATAAAGGGGTAGATAAACGGTACTTCACTATCCTGGTCTACGGTACTATAAGTAAAAGACTTACAACTCAAAATTCGGTAGAAAAAGTGAGAGGAGAAAATGAAAGTAGTTCTCCGAGAAATCAAGAAGAAGTGAAAGACGGTATTCCCACCCTAGTAGACGTATAGACTCCAATAACTATAAAGAGGGCCGTTAGAACTAAGGTCGAACATGAAGGAGGTCGGGTCGTAAAGATACTACATGAGACGTATCTTCAATTTACTCGTCTCACTGTTATGTGTCGGAACTGTATGAGGAAAGGGATAAACCTTGGTCAGGTAACAAGGTACAGGTCAAGATTGACAACGAAGGACTGGACGTATGTCTAAAAAGTTCTCCGTCCAGTCCACCAGACCATAAGGGTAGATAAAGTCTTAAAGACTGTCAAATAACACTAGGTGTATCAGTTTCCGAAACCGTATCAGTTATTTCGTCTTTATCTACAAAAAGACCTTGAGAGCACGAAAAAGGTACTAGGTCGTCTACAACCGTTAAACTAGATCAGTTCCGATACCAAAAAGGTCATCAGTATATACCTACACTCTCAACCTGATATTTCTTTCGACTCACGAAAACTTGACACCACAACCTCTTCTGGGAACTCTCAGGGAACCTGACGTTCCTCTAGGTTGGTCAGGTAAGATTTCTTCTAGTCAGGACTCATAAGTAACCTTCCTGACTATAACTTCGGCTTTGAGGTTATGAAACCGGTGGACTAAGCTTCTCGATTGAGTAACCTTTTCTGGGACTACGGCCCTTTCTAACTCCCGTCCTCCTCTTCCCTTACTGTCTCCTACTCTAACAACCTACCGCAGTGGATGAGTTTCCTGTACCCAAACCCACCTGAGACCCTCAACCACTACCTGTCCTTCCGGACCATACGACGTCAGGTACTCTACCGTTTCTCAGCCTGTGCTGACTCACTGACTTGACTTTCCGACACCCCTCCACCCACACCCCTCACTGACGAATTACTCCTTTCCCAAAGGGAAACCCCACTACTTTTGCAAGACGTTGATCTATCACCACTCCTACACGTTGTGACTCCCACACGATTCCCGGCGACTTGGCGTGGGAAATGTTACCAGCAAAAATGATATACACATAAAGTGGTCTTCCCTATCCGATGGGTGAGGTCATAAAACCCCGAGGGAACCACCGAGTCTGTCATTTTAATAGGAGGACGTTACGTCCTCTGGACCCAAGTTGGGGACCCAGTCCTTCTAGGCGACCTCTTCCCGTACCGTTGGGTGAGGTCATAAGAACGGATCTCTTAGGGGTACCTGTCTCCTCGGACCTCCCGATGTCAGGTACCCCGACGTTTCTCAGCTACACCGATTCACTGATTCGTGTCGTTTCTACTTTATACGAAGGGACCACGGAGTCACCATTTCCTAGGTAGACGGTCACGATCTCTGGACCTAAACTAGGGACCCACCCTTTCTAAGGGACCTCTTCCCATACCGTTGGGTGAGGTCATAAGAATAGACCTCTTAGGGGTACCTGTCTCCTCGGACCCCCAGGTGTCAGGTACATCAGCGTCTCAGTTTACGATAAATCTCTGCCTTGTCGGTTGTTCGTTCCACTTTGTATATCAAAGGTACGTCGGGTCGTCAAGAAGAGGATGCACATCTGGGTTCTCTCCACTTTCGTATACAGGTGTGGTTCGAACACTAGTTTACAAGTGACGTTGTAATAAGTATTCTCGGTTTTTCATTTTATTCCGTCTTCAGACTGTTCGTGTGTGTATCTCTTATCATATAGTCCTAATTTCGGAGGACGTAACGTCTGTCTAAGAAGTGGTAGACTGGGTGGTCTCTTCGGGGTCTTGTTTTATAATAGGGTGTTATTCTTACCTACCTGGACCTTCTACACGACACACTTTTTTTAAGCTGGTGTATAAGTATAATGTATAAGGTAAACATAATTTGCTAGTCTTATTTGTTTAGGTATCTCTGTCTTTTCCTCCCAACGGTCCCCGATCCCTCTCCCCTCTAACTCCTTATCGACAACTACGATTTCTCATAAGACTCCTGAAGAACCTCCAGGTGACCAATTCTGAAGTGGAAGGCTACGTCTCCCCTCGAGCAAGTTAAGGACCAACTCCTCGATTCTAGGGTATACAGAACGTCGGCTTTTTGGGTTTGTATTCTATCTTTACTGTAGTATTGTTCAACATATTTCTGAAATTTTTACTGAGTGTAGTTTTTTTATTTTTTCTGAAATAAGACTCCCACTAACTTTTATAAGATTCTAATCAACCCGACTACCAACGTGTTTACATACTTACACGAGGTTTAGGTAGCTTAACATGTAAAATTACTCCTGAACATACCGAATGCCGAAGGGACCACCGAGTCGACCATTTCTTAGGTGGATATTATACCCTCTGGACCTAAACTAGGGACCTCTTCCCTTTCCGATGGGTGGGGTCATTAGACCGGACCTCTTAAGGTACACGACATATCAGGTACCCCAACGTTTCTCAACCTGTGTTGACTCGCTGACATACCGAATATTCAATATTGAGTCATTGTAAAGAAAAAATTTGGGTGAAATAGAAAGAGGATCTTAATAGATTTAATGATCGGTTGGTTCAAAGAATATAAAGTCTGTAAGGGTGACTTACGAAAGAAAAAATTGGGGTTGAGTAAGATCATGAATCGGTGAGGAATCTTTAATGAATAATTGTATTTGTCACTACAGTTTTAATGACGTACAGACAATTAGAGGTTCTATTGATCAGTACTTCTATTTGTACCTTAAAACTTTCTCTTGGTTGGACGACTTCCGTGACATCTGTAACCGAGTTCAGAATCTAAAAAATTTAGCGGACAATTCTTACTGAACCGTAAAACCCCAAAAACAAGGGAACTGAACGGATTTTCAATTAGGAGTCAAGTTGGACGTTCGGGCTCACTCATAATGAACATCTCTGGAGACAGCCCTTTGTTCTACTCAAGTCTCCCACTCGTCTCGTGGAAACGGTGGGGGAGTGGTGGATCGACCCCCAGGACACCCTTCTTCAGTGACTACGAGTGAACTTTAAACAAGTCTAGTCACAGAGAGTCGAAGTCGTGAATATGACAAGACCCCAGTCCACTAAGAAACGACCCTCTCCCACCTACCCATATGAAGAACACGAAACACCCTAAAAATTGTCGTAAGGACCGGAAAAGGATCGTCTACTGTTATCGCCACCAAATCAGCGAGTCAGTACAGGTTGAGACGCTGGGGTACCTGGCATCGGACGTCCGAGGAGACAGGGACCGTAAGAGGTCCGTTCTTATGACCTCACCCAACGGTAAAGGAAGAGGTCCCGTAGAAGGGTTGGGTCCCTGCCTTGGGGATAGAGGACACAGAGGACGTGGCATCCACCTGAGAAATGGGTGACTCGGTGATCCCTTCGGATGCAATAGGGGGTTAATACTGGGATGTCTTACGGACGTCTGTAACGAGGGACCCCTGTTTCAGTGGGGACAAACTCTTGGTGATAGATTTACTGAGGTCTTGTGTTCTCGTCTTTTAAACCCTTGTCTTTTCGATGAGGTCCTCTTTGACCTTAGACCAAAAGAACACCCCCTTTACGAAAGGTTTCTTGCACCGTTCTCCCTGAAGGGACCGTCAGGTCACTACTTCTGAACCGTGAAGGTGACGGTCCGTCCGTGTCCAAGTCAGGGACCAACCTCACTTTCAAAGTCGGACGCAACTCAATTCCAGGACCCTTCCGTTCCTACCTCCGGTATCAAAGGAAGCCACTAGATGTTTCACGACATTACATGACGGGTAAGCTGGTTGGGAGTTTATTGGGACACTCCCCCACTCCGTCCGGAACAGTCCGGGTAAAGTTGACCCCTTCGGTTTTAAGTACCGGTGTTCTGGTCCTCTTTCGACCGGTCTAGGTGACTAAACGGGAAACCAAGGAAAGAAAGGAGGTACTCCGACTCAGAAAGGTTGAGAACGGATTAATCTTTTTTTCTCCCGACCTGGAGTCCCACCCTCTTCGGTTCTTCACCCAAAAGTAGGGCGGAGACGGAGGCCGACGTCAGACACCGGAGTCCGTCGAGGGAGTCGAGAAGAACTTTGTAGGTAAAAGGAAAAATGCTCAACCTACTGGAGGACAGAGACCGGGGGAAGGACAATAGGGTCGGATTTCAGTGAGAGACCATAAACTCAACGTGACTGACCAAAGTTCTAAGAGGGTACTTGACTCAGAGTGGGTGAATTGGGATACCGATGGACTGACAAGGGTAAAGTGTCTACCTCTTTACTTGTGGGTCTCTATTCGGTAAACGGAGATGGTGTGTCGGACAAGTTTAGGGTCAGAATGTCGAGAACGGGATGACTCCAGTACCCCTGATCCCTCCTTACGAACCGCGGTCACCTCGTCCCGTCTGACCTGGGGGGGGTGGGGCGATTACTACCCGGTCCCGGTTCGTGAGGAAGGAAGGAAGGGGGTTCCACCCGTCTCTTCTGTACGACCCGGGTCTCGGACTCCAGACCGGTCCTGAACGGAGGTACTAGACATGTTGGCTTATGCCTATCTTTGGACAGGAAAGGTTCGAGGAAGGGACAGGAAAGGACCTCTTCCCTTTCCGATGGGTGAGGTCATAAGGCCGGACCTCTTAAGGTACCTGACATATCAGGCATTCCATCGTTTCTCAGCCTGTACTGACTCGTGGAAAGTGAAAAGGGTCGAGGGTCGTCGAGAGACTTAACGTTCACCTTCTGTGATCCTAACGAGAGGCCCAAGGAAACAAGATTCTTTTGTGCAGTCACCGAAAGTAAATAAAACCAACGTACCCTAGAATCAAAGTCGTACGTACACCCTAGATCAAGGGACCGGTCCCTAACTTGAGTACTGGGGACGTAGTGTGGCCCTCACGTCAGAATGGGTGACCTGGTGGTTCCCTTCAGGGAGGGTACCGGGAAGATTATTACTTTACATCCGATTTCAGAAGAGATTCTACCTCTGTAAACTGGACTCGGAGGGTTTTCCTTCTGTGCAATCGGTACCCTATCTGACCAGAGTCGATTTTTCGGACTTCCTTGTTGTCTCTCTCACAAGGTCTTCCACCAACCCTAGTCTCGGGGACGCCCGTCTCCCCTTCCGTGGGCTCCATTACAAGGTCGTCGTCTTGACGAGACCCCGGTCCAGAACTCCACGTACTCCCACCTCGACTCCGGGACCCGTCGCTGTCCTGTGTACCGAAGTGTTGTGCACCCCGACGGGGGACCGGGTCCGAGACTCTCGAAGGGGTGCCCTTGGTGGACGGTCTACTGGAGCCCGAAGAGACTTAGTAGAACCGTCTTTGTTTTCCTTCGGGAACCTCCACCGACTCAGTGAGGCACCCGTCTCCTCCGGGATCCCCGCCACCAGTCTCACCGGGGTTGCACCCGTTCGCCCCTCCCCTTGGGGGACGAGAGATACACCGCTCCGACCCCTGGGGGTCAATGGGACTCGGGAAAGGATCTAGTACTTAACATCGAAATACGTTCCTTACCAGTAGGCCGAGACCAAACGTTTTCTGAACCGGGTAAAAACTTTCGTCATGTCCCTCATAAATAAAAGTCGATCCGGTTGTCAATGAATATTTTGTACGAACGACTAAACTATTCGTTCACATTACATCAATAAATAAGTGAACTTAAGAACGTAATAAAGACTTCAGTTCACATAGAAGTTTGAAAATAACCGGTAAACACACCATAAAAACATAACGGACTAGTGTAATGAGCGGACGATTCCTCTCGAACCCAAAAAAAACAAAAATTAAAAAAAAAATTTAAATAATGAAGACCGACATGATCCGGAAGTTAAGACACTCGTCCGAAAGAAATCAACGCCTCTCACCCCCGATGAACGATCAACGGTACGCACTCGAAGAACAGCGCTACTGGAGAGGACAACGTCACGTACCGTGACCCCTGTCATCCAAGGTATCAACTCCGTGTGCCCGAATCAACGGGGTGTCGTAGACCTTGGAAGGGGCTGGCCCCTAGTTTGTGTACAGGGGACGTAACGTTCCGTCTAAGAATTGGTGCCCTGGTGGTTCCTTTAGGATGTCAAAAATTTAAAGAAAAATCGATATTTAGTCCGGAAATAAGGAAGACTAGATATGCATGGAAGAAAAATTTTATTAAATAAATCTACTTGTTTTGATTGGTAAACTTCTTTTGTCAAGAGACGTTGATTCATGCAAGTGTTCCAGTACACCGGTGATCGCGATGTCTGAAGGTTTTGTTGTGAAGTTTCACGTGTAAAAAGGTACTACAACTTTACCAAACTAGTAAACAATTTTCTTTGAGGTAAAAATAAAGACCCGTGTTATTTCCTGTCTTTACCATACCTAGATTGTCTTCGACTTCTATAATTCTTCTTCACCGTCCTTATGTGACTTCTTGACATGTTTTTTCTAGAAAAGTTGGGTCTATTAGTGCTACCACACTAGTGGTTGGATCTCGGTCTGTAGGACCTTACACTTCAGGTCACCCGGAATCCTTCGTAGTGATGTTTGTTTTGATCACCTCCACTACCTTAAGGTCACCTCGACAAAGTTTAGGACTTTCTACTACGACGTTTTCACGACGGGAGTCATACGGTCGTTTAAACCTTTTGAGTCGTCACCGGTGTCCTGACCTTTTCCAGTCAAAAGTAAGGTCAAGGTTTCTTTCCGTTACAGTTTCTTACAAATTCGACGACGTGTTAACATGAGTAGAGTGTGTGATCATTTCATGACGAATTTTAAGAGGTTCGGTCCGAAGTTGTCATGTACTTACAACTTGAAGGTCTATATTAAGTTCGACCGAAATCTTTTCCGTCTCCTTGGTGTCTAATTTAACGGTTGTAGACAACCTAGTAGTTTTTCAATTTTCTCAAGGTTTTTTGTACATGAAGACGAAATGACTGATACGGTTTCGGAAACTGACACAAGTCAAGTCAAGTCAAGTCAGCGAGTCAGCACAAGTTGAGAAACACTGGGGCACTTGGCGTCGTGCCGTCCGGAGGGACAGGTAGTGGTTGAGGGTCTCAGGTGGGTTTGGGTACAGTTAGTTCAACCACTACGGTAGGTTGGTAGAGTAGGAGACAACAGGGGAAGAGGAGGACGGGAGTTAGAAAGGGTCGTAGTCCCAAAAAAAGGTTACTCAGTCCAGAAACGTAGTCCACCGGTTTCATGACCTCAAAGTCGAAGTTATAGTCGGGAAGGTTACTTGTGGGTCCTGACTAGAAGAAATCCTACCTGATCAACCTAGAGGAACGTCTGGTTCCCTGAGAGTTCTCCGAAGAGGTTGTGGTGTCAAGTTTTGGTAGTTAAGAAGCCGTGAGTCGAAAGAAATATCAGGTTGAGAGTGTAGGTATACACTGGTAACCTTTTTGGTATCGGAACTGATCTACCTAGAAACAACCGTTTCATCACAGAGACGAAAAATTAGTTGACAGATCCAACCAGTATTGAAAGGAAAGTTCCTCATTTGCAGAAAATTAGAGTACCGACGTTCGTGGTGGACGTCACTAAAACCTCGGGTCTTTTTATTTCAGTCTGTGACAAAGGGGTAGATAAAGGGTCCTTCACTACCCTGGTCTACGGTACTAGAAGTAAAAGACTTACAACTCGAAATTCGGTTGAAAAAGTGAGAGGAGAAAGTGAAAGTAGTTCTCCGAGAAGTCAAGAAGTGAAAGACGGTATTCCCACCACAGTAGACGTATAGACTCCATTAACTATAAAGAGGGCTGTTAGAACTAAGGTCGAACACGAGGAGGTCGGGTCGTAAAGAGTACTACATGAGACGTATATTCCATTCACTCGTTCCACTGTTATATGTCGGAACTGCATGAGGAAAGGGATAAACCTTGGTCAGACAACAAGGTACAGATCAAGATTGACAACGAAGGACTGGACGTATGTCCAAAGAGTTCTCCGTCCAGTCCACCAGAACATAAGGATGGAGAAAGTCTTAAAAGGTGTCAAATAACACTGGGTGTGTCAGTTTCCGAAACCGTATCAGTTATTTCGTCTTTATCTACAAAAAGACCTTGAGAGAACGAAAAAGTTGCTAGGTCGCCTACAACCGTTAAACTAGAGACCAAGGAGACGGAAAAGATTTTGGTCGAACTTGTAGACCTTTAAGTATCAAGTACATTACAACTTCGGACCGAACCTCTTAAAACTCGTAATGAAATGATCGTACACTCTACTCACGTTAACACACCATCAAACTCGTAAGAAACCGTAACGGAAAGAAACCTTGACCTTACTTTTGACTGGAAAAGGTCAGGACACCGGTGACGACTCATAAGGTTTAAACAACCGTACAACTCACGTCGTGAAAGTGTCGTAGTAGAAAGTCCTAAACTTTGTCGAGTTGACCTTAAGGTAGTGAAGGTGATCGAAACAAGGATCACTACGAAGGATTCCGGGTGACCTGAAGTGTAAGGTCTTACAGACCGAGATCCACTCACTGGTGTGGTAACAGTAAAAGAACCAGTACTTCTAGAAAAAACATGTCAAGAAGACACTTAAGAACGGTGGAGAAGAATTATGGAAGACGGAGACAATCCAGGTATGGTAAAGACCGGAAATAACTCGGGTAGAAGTGTAGAAACTGACACACCTGGTATTGTTTGACACCTTTTAAGACTTCCTCTATACTTATGGTCGGGTAGAGTGGACGGAGAACTCTTTGGACATACGTCCAGTCCTTCGTTGTCAATCTTGACCTGTACCTTGTTGTCTGACCAAGGTTTATCCCTTTCCTTATGCAGTTCCGACATATAACAGTGGGACGAAAAAATTGAAGATACGTCTCATGTAGTACTCTTTACGACCTGACCTCCTTCGTGTTCGACCTTAGTTCTAACAGTCCTTTTTATAGTTAGTGGAGTCTATACGTCTACTGTGGTGGGAATACCGTCTTTCGTTTCTTCGTGATTTCTCGGAGAACTACTTTCACTTTCTCCTCTCACTTTTTCAACCGACTTTCGAGTTGTAAGTCCTTCGATTCTAGTACCGTAGACCAGGGTAGTGAAGTACCGTTTTTCTACCCCTTTGTCACTGTCCGGAATGAAAAAAACCGAGGTTTTAGTAACGTCTACCACTGACGTCGGTACTTTACTTTTCTGTGAACGAGGAACTTTCCTTTCAATACTGGTTGGATCTGTCAAATAATTTTTCGTCTCTCTAATGAAACGGTTGTTTCCAGGCAGATCGGTTTTGATACCAAAAAGGTCACCAGTGCATACCTACACTCTCAACTTGACATTTCTTTCGACTCGCGGTTTCTTAACTACGAAAACTTGACACCACAACCTTTTCTGAGAACTCTCAGAGAACCTGTTGTTCCTCTAGGTTGGTCAGGTAGGATTTCCTTTAGTCAGGACTTATAAGTAACCTTCCACTTACTTACTTACCTAGTAAGTACCTTCCACTGACTCACCTAAGTAAGCACCTTCCACTTACTTAGTCGAAGTGACTTCGACTTCGACTTTTAGGTTATGAGACCGGTGGACTAAGCTATCGACTGAGTAACCTTTTCTGGGACTACGACCCTTTCTAACTTCCGTCCTCTTCCCCTATTGTCTCCTACTCTACCAACCTACCGTAGTGGGGGAGTTACCTGTACTCAACTCACTTGAGACCCTCAACCACTACCTGTCCCTCTGGACCTCACGACCAGGTGCCCCAGGGTTTCTCAGCCTGTGCTGATTCACTGACTTGACTGGACTTGACTTGACTTGGGGTCATTAAATGTTTACATTCAACTATTAATGCATAACAACATGTCTTACAAGAGATAACAATTTACCCTAACGTTAAGTGTGTATTTACATTCAGTTCGTGGTCCATTTCTAGGTACCCCGAGTCTGTCATGTCGGTGATATTAGACCAAAAAGTTATACTGATTTATGTTGAAAAAAAAAAAAAAAGTTTTTATTTTACTATCCAGAGTTCCATTGTTTTTGCGATAAAAGAAGGGAAGAATACGGTTTACAAAGAAGAATGTAAAAACGAATAATTACAGCTAATTTTGAAGAGTCTTGGGTCTTAAAGATCAAGTACGAGACACGAAGGACTTTGGTCAGACCAATTCGAGTAGTCGGGGACGGGACAAGGGTGTCGACGACGGTTGACAGGTCGCACAATTTCATTAGTCGTCTACAAGTTCTTCCCACCACTCCCGGAAACCCTAAATAAAGTCCCAAAGAAAGATTCCTTTTTTTTTAGTAAAATTTTCTCTCAAGGTCACACTTGTTCAGAAAGTTTCATGGTTTGTTAGAGTGCTTTGAGTGTTCAAAAATAAAAGGTTTCATCGAGACCCGGGAGAAGGTGTGTACAGTTCTCCCGTAGATCCCTATGAACGGATCCAGTCGTGTGGAAAAGATACTTCTCAGTCTATCATATATACGTCCGAGTCGTGTGGGGTGTGTAACGACAGTGTGTGAGAAACAACACCAAATATTGTCGGGAAGTTTTTTTTTACATTTTGGTAAGAATCGAGACCCGTCTAAGACAGGTGATCGATAGGACACAACTGAGGACCAAATCCCAGGTCCCTTTTCCGTCACGTGTCTCTACCCTCTTACATGAAAAAAAAAAAATGAAAAATAAAATTTAACGTCACATCGGCTAATTGTTACAACACCGTCAAAGTCCACCTGTCGTTTCCCTGAGTCGGTGTCCCTCTTCCATAAACCTGGACCCGGTCGTACCTGTCTCCTCGGACCGTCCAATGTCTGGTGCACCACCGTTTCTCAGTCTGTGCTGAATGGTTGATTTGTTGTTATCGTTGTTTGTTCGGAGAATCGAGACGCAGGAGAACCAGGTCGAAGTGGACAAAGGAGTTATCTGTTCGTCTCCTAAACCTGACCTTTGAAGAGTCCGAGTAAGCTCCTAAGACACTCACGGGGGTCTATTGGAGCGAGTTCGATAGAGGGCGACAACGGTACGTGGTGGAGACACAAGGAAGGTCCGGTGTCGCAGTAAGTCTTGGAGTCGGACAGGAGAGGAGGAGTCCGTCGGGAGGGACCTCGGTGTACGAGTTCCCTTCTGTCTTGTCCTTTCTTGGTGCAGACGGGTCCTTCTGTGTCCCGGTGGGCTTTCTTTCGGTCGGTGAGTGGGCTCCGTCCTACGGGACAAAGAACGTCGACCTGGGAGGCTACTTCTGGTACAACCCGTAGTGACCAGACCCTATGAGCTTGTGTTTCAGCATAGAATCGTCGGTTTACCTCCGGAAGGCTATGTTCCGGCCGTTCACGTGGACAGAGGGTTCCTGAAGGAGGCGGTCCAGAAGCATGAACCTTATGTCGCGTATCTCGTTTTACAAGAGGTCCATTGAGTGGTCCTTCAACCGGTGGGAAACCTCCTTCCAGTAGAACAGACTTTTGACTGACATCATGGACCCCTGCATCCTGTTTCCCGAACCTCAGGACCACTTGCACAAGAGGTCCCGTGTCCCTTTCGGGGACTTCTCTATGTGTCTCCCGTCCAAGTCCATGAGCCGGTCCTAGTGGGGCGTTCCATTCCGGCCCAGACACTTGTCCCGCAGCTTGAACGAGAGGGCCTCCTTCGCGTCCCACAGGCTCACGGAGTCCTCTGAGACCGTCAACTCTTTCATGTACAACTACTGCTAGTACAACAAGGATATGAGGTGGTATCCCCGTCAGTGGTCGGTCGCACCTCTTTTCACCACAAAGGGCTTCCTTGCCATTGCCCGAAGGTCGAGGAGGACCAGCATCCCGTGACCCACCTAAGAGGAACACATCACGAACCTGAGAACCTCCTCGTCCAACTGAAACCCGTGGTGGTGGTGCTAGAGTACGGGAAAGAGCGACTCTGCAAGTCGCTACAGGAAGTACGACTCGGTCACCGAAGGTAGGACTCCCTGGTGGTCGTCGGACAGGGGGTCCCGCTTCGGGGTTTCACGATTCTTCTTTTGACAGTGCCTTTGAGACGCTTCTTCCGTTCGGTACGACCTCCTCCTACCCGTCTATCGTTGTTCTTATTAAATGTCCGAGGTTTACCGGTTCGAGCCCCTCTTAAAGAAGAAAAAAATAGGGAGTTACTTAGGGACGGGAAGTGTCTGGGTCGGATGGAGAGGAACGAGACTTGACGGGATAATGTACTTCCTTAGATTTAATTACAAATTGGTGAAAGTTCGTGTACCGATTGAACGTTGTTGGTCCGGGGAATGGCCGTAAGTGGACTCGGAGAGCTAAATAAAAACAAAGAGAGACGTAGGGGTTGTTACCCAGACAGGGTCAGGGTGACCCCCTGTAGAGTCTCCCAGGGTCCCTGACCGAAGTCGGGAGGTAGGACTCGTCAAGGGTGGGCCCTAAGACGTCGTGGGCACTGGTACAGGTACCTGTTTTTTGAGAGTCCCGAAGGGGTGAACAGTTGAAAAGAGTAAGGGCTTACGTTCCACTTGTCTACGTTCAAGTCCGGAGACTTGTTGTTGTGTCGTCTCGACCAGTGAGGTTTAGGACCAATGGACCAATGGTGTCGCTGCCGACCTAAGTTTCCTCCTACTTCTTTCGATGGGACCGTCTCTCCTCAGACTGGAAGGAGGGTGGGGTGAAGAGGACCAGAGTGGTGACACGGACCCCCGAGAGACAATATGGTCTTTTGTTTTCCTTAGGGTTGTCCCCCGAAGGGGCCACCGAGAGCCTTAGTTCACAGGTGGACGGTCGTGTCCTCTGGCCCCAAACTAAGGACCGGGCCCTTCTAGGGTGCAGGGTGTTGATGACTTCAGAAGTCTCGTGTGTGAGACGTTGTTCTCTTTGGAGGTACTACTCTTCGACCGCCTTGTGACCTCTCATCGGGGGTGAACGGTGTTGATCTCTATTTTTCGGGGCGGTGTCGTTTCTGTCGTCGTGTCGGTTTTAATTTGTTTATTTTAATAAATTTTTTTTATTAGGGTTGTCTATACACGAGCTTCTGGTGTTACGGGTGAAACTGACACCAATTCTTGTCTTTAAGATTTCAGACATCGGAGGGGAAGGAGTGGGTGGGGGCTGGGGTCGTCGTGTTGGGTGACGAGACGTGGACTTAATGGCGTAGAGGGTGTCTCCCAAGGTAGATCTTAATCACTCAATTAGACGGTTAGGCTCTCACACTCGTGGTCCCGTGCAGAGAGTCTCCCCGAAGGAGACCGAGACTAGTCCGTCGACCCAAGACACACCTACTTGGCTCTTCGGGAGACGACCCATTTTCGTTTAGGAGTTTAACAGAGTTCCCCCTGAAGGGATCACCAGGTCCCCAACCCTCAGACGGACCGTTACGTCCCTACACCCGGACTCGGGACCAGCCCCTTGATCCTAGGGTTTATTGAAACAACGATAACGACGAGTCAGCGATTCAAAACAGGATGTTAAACGCTGAAGTGTCTGACATCGTGTAGTCCGAGGAGACAGGAGATGATAGAGGGCCTCGAACGATTTTAAGTACAGGTAACTCAGTCACTACGGTAGGTTGGTAGAGTAGGAGAGGACGGGGGAAGAAGACGGAAGTTAGAAAGGGACGTAGTCCCAGAAAAGGTCACTCAACCGAGAAAGGTAATTCCCCTGTTTCATGACCTCGAAGTCGAAGTCGTAGTCAGGAAGGTCACTTATAAGTCCTGACTAAAAGAAATCCTAACTGACCAAACTAGAGGAACGTCAGGTTCCCTGAGAGTTCTCAGAAGAGGTCGTGGTACTAAGTTTTCGAAGTTAAGAAACCACGAGTCGGAAGAAATACCGGGTTGAGAGTGTAGATATGTACTGATGATCCTTTTGGTGTCGAAACCGATCTACTTAGAAATAACCGTTTCACTACAGAGACGAAAAATTATACGACAGATCCAAACAGGTCTACCGTACGGTATCTCTTTGAGCCGGACGTACGGTGTTGATCTCTCACACACGTTGTTTCTAGGACGTGCGACATTGATTCTGGGTTCCGTCGGATTATTAATTGATTAAAATTCTATTTTAGAGTTCCTCACTTTCAAGGTTCAACACATGACTCTTACCTTTCTCCTATCCTCCTTAGTTTCTCCGTCCTCTCTGTCACCCTTTTACACTTTTTCCTCTCTTACATCTTTATATTTTGTTCCCTTTTCGTCGTCCACTGCCCCAAACTACCATTGAGTTGGTCGGTCGTAAACTTTGTTTTTACACAGAGATCGCAACCTGGGGTCTGTGGTCTCTTGTGAAAGAACCGAATCTTTTGTTAAGGGTAACCGAATCCCTTAAAGGGTGATTACTCCCGGGGACTTCGTTTCTGACGTGTCACCCACCAGATTTGACGTCTTTAAATGATGGTCCCAAGACCTCCGACTTTCGGACTCTAGTTCCGTACCCGGTCCACCCAAAGAAGACCTCCGAAAGTCCTTACCAGACGAGGTCCAAGGGAAGATCGGAGACTACTGAAAGGGAAAAATATTCCTGTAACAACAACAACAGTAAATCAACAATTCGAGATAGGTTTAGGAATCACTGGAGTGCCTGACATACATCAGGTGGTCCGACGAGATAGGTACCTTAAAGGGTCCATTCTTATGTTCTCACCTCACGGTAAAAGAAGAGGTCCCCTAGAAGGGCTGGGTCCTTAGCTTATGTGTAGAGGACGGGACCGTCCGTCTAAGAAGTGGTGACACAGTGGACGCTTTAGGGTACCCCCAATACAGATGGGTTCACTAGACAATCAATCATAATGGTTGAGTTATTTGTGTTTAGACTTGTTTGAGGTCCTCAGTCACCTCCTGTCTTCTCGGACAGAACAGTGTCAGGTACCCCAGCCTTTCTCAACCTCTCCTGAACCGCTGACTTGTTGTTGTTGTTTTACTAGACAAAATCTTTAATTTTAGTGACATTTGTTTTCGAGGAGTAATTGACTAAATTCTATTATTCTTATTCAGGTAAGACCCAATCCTATTTATCGTATAATTTCTTTTTATCGACGTAAAGGGTTTTGTTTGTTTACTTTTTTGTCTTCTCCCTGTGACAAAATTAAAAAAAAAAAACGTTCACTGTCTAATATCCAAATCTCCTAATCTTCTCACTGTGAAAAAGAAAAAGAAAAAACATTCACTGTCAAATGTCTAAATGCACTAATGTCTAATATCACAGTGACTCGTCGAAGGAGCGGGTTCTCAGCGACAAGAAATCCACAAGACGACGTACGCACGTTCAGGGGTACCCTCGATCGTGTACCACTCCCGAGACCTCATACTCAGTCTTTCGGCCCCTCACTGAAGGTCGGGAGGGCGGGTAGTCAGGTCCGACACTGGACCGAGAGCTCAAAGTGTAATCGCGACGGACTAAATGACGGTTCATCTCCCTCAGGTCCTCTACTGCCCACACCCTCCGTCCGAAAGCTTCGCTCTCCACCAAGGATCGTCTTGAGATTGTCTGAGTGGGTCCTGATCAGTGCGTGTCGACTTGACCGTGCGTTCCCGGACAAGATTGGATCGGGGCAACCGAGTCCTTCGTACAACTCTGAGTCCTTTTCTCTTCTTCGGGCTCTTTGCCGTACCTTCCCCGACAACGTTCGTGTTGCGCCCAGGGTCCTTGGGTCGGTTTAGCGTTTAAGTAACGTTGTAGGGTCCCTCTTCTCACGGTCGTCCCAAAGGGTGAGTGTCACTAGTCTCAGTCCTTTCCTCCCTTAGGACCACACACAGGTAGTTCCACCGTGCCTCTGGGACTACCAGGGTTCCCCTCGTCTCATCCACTCTCAGGTGGGAGGTCCCGTCCGTCCTGGGGGCGTCCAAGTTCCATTAAGTTCCCAGTTGGAAAGATTTCGTTCTTGTCACGAAGATCTCCGTCCTTCCGATTTCTTTCACACACCTCCACCTGCGTCTTTCTACGAGACGTTTGGAGTCCGAGGAGCCGGATCAGGGGTGGGAAGCTCCTGGTGAGACCCGGGAAGGATCGTCTCGAGACGAGACCAGAGACTCAACGACCTACCTTCCGAACCGATACCCTGTACAAGAATAAGAGTCGTCCGGGTTTCCCAGTATGTTCCTCTGTCCTCTACTTTCCTTCTTTGATTGTGGTGAAACATTTTACAGTGGTCTCTCTATTGGAACGTTTGATTCTTCCCTCACACATCTTCTACCAAAGATAATTATTCTTACTACACACACATACGTACACGCACACATGCTTGTTCTGTTGTCCCTCTTCTTAGATCTCACAGACGGTCAGTGTCGTCCCCTCTGCCCACTCGGTGGGACCTCCCAGTCCGGACGAGACCCATCACGACACCCTGAGAGACACAGGACCCCGTAGTGACTCACAGTTCCACCTTTCAGTCGGAAAAGAGCCCCAGAGGACTTCTGGGTTGGTGACTCAAATCCCGTACATAGGTGTCACCCGATGTCAGGTATTCCCCGTTTATAACCTGTGTGGACTCGCAGATTCGTATCGTGCTATGTCGTAGGTGTCCCTCTTCCCCCGTCTAGGACCCCACCTTCGACTCTACAGGGATTTTAATTTACCTCCTTTGGACCGTAAAACTGGTCTCCCCTCCACTTTTCCAGAGACACATACACCTCCACGACTACAGTATTATCTTCCTTCTACTAATCTTTCCAACTGGGAACTTAATGGACGTCGAATACTATTTCTCCTCAACCTAGATGTTCTAAAATTTCCAGGACGGTTCACAAACTCCGGACTTTTTCTGTAAATGATTTAGGTCTTAGATTTTTCTCGTTTTGGTTTAATTATTTTTCGATATGTTTATATTGGAGTCCAGTCAACCAGGTGACACAAAGTCGAGTAGTTCACTGTAACTGTCTTATACGTTACACCCTATGTCCCCGTTAAATTAGGTAAACGATCCGACACCCTACCCCTGGGGACTTCAGTCTCACGAGACCCGGGTCCAGAACCGTGTCCAGGGTTTCCCAGTTCAGACTTAGTGGGTACCTATCCGGTCAGGACCTTTTATACCAAACGAGTCGGACTACAGAGACCACCCGTAGAATGGTGTCCCTGGAACAGACACTGAAGGCCCCACCCCCACCCCCTCACACACACCGTAGTTACACCCACCACCGGGGTCCTCGGTCGTCATTACTCCTCCCCCTCCCCCGTGTCCAGTGAGTCGTCGGTACTGTTTCTTGATGAACCTTCTCTGTCCTTTAACCTGAAGGTGAAGGACGTAAACGATCTCATTCCTCTGGAGTTTCTGTACCCACTTCCCCCTTCTTGCACGGACCCAAAGTCGCACTCTACGGAGCACTATAGACCCAAACCCGACGTGCCGAACCGTGTTAGAGAGAAGTCGAGAAGAATTCCAGTGAGTAGACCGTTCTGGGAGGTCACAGTCAAGAGAAACATGGGAGACGAGAAGTTCCCGAAAAGTAGTAAACATTGACCAGTTATGGACGAGGGGTGACCTACCGTCGAAGGTAGTCCGTCAGTACAAGTAAACAACCACGGTGTAGGGGTCGAGAATTGGTCCGTGTATCTTCTGAGAGTTATCTACAGACAAGTTACTTCCTAGAAAATGCTATTGTTTTTTTCCCGGTTGACGTGCAATAAGACATCATGGTTTTTCGGTTGTTTACAGTACAGGTGACACTCTAATCTCTCGGTACTCCCAATTTATTAAGTATCCACCAAGGGTTGTTCTCCTCTTGTAACCATAGACTAGTACAAAGTTTTTGACACTGCCAACCTTTAGTAAAAGGACCCTTTATGGATCGTAGTGGGTCAAACCCCAATGTCGACAGTGGTTCAGAAACGGCGTGTGATCCATGAGATGTGCGTAATAGTATAAACTAGACCTTCTCTCAAGACACACGACCACGATAAAATAGGTACATACACACACGATTCAACTAAGGTAACATAGACTGAGAAACGCTGGAATACCTGACATCGGGTGTCCGAGGAGACAGGTACTTAAGGGGTCCGTTCTCATGACCTCACCCAACGGTAAAGGAGGAGGTACCCTAGAAGGGTTGGGTCCCTAGTTTGGGTACAGAGAATACAGAGGACGTAACCGTCCGCCCAAGAAAGCACGATCGTGGTGGACCCTTGGGGTTGAATGACTCGTCCACGTTGTGTATTAGACGTCGTCGAGAAGTAATGGGTCTCCCGTCCCTTCTTGTGACCAAATATCGATGTCTCTACCATTACTCTCTCCCGGTCCCCTTGGACCCGAGAGGCTGGTGTAGGAGATACAAGGGTTGAGAACAAGAGACATGGAGACCCGTTTCGAAGTGACGGAGAGAAATGACTTTCGTGGTACAGACTCAGTCTGTGACCCTACGGGAAAGAGCAACGGGTGACATACCGTCCTAAGTACTACTCTTTCACTATATCCTTTTGTACCCACCCTCCCTCCATCTCTTCTACCCACATTATCACTATCCTTCTTTGTCCCGTGACGTCCCTTCCCCCTCCGTCCTCTGTCATTTCCTCTTTCACAGTGTCCCTTCTTCAGTCAGGGCTGACGCACAACCTTGACAAAGAACCTAATCGAAAAGTAACGAAAACAATAATATTGGTATGAAGTATCGAACGGAGTCTCTTACGACGAGGAGACGGACTGACAGTTCGATTTCACGGAAACAAGTCTTGGGACAGGTGGACACCTACCGTCCTTCGTCCTTTACTTGTGTAGGGGACGGACTACGAACGGTAAGATCCTCTACAAAGGTTCTAATTACAGGAAAAACGAAACGAAGGAACGGAAAGGGGGTAGAGACTAGACATTCTCTTTGATCGTAGGTCTGGGACTATTCTACCAATAAAACTCCGCGATCAGACGGTAGAAGAGTCGGCCGACCGAAAGGTTTATTTCGGAGAAGGAGCGGAGTTGTGGAGTAGAGAGCCTAAGTAACCGGATAGTACGTCACTCGTCCCACTCGAACCTGAGCCCTTGTCTTCATAGGTCTCCCTAACACTCACTGTAGAACTCAGTGTGGATGTATAGATAGTCGACTGGAGTCGACTCCAAGAACACGAGGACTTCTAGGCGTGACTCAGGTTGTTGGTGAGTCGGAAGACGACTCTCGGGGACCGGGAAGGGTTCGTCTCACGACGGAGGGCTGAGGACAAGTGTCGAAGACCTGAACGGAATTCAGAAGTCCTATAAGCAAATAAAGTCTAGTCTGTATCCTAGGTCAAGGAACCACGGTGAGTGGGGTGGCCTCGTTGAGATTTACGGTCCGACAAAGTACATGGTTTTGTAGATGCTTCCGGTTCCCAGAGATTCCATCTCGAATCCCTAGTTGTGTTGTATTTCTTTTGATGAACTCCGGTGTATCTTCTGGGAGAACAAGGACTTTCAAGAGAGTCGGTGACCACTCGAGAGTGAACAGTGTATTGGGAACTGTCACTGATCAGAGGAGGCGGGGGAAAGGATTGTGACTCTCCGGACCCTCTCAGTCAAGTCCAGTCAGCGAGTCAGCACAGGCTGACTAACGCTGGGGTACTTAGCGTCGTTCGGTCCGGAGGGACAGGTAGTGGTTGAGGGCCTCAAGAGAGTCTGAGTTGCAGGTAGCTCAGTCACTACGGTAGGTCGGTAGAGTAGGAGACAGCAGGGGAAGAGGAGGACGGGGGTTAGGGAGGGTCGTAGTCTCAGAAAAGGTTACTCAGTTGAGAAGCGTACTCCACCGGTTTCATGACCTCAAAGATGCACACTTAAAAAAATCGCACAAAAAAAAAAAAAACGATACGACTTGTCGTACACCTTAGAATCACGGACCTGGTCCCTAGTGGACACGGGAACGTAACCTTTGAGTCTCAGAATTGGTGACCTGGTGGTCCCTTCAGGTATCTAAAGGTAAAAGTTTTTCGTCAAACTGACTTTGGATCCTATATCCGTTCGTAAAAGTGAATAGGACAGGAAATTCCGAGCTACATGAGCATTGCCCTCACCGTTTTCGGAATCCGACTGTACTTTGTCACGGAAAGAAGGAGAATTGTATTGAAAGACCCTGTAAAAGTGTGTAGGAAGATGAGGTTGACACAAAAGTAAGTTGGTCGTTCAAACGAGGGTCATGGTCTGGTCTACGATCTCTATATCGTTGTCCTTTCCGTTTACACCAAGGACGGACCTCGAATGTCCTGTCCCTCCACATTGTCTGGGTGTTCTAACGGTCTCTTGAGTAATTAACGGTAACCTAATGATTAAAAAATTCCCACTATAGTCCGGGGTACTCTCGGATATTCATCTCACATACTGGAATGTACCCCTAGTACCTTTCAAAGGGGGTTTTTTGTAGTAACTTTGGTTTGTTTTTTTCCTATTCTTAAATCGAACCGACACTTACCCTCTTTCTCCTAAGGTCTCTATCCTTGTCGTCCATACTCCCGGGGTTTCACCTTGCCACACTTTCTGCCCTTCGTCCGTCACCCCAACCTTGTATTTTCTCCTCTTCCTATACCGACCACCCCGCCCGTCCCTGATCTTCTGTGTCTCGGAACAATCGACGTGGTTCCTACAGAGCCCAGACGTTAAAGCTCGGTTTTCTAACCTCCACTGTTGAACAGGTTGAAGTCCGGATGAACAGTGGACCAGGTTCAAGGGAGTCCTGGAACCTTTCGGTGTCGTCTGTGTCCTCTCGTACTGAGACGTAAGTCTGGTTTCAGTTTTAGTGAGTCGCATCTTGTCAGTCTATATCTGACGGTAGACGTCACTACGTCATGGTTGGTGTGTCACGATGCCTACGACGCCTACACGAACAGGTTTCTCCTTGGACCTAGTTAGTTTGGATGCGACTTAAGGTCAAATGTCCTTGCTCAATTAGTGCTGGTGTTCTGTCGGTAGTCTGTTTGGTCTTGCACTTTGTAAGATGTCCTGTGACTAGGTCAATGATGTTGTTCGTTAACGATTTTCCCTCCTCCGTCAATGTCTATCAATCTTCTTTACTAGGTTACACCCTTTGTACAAACATAGGACTAAGTTTGGTTAGGCGACAATTTTCTGTAAAAAAAGGTGAAATTTTTTAAGTGGCAGAATTAGTAAAATTTCACGTGTCCTTTTTATGTACTACAGGTATTCAAAAAAGTACTTTTAAACGAAAACATCAATACGATATAGGTTCCTAGAACCAATTTCCCAGAAGAAACTCCAGTCTTAAGAGAGACTATTAATACGAATGAAATATAAACATGAATGTTTATATATACAAAAATTAAAATATACATGGTATAATATATATTAAATATATTTACATTTATTTAAATGTTATATATTTAAAATTTTATAGATATATAACGGAAAGTCTATACACTTCGGAAAGTTTATGTACATTAGGGAATTATCTATATCTTTTGGTAAATAAAATATCGATATAACTCAACCGGTTTTTCAAGTAAAACTCAAAGAATCTTTTTCTGAAATGTCTTTTTGGGTTTACTTGAAAACCGGTTGGGTCATATCTATATACATTGGTTTGTTATATTTCGGTATATACCAAGTTGTACAAAATATCAAGAGATAGACATTGGTTATCCATCTATGTTTTAGGTATACCGAAATGTATAGAGATGTAGGGAGACCCACTGGATATTTGGTGTTACCTGACCCGTTCCAAAGTCCTACCACGTCATGGGGTGGGAGTCTATCTCCCACGTCTACCACGACCCACCACGGACCCTAACGGTGTCTTTGACCCGTTTCCCCTTTTCGGGTCGGAGAGTCTCAGGACGTCAAACCCGGGTATCGACTGGTCTTCCTGAGTCCAATAGAGGGATTACAAAATTTAAATTTACCTAATGATGAGAACTCATTGGAACGGAACATGGTCATCGTAGATGAATGAGATTATATAAAGAATAGTTGTTCACTACGTCACAACAAAAGCCCCACTTCTCTCGTAATATTGTATAAATTTTGAGTGTAATAGGACGATCTGATGGGGGAAGAAGGAGTGAACAGAGTGGAGACTGAAGTGGGACCCCTCGGGTCGTTAGAACAAGGGGTGAAGTTTTCTATGACTTTTTAGACTCACCGGACTAAAACATACCGGGTACTTGATTCTTACCAACAATGTAAAAATTTCTCAATATTTATTAGTTTCTTCCTTCAGGAACCGACAGGTCAACAATCCTGTGACTCAAAAATGACGGTTCCCGGGATCAGTCCTTTGATTCTAGTGTGTTCGACGGGTCCGTTCTTTTGTTTCTGAGATCGAATGTCTCTATTCTCGTTCTTCAGTCTTTATATACGTCCATTTCTTAATTCCTACAAATTACCACACGACTCTAAGTACCCCAGCGTTTCTCAGTCTGTGCTGACTCGCTGACTTGACTTGACTTGACTTGACTTATGTCAGAACGAATATTTTCTTTTTCACCCCTTTTGATCGTTATAGATGGTCATAACCAATCGACTTATTTGATGCTACGTAAGTTTCATTTCTTAAAAGACGCTGATAAATTTTCTCACACTGTCCCTAAAGGGACCACCAGGTCACTTCTTAGACGGAAAGTTACATCCCCTACTCACAAGGTGGGGACCAAACCCTTGATTCTAGGGTGTGTGTTGTCTCCTTGATTCGGTCGTACGGCGTTGACGAATCGGACGCTCGGTGTCTATCTCTCGGGAACTCGCCATTAAGTTCTAGGACGTACTACGTTACTTTTATGGTGTACGACGTCGATTCTGGGCTACGTCGTTTTTTATTTATTTATAAAAAATTTTATTTTTCTTACTGTGTAAACGTATATATGACTGACTCTTCTACATATGTTAACCGTTCACTTTTCTCCTTCCATTCCTTAATACACAGGACAGACTATCATATAACATAAAATTATTTACCGACACTCTTCAATGAGTTCTATGTACGTGAATATATTTTATTAAAGTCTTTTTGACCTTCTCTACGTATGTTTTGGCGATTTTCGTAAAAGGATATCCCTGATCGTAACCCAGTTGTTTTCCCTTCAAAGTAAAGAATGACCTATAAAAAAGTTTTTGTCATAAATTTTTACGTCGGATCTTTAATATTTGTTAGTGTAGTTAGTATATGTGTATGAATCGTTTCTTCCTCGAAAAATTTAAACTATTGTGTGTGAATTTACTTGACCGTGTTTTATGAAACAAGTTGGCCTTTCTTTAATGTTTACGATTCCTATATTTACTGTTTGGTCAAATGATTCCGTAGAAAAAGAATGTACAGGTTTCGGTGTAATTAGAAGTTATACGATTTCCTCTTCATTGAATGGAGACTGTCACCGAAAACTAAGTTGAAGACTGTCAACTACGGTGGCTACTTCTGGTGTAACCCGTAGTGACCAGACCCTATCAGGTTTTGTTTCAGTAAAGCATTGTTGGTTTAACTACAAACTGACTTCTCGAGTCTACAACACTGTCCGCAGACCTCTTAGAGTCTCCGTTAAAGAAGTTGTAAAAACATTTTTATAACCGTTTTATTTGCAAGGAGATACACGGCCTATTCTAAGGTATGAGAGACGAGTTTTCAGTACCGTAGTCTCTTACGGTTTTTTCGAGAGCCTTGTATTCTTTCCCGGTACCCTGAGACTCACGGAAGAAGTTTTATTACTGTCTTTTGAGGGGACCACTTCTAGTGTCTACCTTCACTCTCTATGAACCGATATTAGTTTGGTGTGTATAGTTTTCCCAGATCTTTGTGACGTAGTTTTCTTGAGAGAAGATTCATAAAATGATTAAAGAACAGGAGTTTGTTCGACAATGTCGCACTTTTTTTCATTAGTTTTTAACACAAGAGACTTGAATAATTGTATCCTTCATCTGAGACACCGGCTTGAAAGGTGACTTTTAGTCTCTTAAAGGCCTTGAGCTGCAAGTTTAGGAGGTCTCACATTCGGCACACTATTCAGAAATAGCATTATAACCTACTTAACGAGTCCACGGTTGAGTGGAGACCATACTGATCCTGTTAGAGTACGGGGGAAACCCTCTCAAAGAGGTGGTGACTTGCGTACCATTTGGTCACCGAGGGTAGGTACCCATGGTGGTCGTCGAACGGACGGAGCCGCTTCGGACCACAGTCGTCGTCTGTGTGTGTGTGTCCTTTCTTCGGGTAATTGTAACGTCCTCGGTAGTCTATTGACGTCGGGTCTGGCTAGGTCGACGGACCTAAGATTCGAGTCCATCGCACTCGTCGTCTTCGAGTCCTTATTTTCGGCAGAGTTCTCTCCCGCACATAAATCTGTAAGTAAATTTTTTTTTTACTGTAAGTAACAGTTACTAAATGAGTCTTCTTTCTATTGATCACGCCTCGTAAACGACTTTGTCCACCATCATACGAAAGGTCTACTCTCTCGAAAACTAGAAACGGTACCCGTCGCCGTAAGAGGACGTTAAGGGAAAGTCTTTGTCTTAAGAATTCGGTACGGAAATCTTAGACTACTGAGTCTTTCCATTTTTCCTTTCATTTAAAGTTAGTTCAACCAAAACGTTAAACAGGGTTTCCTTTTAAACCTAAAAATAGAAGTCTAATGGTTTCTAAGAAACAGGTCTTTCACTAACCGTAGGGTCTAAGGTTCCTTTCTAGACTTCGGGGAACGGTGACTGGAGGAGTGACCGTCACTTGAACTCCAAGTGTCCTCAGAGAAGATACTGACTACAATGACTTTAGTTGAATTTTTGTGTTAATTTAAATATATGTGAATAATCAGACCGATTTTAATACTTCAGACTGGTATGACGAACAACCACTTGTGTGCCTTTTCGACCTGGAGAGTATCTGACGACCACTCTGATATGTCATCAAACCGTCTAAGAATTTTTCTATTTATATCACTTACAGTATATTGGGTCGTCTTTTTATATAACTTACGGTATATTGGATAGTATGTATCCATAAATAGGTACTCTTTTCTTCCGTATGGTAATGGTCATTTTGACCACTCGCAACTCGGTTTTCTATGTTGGTCCGGTTCTAGTATTCTTTCTTCCTAAATAATGAACGTCGTTCATTACTCTTTTGACCACTAAAACGGGTTTTGACTCAGAGGGGTTGTCGGTTTGACCCCTTCGAAGCTCGATTTCCATGTACGTATAAGTGTTTCCCCGTACTCGTCTCCTCTTAAATCGTATCTTAACTTAGTTTCCAGTTGTCAGAATCAACTGACTACAGTCTTCTCCAGTTATACCGGTGAGGAATGAGGTGCACCACCCCTGGAACCGAGGAAGTCTTGAGTCTCTATTCATAGTCTAACAAGACAGATGGGGAACTCCTCCTTGTGCTTCACAAAATGCCAATTTGATAATATAGAACCGACGAAAAGGAAACGCGGAAGTAGGGATGTGAAGGGCATTGAGTAATAACTGACCCCGTAAAAACGTCTTTGATTACGGACACCGGTCACTAAATAATACATTGACTGTAGTTATACAGAGACCAGTAATTACAAGGTATTGTCTTTTGTTTTAAGAGGTTCGGCCCGAAGTTGTAATGCACTTGTCACTTTAAGGTCTACAAGTTTGACCAAAATCTTTTCCGTCTCCTTGGTCTCTAGTTTAANGCATTGAGTAATAACTGACCCCGTAAAAACGTCTTTGATTACGGACACCGGTCACTAAATAATACATTGACTGTAGTTATACAGAGACCAGTAATTACAAGGTATTGTCTTTTGTTTTAAGAGGTTCGGCCCGAAGTTGTAATGCACTTGGCACTTTAAGGTCTACAAGTTTGACCAAAATCTTTTCCGTCCCCTTGGTCTCTAGTTTAACGGTTGTAGGCTACCTAGTAACTTTTTCGTTCTCTCAAGGTCTTTTTGTAGATAAAGACGAAGTAACTGATACGGTTTCAGAAACTGATACACCTAGTGTTATTTTACACCTTTTAAGACTTCCTCTACTCTTATGGTCTGGTGGACTAGACGGAGAACTCTTTGGACATACGTCCAGTCCTTCGTTGACAATTTGACCTGTACCTTGTTGTCTGACCAAGGTTTATCCCTTTCCTTATACAGTTCCGACATATAACAGTGGGACGAATAAATTGAATATACGAATATAAGTCTCATGTGGTACTCTTTGCGACCCGACCTCCTTCGTGTTCGACCTTAGTTCTAACGGCCCTCTTTTTAGTTATTGGAGTCTACACGTCTATTGTGGTGGGAATATCGTCTTTCACTTCTTCATGATTTCTCGGAGAACTTTTTTCACTTTCTCCTCTCACTTTGTCAACCGAATTTCGAGTTGTAAGTCTTTTGCTTCTAGTACCGTAGTCCAGGGTAGTGACGTATCGTTTATCTACCCCTTCGTCACCTTTCTCACCGACTGAAATAAAAAGACCCGAGGTTTTAGTGATGTCCACCACTGACGTCGGTACTTTAATTTTCTGTAAATGGGGAACCTTCCTTTCAATACTGGTTGGATCTGTCGTATAAGTTTTCGTCTCTGTAATGAAACAGTTGTTTCCATGTAGATCAGTTCCGATAACAAAAAGGTCATCAATACATATCTACACTCTCAACCTGATATTTCTTTCGATCGTGGTTTCTTAACTACGAAAAGTTGACACCACAACCTCTTCTGAACTCTCAGGGAACCTGACGTTCCTCTAGGTTGGACAGGTAGGATTTCCTCTAGTCAGGACCCATAAGTAATCTTTCTGACTATGACTTCGACTTTGAGGTCATGAAACCGGTGGACTACGCTTCTCGACTGAGTGACCTTTTCGGGGACTACGACCCTTTCTAACTCCCGTCCTCCTCTTCCCCTGTTGTCTCCTACTCTACCAACCTACCGTAGTGACTGAGTTACCTAACTCAAACCCATTTGAGGTCCTGAACCACTACCTGTCCCTCCGGACCGTACGTCAAGTACCCCAGCGTTTCTCAACCTGTACTGACTCGCTTACTTGACTTGACTTGACTTGTCTTTTGTATAATGAAACAGAGGACAACTAGTTCACAAATAATTAATGACCCGATAGTTATTAGTACACAAATAATTAGTCCTGAAGGGGTTACCGTGTCTGTCAATTCTTAGACGACCGTCACACGCTCTGGGTCCAAGTTACGGACCCAACCCTTCTAGGGACCTCTTCCCTTACCGTTGACATTCCTTCCTTGATCTCTTCCACTCCAAGTCTTTTTCTTGCTCTGGTCGTGAAATGTCTTTGTGTAGTGGAAATTACTCCGCTCTTCCCCGTCGTCAGTCTAATCACTCGGCGACGCGATTCTTCTCTCATGTATATATATCTTTTGTATGCGTACACCTCTATGTAGTAAAACTCCTCCAGACAAAAAGGAGTACTAATAAAAACTAATCAATCGAAAGTTGTTGACCCCGTTCCTTAAGGACTCTGGTCGGTCTCTGACCCTAGCCGATCTTCGACTTACATTAGTTAGAATTACAGGTAAGGAAAGAAACCTCCTTTTACAGGAAATAAGACATATCTTACCACCCCTCCTGGACCTCCCCTCAAAATCAAGGTCCGATAAACTCGGAACATCGAAAGGAAGTAAGGTCTGGGATTCTTTATATATTTTTCTCTTTCTCTCTATGCGCAACAGTTACAAGTCCCGAAGAAGCACGACCATTAACTCCCAGCCCCCAAACGCCAGACCCTCCTTCTTTCAGATTCCGGACATCACAACTAAAAGATAGGATCGACGGTCCCAGAGTTCGTCTTCTTGTCAGAACTGAACTAGAACTCTTTACCGAACCTAAGCCAAGACCTCCTTAGAGACCTTTTCTAATTTGTTTGTTCCAGGTTGACACTTATCCTCCTATTATTTGTACTTACCATACTCTTCCCCGTTTTGGGTTCCGTAGGTCAAGGTTAGGTAGTTGGCACTGACGGTCCTCAACGAATTAGAGACCGACTAAGCTGTCCGAGCTAGAGATTCCAAAAAACGTCGAAGGACCTGTTGTGGGTTGACCAACTGTGTCCTCGTCGTCCTAAACAGGTCTTTTTCCGTGTTTGGAGGGAAAAGAAGTCAATCATCTAGATTGGGGGAAGATAAAACATTGTGATGTCGGCGGTTCCATAGCTTAACTAAAACCTATCAATAATCTGGAACCCGATAAAGGACCTCCGACAGACTATCCAGAAATCTATCACGGATCAGCGAAACCTGCCTCCATCAATCCGGCCGTCAAGGACAAGGTTAAGGTCGACGATAAGGATCAGGGTGATTCTCCCCTTGCTTTACTTACCGAGTAAAGTAAACGAACATTTACTCTCCTTATCCATCCCCAACTAGTAACCCCCGATATTTTTACAAACCTGACCTTATATGGTCCCACGTCCAAGACCAGGTTAATCATCCATTTGTCTCCATCCATTTGTGGGGTGTGTTCTTTTTGTCCGGTCCACAGTGTTATGTTGTCGACTTCAGCTACCGCTTCTCCTCAGTTCCCACCCCCTCCCCCAACTAGTAAGTAAACTCTTGTCAGTCTCTGGGACGATTCCACCGGGGTCACTACCTTCTTCACCTCCTCATACGACTCCCTTTGGTAGGCCATTTCCATTTTCTGACAGGACATCCTGGTCTTTGTAATATATGTTGAAAAGGTCACCGTTTCTCATTTCACCTCCATACCAGTGTGTACCCAAGTCCCTAATAGGGGTGTCCAACCAGTATACTTGACAAAGCCCTTAAAGATCTATACGTTTTTCCTCGACCAACATTATCACAATGAGAGTCGTTATCCCGCAGAATAACCTCCAAAAGACAACATCCTCCCTTTCAGTCACTCATTTCTAAGATTCTCAAACAGGCTTAAAGTCTAAACTAGTAATCACACTTCTATTAATTCTATACTCTACTTATTTCCGAAGGGTGTCACACTCACCATATACCTATACAATGGTCACCAGGTCAGTTCCTACCTACCCCCCACCCGACTTAAAGGGTCTCTAAGGTCTATACAGAGGGTCTGTATAGGTCGTCAGAAATCGGTTAACACCCACTCTTTGTGACTCCTCTCATACGCAAATTAATTCCCAGACCTTATCTATCAACTCCAATCCCAAAACTTTCTCAAGAACCCAGTCTCCTTTCTTTCTTCTATTCTTCTATAATTGATTGTAAACCCCTTCACTAATATTCTATCTGATGATACCTCTTCTTAACCTAAAGTTTTCCCATTTTCAATATTTTACAAGGGACGTCGGTGTCTCACTTCTCCATTAGAAGTTGCACAAACTTACACCTAGGAACTCCTGAGAGTGTGTCTATAGACGGTTCTCAACAAGGTCTTTATTAACATCGTACTTTGGTTGTCTAAGTAGGTAGCAGTCAACCCCGACCACCCTCGGCACTCTTAAAATCTCAACATCCCGGACACACTCTTTGAACTATTCCTAATCAGACCATTCGTCAGAGTAGTAACCCGACGTATTGGAAAAAATCAGCTCATTACACGTGGGTCCCCCACTAAAGAAAATTAAAACGTCGTCATCCCCAGTCGTCTTAGTGGTCCATCCTAGGAACGGTAAATCCCCAATCTGGACTCACCCCGATTCGACAGTATGTCTGAAACAGAGAATAAACCTCCCTACCCGAGTCCTCTAGCCCTACACCAACTGCGTCATCCAAAAGGTATACAACGGTTTCCCGTAGAGTATAGACCCGTTCATTCCCTTTTCCTTCCATCCTACCGTCAAACCCCGACAGTACCCTCTCCCACTCAGGATTTCCATAATACCCGGAGGGCATGTACCGGAGCTTACCTGACTATAAATCTCCCAAAAAACCATTCCGGACCTGGAAATTCTCCCAATTTCCCTCCTCAAATCGGGTTAGAACTACTTCAAGTTAACAATTAAAGCAGTCTCAAAGAAAATCCTGATCCAACCGAGAGAGTTGGAATGGCCTCCTGGTCCGCACTATTCCTTACACTTTGAAGGTTCCCTAAACTTCCCAAGTACGGTATGCAACAACAGTCTGATCTCCCTCCTTCCGTAAGGTTTGGACCCCTCCTAAAGTCATTCTAATTCCGCTCGGTGTCATCCCCGAGCAAACAATCATCAGCCCTTTCAAAGTTATGTAGGTCTTTTACATAGATGCTTCTGATCCTCCTTAAATTGAGAAAAATGCCTGCCGTACACCCACTTTAGATGGACGAACAGAACACACCCTTCTACAGGTGGTTAAACCACCGACCCCTTTCCTCCCCCCACTTACAATCTTAATCCCAAACAGGTGACTGTACACCGTGTTTAAATCCAGTCTAATAAATTTATTCAGTGTAGCAAGAATCGAGTTATTTCAAGACTCCCCTTCAGAATTCATGAAAACGTCTCCCCACCTTTTCCCTTACATTTATACTTTCATTACACACCCACAACCCCGAAGGGACCACCGAGTCTCCAATTTCGCAGACGGAACTTACGTCCTCTGAACCCAAGCTAGGGACCCAGTCCTTCTAGGGGACCTCTTCCTTTACCGTTGGGTGAGGTCATCGAACGGACCTCTTAGGGTACCTACCTTCTCGGACCACCCGATATCAGGTGCCCCAGCGTTTCTCAACCTGTGCTGACTCGACAGGTATAAAGTATAATAAAGTTACACACCCACAATCCGAGCAGTTAGACCCGATATCATTTCTGTCCTGATTGTCTCCGCCGGACGGTGAGACGAAGCACTAGACGACGCAACAATATTTTCCTCTATCCCGGTATAGTGACTACAGGGGCCGTTACATAATGTCGTGGAACAAATCCCTCGACTCGGTGTACCTCCTCAAGTCTTTATTACCTTCGTAACTCTTATCCATACGGGAAGACTCAGTCCTTAAGGAAGAGGGAGGTCTAATATCACAATCTTACATTATACAATATCTGTATAAACCTCAGGGACATTTACAAATGGAAAACCAGAAACCGATCCCAGTCTCGAACACATTCTCGATAGTCAAGTCGGATGACACTCCTACACACTCGACCCTCACACCGACTAAACTACTCCGTTCCCCCTATTGAAACAGTCCGACAAGGACCTGATATCACATAGGTCGGGGTTTACCCCGAAGAAAGACCCTTGACGGTAGATACTTGGTCCTACCCTGACGCCCCAGTCAGTATCCGACTAACCAATATACAAGTTTCCCTAATTCACAGTATAGATTCCAGACTTGTGTCAGCACTCTATCCGCAAGACGAAGACCTAGAACACATCCCTCATTCGATCGTCCTAATTCTCCAAAGTCAAGTCAAGTCAAGTCAGTGAGTCAGCACAGGCTGAGAAACGCTGGGGTACTTAGCGTCGTGCGGTCCGGAGGGACAGGTAGTGGTTGAGAGCCTCAAGTGAGTCTGAGTTGCAGGTAGCTCAGGTACTACGGTAGGTCGGTAGAGTAGGAGCCAGCAGGGGAAGAGGAGGACGGGGGTTAGGGAGGGTCGTAGTCTCAGAAAAGGTTACTCAGTTGAGAAGCGTACTCCACCGGTTTCATGACGTCAAAGTCGAAATCGTAGTAAGGAAGGTTTCTTTAGGGTCCCGACTAGAGGAAGTCTTACCTGACCAACCTAGAGGAACGTCAGGTTCCCTGAGAGTTCTCAGAAGGGGTTGTAGTGTCAAGTTTTCGTAGTTAAGAAGCCGTGAGTCGGAAGAAGTGTCAGGTTGAAAGTGTAGGTATGTACTGGTGTCCTTTTTGGTATCGGAACTGATCTGCCTGGAATCAGTCGTTTCATTACAGAGACGAAAACTTATACGATAGATCCAACCAGTATTGAAAGGAAGGTTCCTCATTCGCAGAAAATTAAAGTACCGACGTTAGTGGTAGACGTCACTAAACCCTCGGGGGGTTTTATTTCAGACTGTGACAAAGATGACAAAGGGGTAGATAAAGGGTGCTTCACTACCCTGGCCTACGGTACTAGAAGCAAAAGACTTTTCGAAATTCGGTTGAAAAAGTGAGAGGAGAAAGTAAAAGTAGTTCTCCGAAAAATAGAGGAGAAGTGAAAGACGGTATTCCCACCATAGTAGACGTATAGACTCCAATAACTATAAAGAGGGTCGTTAGAACTAAGGTCGAACACAAAGAAGGTCAGGTCGCAAAGAGTACTACATGAGACGTATCTTCAATTTATACGTCCCACTGTTATATGTCGGAACTGCGTGAGGAAAAGGATAAACCTTGGTCAGACAAAAAGGTACGGGTCAAGATTGACAACGAAGGACTGGACGTATGTCTAAAGAGTTCTCCGTCCAGTCCACCAGACCATAAGGGTAGAGAAAGTCTTAAAAGGTGTCAAATAACACTAGGTGTGTCAGTTTCCGAAACCGTATCAGTTCTTTCGTCTTTATCTACAAAAAGACCTTGAGAGAACGAAAAAGGTACTAGGTCGCCTACGACCGTTAAACTAGAGACCAAGTTTCTTTCCCTACCCAGTTCCTCCACACGCACTTACTAGACATCAGCTCGTCCCCCGTCTCTTCCCTTTCGGGCCACTCTCTCATTTAGAAACTTCCTTACTCCTCTCGTATGTAAATTTCCTCTCAAAACCCAATCAAAAACCCGAAGTCCATAATTCTTTCGTCAACGTCGATTCCGGACCTCTGTTCCACCGGTAGACTCACACTACTCTAACTCAACAAACTTATTCATTCAATCTCCAGGGGTATACAGGGGAGCAAAGACCGTGTTTTAGGGATTCCGTACAGGAACAGCTCTTACATGTTTTTCCCTTTTTCCGGTCTCCCAAGGGACCCTTGGGTGTTTCTTGTTATCAGATGCCGTGGGATCTCATGGTAGACTCGAATGGACTCGATGACCCAGTCCACTCTTAAGCACCATCTACCTCCCTCCATCTTACCGTTTTCCGGAGACAGGACCTCAACCAACCAGAGCACTTTTTCTCTCACCTCTCTTGTCTCCTTCTCTCTCTTTCTCTCTCTCTCCGGTTATAAGGAACCCCATGTACCTTTTGGTTATTTCAAGAACGTGTCCCGAATATGGTGAGTGCTTCCGCGTCCCGTAGGAGACCTCCTCCAGAACTTTCGGGTCCGCCCTTTCACGAGTCGTCCAAAGGTGCGAGACTTCTCGACCGGCACCTCTTACTCTTACTCTTCCTTGGAGTTCGAGGGTCCAAAACCGTGGTTTTTACATTCCATTCTCTTGATCTCTTCCACTCCAAGCCTTTTTCTTGCTCTGGTCGTGAAATGTCCTTGTGTAGTCGAAATTACTCCGTTCTTCCCCGTCGTCAGTCTAATCACTCGACGACTCGATTTAGTTTTCTCATCCCTATATATCTCTTGTCCATATACGTCTCTATGTAGCAAACTCCCCCAGACAAAAGGGAGCACTAATAAAAACTAATCAATCGAAAGTTGTTGACCCCGTTCCTTAAGGACTCTGGTCATCCTTTGACTCTAACCGACCCTCGACTTACATTAGTTAGAATTATAGGTAAGGAAAGAAGTCCCCTCTTTCGAGAAATAAGACATATCTTACCACCCCTCCTGGACCTCCCCTCAAAAATGAGGTCCGATAAAACTCGGAACATCGAAGGAAAGTCGTTGGGTGAGGTCATAAGAACGGACCTGTTAGGGTACCTGTTTTCTTGGACCACCCGATGTCGGGTACCCCAACGTCTCAGTCTGTAGTGACTCGTTGATTGTGTGTGTAATTAATGACTCTGGACAAGTTCACTCTGTTTGTAACATCGGTCCAAATTCCGGTTTTTACCGAAAAGAATACAGTTCTTTCGGTACGGAATAAGGGAGAAAGACCCCTACGGAATGGGATAGATGTATGTTACGAAGGACATGAAAAATAAAAAACATATAATACTACAAACCTGTAGAACTTTTGGAAAGACCGACTCCTCTTTGATGGCGTGGGGGGGTGGTACCCGACCAGTTAAAAGTCTGTCGTATTCCGGGTCGACCCTCGTACGGAAACTATGCGTCTTTGTTTGGTTAGGTCTCGGTCTCCACCGTTGTAAGGGGACGGAAGTGGTAGGATCCCTGGTCCGTTAGTCAAGTTAAGTCAGCGAGTCAGCACAGGCTGAGACGCTGGGGTACTTAGCGTCGTGCGGTCCGGAGGGACAGGTAGTGGTAGAGGGACTCAAGTGAGTTTGAGTCCAAGTAGCTCAGGCACTACGGTAGGTCGGTAGAGTAGGAGACAGCAGGGGAAGAAGAGGACGGGGGTTAGGGAGGGTCGTAGTCTCAGAAAAGGTTACTCAGTTGAGAAGCGTACTCCATCGGTTTCATAACCTCAAAGTCGAAATCGTAGTAAGGAAGGTTTCTTCCCAACTAGAGGAAGTCTTACCTGACCAACCTAGAGGAACGTCAGGTTCCCTGAGAGTTCTCAGAAGAGGTTGTGGTGTCAAGTTTTCGTAGTTAAGAAACCGTGAGTCGGAAGAAGTGTCAGGTTGAGAGTGTAGGTATGTACTGATGACCTTTTTGGTATCGGAACTGATCTGCCTGTCTCTGGTGGAAATATTGTGTCTTGGACATTTTTAGTAAGTCTAAACGGTCAGGATTGGACAAACGGGAAGGGACAGAACAGAAAGGTGCTTTTGAGGTTATTACCGGCACCGGAGGGCTGGTTTGGACCACGAAGAGGTATACCGGGACGTACCCCACGGTACCGGAGCAGAGATCCTGGAGATTCATATCGTTTGACAAACGGACTCGGAGAGGACATACGGACGATCACCACCACCACCACCCAAATCAGAGATTCAGTGTAGACTGAGAAAACGTTGGTGTATCTGACATCGGGTGTCTGAAGAGTTTAAGACACACGGTGTAAACACGTGAAATAGTACCCGGTTAAATGGAATTATTTCGACAATCCGTAATTCTTTGATTGTACTTATCTTCGAGATGTGAGAATAAGAGCATAAGACTATCAGAACAGGAGGGATGAACCTCGGGTGGTACCCGTTTCAAACCGACACAACGTCTCCGACGACGTACCAGATATCCACCAACTTCTGTCACTGAGAATTTGTTGAACCCAGTCCTGGGGGTCACTATAAAATGTATTTGTGACGTTGAGTCTTATCTTCAGGGGTCATTGGACACCCAAACGAAAGACTCAAAAGTCAGACTTTTATGATCTACCTTTAAAGGTCTTTATTTGTTAAGGATTCAAAAGTTACCACGTGGTTACACTCATCGTACTACTTTAGAACATGGTAGGGTGAGACAGGACGGGTCCTCCATTTAGTAGACAAACCAGTCTCTTAGGTACGACATGTGTGTACAAATGTGATGGACGGATAATCAGTGAATCGTTGGTTAAACCCATTTGTCTATGTGGTGACAACAGGACGTCGCAAACAAAAGTTTATTGGGAATACATTATTACCGAGGTTTCACGTTCTCATCATTACGACTGTTAAACCTATAAGAGATTGACACGGAGTAAATATTTATTTGAAATAGTATCTATGTATGTGTCTCCTTTCTTGCAGCAAGTCCCAAGACGCGATAGGTATCGCAATCCGTAGGTGACCCCTAGAACCTTGCAAATGAGGGGTCTATTCCCTCTTGGACGAATAAATTTAATATAGGTCTGAAGTAGTACTCTTTGCGACCCGACCTTCTTCGTGTTCGACCTTATTTTTAACGGTCCTCTTTATAGTTATTGGAGTCTATACGTCTACTGTGGTGGGAATAGCGTCTTTCACTTCTCCTTGATTTGTCGGAAAACTACTTTCACTTTCTCCTCTCACTTTTTCAACCGAATTTCGAGTTGTAAGTCTTTTGTTTCTAGTACCGTAGGCCAGGGTAGTGAAGTACCGTTTATCTACCTCTTTGTCACCTTTGTCACAGACTAAAATAAAAAGACCCGAGGTTTTAGTGACGTCTACCACTAACGTCGGTACTTTAATTTTCTACGAATGAGGAACCTTCCTTTCAATACTGGTTGGATCTGTCGTATGAGTTTTCGTCTCTGTAATGAAACGGTTGTTTCCAGGTAGATCAGTTCCGATACCAAAAAGGTCACCAGTAAATACCTACACTCTCAACCTGATATTTCTTTCGACTCACGACTTCTTGACTACGAAAACTTGACACCACAACCTCTTCTGAGAACTCTCAGGGAACCTGACGTTCCTCTAGGTTGGTCAGGTAGGATTTCCTCTAGTCAGGACCCACAAGTAACCTTCCCGACTACATCTTCGACTTTGAGGTTATGAAACCGGTGGAGTACGCTTCTCAACTGAGTAAACTTTTCTGGGACTACGATCCTTTCTAACTCCCGCCTCCTTTTCCCCTGTTGCCTCCTACTCTGCCAACCTACCGTAGTGGCTGAGTTACCTGTACCCAAACCCACCTGAGGCCCTCAACCACTACCTGTCCCTCCGGACCGCGTGACGTCAAGTACCCCAGTGTCTCAGTCTGTGTTGACTCACTGACTTGACTTGACTGATGTGTTACCACGTAGACACATAGTCTTTGTTTTCAAGTTGTATTGTTGGAAATGAGAATGATGAGGCTAAAAAAAATGGAGAAATGTAAAGAGAAAAATTTTAAATAATGATATACCGACGTTCACCTGAAAGAGACCAACGTCGTCCACCCCCAATGAGAAGTAACGGCACGCGCCCGAATAGTGACTCCACCGGAGAGAACAACGCCTCTTGTCCGAGGTCCACGTGTCTAGTGTGATCCGTGCCGAACGTCCATCTAAGACATCGACACCGAGGGTCCTAATTGACGAGGTCGACGAGGCCCCGTACACCTTAGAAAGACCTGGTCCCTAGTTTGGGCACAACGGACGTGATCGTCAGTCTAAGAACTGGTGACCTAGTGATCCCCTCAGGAAAGAGAGAGAAAAATTTACGACTAGTGTTGGGGGAAACTTGTCTAAAATATTGAGTGATTATTCTGTATTCGAAGTCATACTTTCTAAGACCGAATATCATAACCCATCTCTAGTTATATCATTTATATAGTTCATTGTCGTATGTGTCCCTTTGTTTCTTATGACTATTTATTTTGACGTTCAAAAAGTCCGGTCCCAGGACCAAAAAAAGGGAGGGAGGTTGGTAAACACCTTTTTTAGGGTTTCTTACACGTTTTCATTGGTACTCGGAGTCTTATCAACCGGGGATTGTTACTTGCGAAAGTCTTCACTCAGGGGTCTGTAGACACCCTAGAGACCCCCTGAAAACCGACCCCACCCGGAGACCCACACTACGGACGTAGTCGTCCGGGACGAGTGCTGCGGGCACATCTCGTGGTTCCCCTTTCACCTATCGTCTTCTCTTTAAAGGTGGTCCGGGTCTTAGTCCTTGATCTCAAAATTCCCGATCTCCCGATCTCAAAATTCCAGTCGATTGGAAAGTTTGCACCACGACCTCTTTTGAGAACTCTCGGGGAACCTGTCGGTCCTCTAGTTTGGTCAGTTAGGATTTCCTTTAGTTGGGACTTATGAGTAACCTTCGAGGATATGATACCGATCGACTACCCTTTTCGGTTGAGTAACCTTTTCTGGGACTACGACCCCTTCTGACTTCCGTTTTCCTCTTCCCCCACTGTCTCTTACTCTACCGTAGTGGCTGAGTTACCTGTCCTCAAACTCGTTTGAGGTCCTCTATCACTTCCTCTCCCTTCGGACCGCACGACGTCAGGTTCCTCAGTGTTTCTCAGTCTGTGCTGGACCACCCGGGGTTAAGTACCTGATTTTTGAGGAGTGGAAGAGAGTGGGCCCAGGGAGGGAGTCGACTGGTTCCCCCTTTGTGTCGTCAAATCGCGGAGTCCTTGACACGGGGTGGTACTCCTTAGACTCCCTAGTATATAATTATCTTACAACGTAAGAAGAAGGAGAACGTAACAGAGTTTTTGTCAGTATTGACGACGGTTCATCGGGCCATTAACCCAGACAAACAAAGACCAAATAACGTGACGGTGGAGGAAAAAGACTTTACGTTTTTCGATGGTTACCACCAGACTTCTCTCGTATCACCCGTGTTCTACATAATATCGTATCTTATTCTCCCATCATTCGCGTCCTACATCAAAACTCCTTTCGTTTAATCAATAGCTAATATTTAATCCTTGTGAATTTCATTTTTGGTCCTTATTAGTCCAGACGAGTTTCAAGAAAATCAGAAGAAACAAGAGTCCTTTCCCTTTCTTTTTTTCTTTTTAAGTAATGAGAAAAAAAGGAAAAGTGACGATATCCTAGTCACCAATTCTCGTGTCGAGGATCTCGGTCTAGTTGTCCCAAGTTCAGAACCAAACTCTGAATGAATGACACAGTGAAACGTCTTTGATAAATGGAGAGTCATGGAGTCAAAGGAATAGACATTTTACCCTTACTGTAGTGATGGGTAGAGTACCCTCACAATACTATTAATTTACTCTATCACAAATCTTTGGGAGACGTGAACGGACCGTGTCTTATTTACGAGTGTGAAAATTTTTCGTAGTAATTAGAAGGAACTCGTCGTGAAATGTACGATTTTTGTGAACCCACTTTGAAAATACCGGGTCTCAGATCAGTTGTCGAAATTTCTAGGTTGAAGTTAAGAGACAGTTCGTTTATTTTCTAAATTCAAAAGTGGTATTTGATTTTTCGGTGTAACAACAAGTCACCGATTCAGTACAGACTGAGAAACATTGGGGTACCTGACGTCGTACGGTCCGAAGGTACAGGAAGTGATAGAGGGTCTCAAACGAGTTTGAGTACGGGTAACTCAGACACTACCGTAGGTTGGTAGAATAGAAGACAGCAGGGTAAGAGGAGGACGGAAGTTAGAAAGGGTCGCACTCCCAGAAAAAGTCACTTAGTGGAGAAACGTAGTCCACCGGTTTCATGACCTCGAAGTCGAAGTCGTAGTCAGGAAGGTCACTTATAAGTCCCAACTAAAAGAAATCCTACCTGACCGACCTAGAGGTATACAATCACAATAATTACTTTTACGTTGATTATAAAAATCACACCTGACGACGTCCCCGATGTCCCGTCTAGCCCAAGTTAGAGACAGAACCTCTATGACTGTTTTTTCGTATAGACTGAAACAGTCGCTGTGTCCAATGGTCTCTCCTCGTATAGTAGGACTTCGGACCTACTTTCCCTTCTAGTATGGAACAAATTTCTCGAGACTTTTAAAATTCTACCTTTAAAGTCTACCTACTAAATCTCAAACTCTACCTGAATATTACTTCCTCCCTAAAGGGTCATCGAGTCGACTATTTCTTAGGCGGACGTTACTCCTTCTGGACCCAAGTTAGAGACCCAACCCTTCTAGGGAACCTCTTCTCTTTCTGATGGGTGAGGTCATAAGACCGGACCTCTTAAGGTGTCTGATATATCAGGTACCCCAGTTTTTCTCAGTCTGTGTTGACTCACTGAACTTGACAGTGAAATATTACTTACCTCACTGTTCATAGACCCTCCCACCTATAGGGAACGTCACTCCTGTGTTAAGTCCAGTGTCGTCGTCTTTCCGTATACCGTATAAACCTTCGTGAAATTGACCTCTTATCAACTCAGTATTCTTTATGTCATACTTCTCACAAACCTGGTACCTCCTCAAAGACGTCATCTATGGTTCCTTAGTGGTTTCGGAGAAACCATTTCTTTGTATTCGAACCCCGCTCGAAGTCTGCTAGAGTATCACTGTACGTCCTACCCGACCTATTTCGTCGTCAGGTGGGACTTTCCAACAGTAGGATTTCACCTACTCTGAATTACTCTTTCCTAGACTGTCCTTCTCGCCCTTGGTACCTTGTTCGTAACGGGTCCGTTATGAGACTCAGTGTTTACTAAACGAAGTACGCCTTTTCTACTTTAAAGTTTATGTCGAGGTTCTGGGTCTTTGCTGTCACCACAATGATTTGGTAAGTAAGTAAATTGCGCATAGATAATTCTAGGGATATGACTCGGTCAGTGACAACTCTACGGTCCCTATCTCGACCCGTGTTCCCACTCGAACATAGGAGTCCTCGATTATTAGGTCCCGAGTAAGAACTAGACTCTTACCTTTAAACTCCTTATAAATGAGTTTAAACTCCTTCTCCCTTTACTTCGTGTCTTCCGTTTCTTCTTCGCTAGTTTTCCGTCATTCCCTTTACCATCCTATCTCACGGAGTCTCGGTCCCTCCTCTCAGTACTTCTCCTCCGACGGGTCTCTTTACTCTGAACTCTTGGCCGTTAAGGGTGACACCAAAGGACCCGATCTGGAAGTCGGACGATCGACCAAGGGACGGAGGTCACGAAAGGGAGAACTGTTAAGACTTGTACTGTTGGTGCCTTTACAGGGAGGACACAAGGTTTGTGTTCAGGGAGTCCGACCGTAAGTGAAGCTGAGGACGGAACACTGAAAGAGATAGTGATAACGACAAGGGTCAGAGACTTTGGAAATCGAATTCAGTTTCACTAAAAGAGGGGCAGACGGAGTAAGCAAGAACCTACCTTCGACCTAGCCTGTCCTCTGCGGTCTTCTCAGGTTTTTTTTTTTTTTTTTTGATAGTTTCATCTGGTGGTTTGTACGAGTTCGCCCGTTTTCTCGTACTAAAACTCCATAAAACCCATACTCCCAGAAGGGACCACCGAGTCTGTCATTTCTTAGACGGGTGTTACTTCCTCTGGGCCCAAGGTAGGGACCCAACCCTTCTAGGAGACCTCTCCCCTTACCATTGGGTGAGGTCATAAGAATGGACCTGTCAGGATACCTGTCTCCTCGGACCGCCCGACGTCAGGTATTCGTTTATCCCAGGCTGTGTTTTCTACCTGTGCTGCCTCGCTGATTGTGAAAGGAAAGAACCTATATCTCAACCACGTCTGTTTTGTTTATGCCTCCTTCAATATCTCCTAGTTTCAATGCACCTTGTGAAAAGTGACCTCTATGTGCACATTTTACAGAAACTTTCATGTGCCGTGGGAACTTCGAGATGTGTTTATAAAGGTTCCAACTTCATTGGACCGTAGTCAGTTCGGTTTTCTGTTCGCTAGAAACATAAGAGATTGATTATACTCAACGCTCGTCGTTATTTATATGTGAAAATTTCTCATTTACTTACTCACCGGCGGACTAGGTCGCTTGGGCGCTTAGACGGTCATCTGATCTTCGCTTGTGGCAGGTAGTGTGGTCTGCCGGCTTTAGAGCCTCGTTTTCTTGATGTAATGGGTGCTCTAGGACGCGCCGCCCGGTCGCCAGGGCGTCCCGTAGGACCCTCTTCATCAGGGGCGCAAGGTATTTAACGAGTGCGTGCCTCGCCGCCCTCTTGACGTATGCGGCAGTACCACCGCGGCGCAACGACGCGCAACAAAGCGAAGCTCAAAACAGGCCCCGCCCCCAGACCCGAAATCCGACATTCACCCCGGACGCCGGCCCCAAGAGCCCTCCCTGCTCCGCCCGTATCCCTGACACACCCGCCGTGCCGGACTCCGCCCGCTCCGCTCTCCGACGAGCCCGGCCGGGGCTCTACGCCACAGGACCGCAGCCCTCAGACGCCAAGGCGCGGCGCCCCTGGAGAAGGCAGAGCGCGGGCATCCGAGGCACCACCGAACCTTCCTGAACCGGACCGGAGCCGGCACCGCACTCCCTCTGGCCTTAGGTTTGGTGCGCGAGCTCCGGTGTGAAAGTGCAAGGTAAAAAAACACACACACTCCTTGCCTAACTTTTCTTTTTATTAAAATGAATTCGCAAAGGACAGTGAAACCCGATCCGGGAAACGCTAAGAGTAGAGGGTTCCTTGGGAAGTGTGAGCTACACTCACTCTGGAACTCGCCTACGAACTGCAGGGTCCTCGATTATAGCTCTAGTGACCTATTTATAACACTCGGAAACTCCGGGCTACTGAATTTACCGCAAAAAAAAGGGGGCTCACTTTGAGGCCCGAGAGGTCGAAACCCCGGCCATAATTTAAGGACATCCCTAATTAAACAAGGCAAATTGAAACAATCGACAGTGTTAGACCATGTTCCTCACACTCTTCGTCTCTAAACCCCTTCACTAAGTGACAGGGGTCCGAGTACAGTTGCGAGTCTTAGATCCTAACTGAAACGGTGGAGTCGCCTAATCCACATAACTACCAAAAAAAAAAAAAGGAAAAAAGTGATCACTATAGTGATACGGAATTTTTTTTTTTTTTTTTCGACAGTAAATAACACCCGATTTGGGATATCTGATTTACGGAAAGTAATAAACTAAAAAATTTTTTTACTGGGACGTACTGTCAACAATAGGATAAAAATGTACCTTGCGTCCAATTCTTTGAGCGGGTTCCAGTGTGTCCATCACACCTTGTCCCTACTTTTTTTAGTCCAGAACGGACGGAGGTTTCGGGTCTGAAGAATTCCTCGTTGAATTTTAGAGGGTCTCCCCTCTACACCCCTTTAAAACAAAATTTTTATTTCTGTAAAGACATTGTACAGTATAAAAAAATTCCCATCACAAATCAAAGTGTTACAAACCCCTGGACAAACTTCTTCTAATAAGGTCACACAGTTTATTATTACCTTTTCCCTTCTCTAATTTCTGGTTTCGAAACCTCGGTGGACGAGGATCTCTTAAGTGGTTAAATTCACCTTAGTCTTTAGTCCCACCTTGGACAATGGAGTTAAGGGAAGAAGTCTGAGAAGTAAAGTGTGGACTTAAGTCTCCATACTATACATTGTACGTAAACCGATCATTATACATGGGAGTAGAGATGTACATTAATTAGTACGTCTTAGTGTTCATCCACTTAATAAAATTTACACATAAGGTGTCATACACAAGTAACAAGATTCTCCCTGTATTTAACCATTAAGAGACGTCTCTTTACACTTCGAATCTAATAATTATAAAAGACATACTAGTGTCATTACAAGTCATTGTTTGATTTTTAATTCATCACATAAAGAATACATTGAGGAAGGACATTAAATCTTATACCCCGAAGGGACCACCGAGTCAGCATCTCTTAGACGGAGGGTCACGTCCTCTACGTCCAAACTAGGGATCGACCCCTTCTAGGGGATCTCTTCCTTCACCGTTGAGTAAGGTCATAAAAACGGACTCTTCAGGGTACCTGTCTCCTCGGGCTTCCCGATGTCGGGTATCCCACCGTTCTCCCAACCTGGGCTGAATCTCTCATTTATCGTATTAAATTTTATGTTGTATTTCTGTTAAAACAGTACTCCCGGTCAGAAGTAATAACAAAGTCATAAACATAAAAAAAAATAGAAGAGTTTCTTTATTTGTGAATTTGGTCTCAATGAGTTACGTCAATATACGAAGAGAAACCTCACCCCTCCACAACAGTATAATTAAGTATGTTTGATGTCAGTAAATAGACGTTAAGACTTTAGGTCTTTTAAGATTGTTGCACTAGATTATTAGACTTGGACAAACCGGAGTCTGGAACTGGACTACACTTTGACAAAGATCAGAATTAATAGAGTGTACTCAGTATGTAAACACTGTCCTTATAATTCCAAAATTATAACCAATTATCTATGATAATCATATGATAACCAATTATCTATGATATGAGAGGACCCCTACATTACAATTGTATATATTGGGAAAAAAGTATTATTGAAAGATTTTAGACTTTCAAGACTTAAGGTCTCTATCTCCCACAATCTATTGCCTGGTTCACGTTCCTTATCTTTGGGTCAGTTTTGTCAAGTTAATTGTCTAAATGAAATTTTTAGATCCTTAGAGGATCTTTGGTGGACGTCCTTCGAAGGAATGGAGGAACCTGGGAACTAAGGAACGGGGATAAAAAGAGGTGTACCAACAGGGGTCTAGGGAAGAAACGGTTGATCAAAGGAGACGTCCCTACAGTCAGAATTATAAGAAGATGGAAGTGCACCGGAACCTCCCAGGGGTCGATGTTTCGAGGTACTAACATCGAGTCGAGGAGTGTACAGAGGTATAAGACTCCTATCCGTAGGATCGAAAATAAGTGATAGAGTGGGGGAAGGGTGATGATGGTTTACATCGTTTCAAAACACTGCAAAAAACAACAAAAGATTCGAATGTCTCTGAAGGACGGAAGTCTCTAAATCACATATTAATAGTAGTTGGGGAAGGATCTGGGAAGATTACCAAACTTAACTTGAACCCTAAATTCTCACAACGAAGAATAACTTAAACCCCAAATTCTCCCAACGAAGAGTAGAACCTGAGGTAGGTGAGGTAGTCTTATAGAGGGGGGTTACGTAAGTCATTAAGGTGGTAATTGTCAAACGTTCTACTTATTCGTCTAAGAATCCCTCCAATTTAGAAAGGATTCAAAATCATATTAACTTTAATTTTCTCGTTGAACTTCATCTTTTAATAGGAAATTTTCTCTCATATATTAACTAATGATATGACGTCTTTGATCGTTGTAAGAAGATAATATATCAACATATATTTAGTTGATATGAGTTATTTTTATTTTATAAAAGTATTTATTAGGTTTTTCTGACTCTTTCCACCAACAAAACCTTCCGTCCGTCGAGTGACTCTCATGGCGATTCGTTCCTATCCTGACTTTTGGGGTCCGGGAGATCGTTTCGTCCACCGACCGGTTCGTGTACCCAACTGTGCAATCACACTGAACACGTGAACATTTCGAATCGTACTTAGGACTACGAGTAACTACCCCTTCACATTAAACCTTTCCCCATTCCTGACCGTCTTACTTCCCTTTGAAAAACCTTAGGAAAAATTTCCTCGTCTTGATCGAAACCAAGGGGACATGAGGGTCCAGTCACATCGACCCTTATCATCCTCTACTAACATTTTCAGAGATACCAAAAATACTAAATTGGAAACACATATGTTGGAAGTACATCAAAAACAAAAAAGGTTAAGGACGACCCTTGAGTCCTTCTTACATTGTCATTAGTGATTCCGTCATCACCAAAAGTCACGTTCTGTTACAGACAAAGTAGGGAAGAGGGGGTTCATATAGTCTCAGAGGGTCATCCTCAAGGACAGACTTATGTCTGAGGGGTTTCCTAAGTCTACACGGGGTAACCCACCGTAAGGATCTGTGACTTAATTTTCTTTTACGACCTCTGGTCGTCACCCAATGGTTGAAAAGAAAAGGTCCACTCGAGTGACGGTACACGATAATGGGGACTACGTCTTTTCTATAAAAGAATGGTTTTTTCTCTTTCCGTACTAGAGTCAATTTCCACGAGGAATACTTTCTCACCAACCGTCAGAATGAACACCGAACATTTACAACATTGGGATAATGTATAAAGGATTAAGATAAGTACACCGGAAACCTTGGGTAACGGTATCCGTCAGCTTTCGGCGGTTTCTACATACCATAACGTCCCAAAAATTAACATACCAAAAGGAAAATGTCGACAGAGTATAACTTTGGAATCGAAGGTGAAATATCAGGCACCAATTTTCATTACAACAACAACGACAACAAATCAGTCATTCAGGACAGGTTGAGGAAGTGTCGGGGTATCTGACATCGGGTGTCCGAAGAGACAGGTACCCTAAAGGGCCCGTTCTTATGACATCACCCAACGACAAAGGAAGAGGTCCCTTAGAAGGACTGGGTCCCTAGCTTGGACATAAAGGACGTAACCGTCCGTCTAAGAAATGGTGACTCGGTGATCCCTTCGGGTTTTTATTTCGATGGTCTTTCGTTTTACACACCAGATCCCTATATTTATAACAGTATTAGAATAAAGACTTAGAAATCGACTAAAAATGAATGACCAACGGAACCGAAAGATTTTGTCAAAAGTTTTTACTTTACTACAGTAAATGTAGAGAACTAAGACGAAAAAACAAATCTTCGAAATAAGAGAGAACCGGGCCTTCTCGAACCAAGCAATCTCCTGTTCCTATTTGGACTACGTTTCCATAATTTAGGTACTAAATATCCCCTAAAAACTTTATAATTCCTCTACCAAATTCCTTTCTTAATTCAAGGAATAAGTATCTTTAGTCATTAAAATAGTTAATGGTTTAATACTAGGAATAAAATCTTTCGTGAAACGAGACATGGAAAGACCATTCCCTTAAAGGGAAAGTCTCTTAACGAAAAGGTCAACATTACGACGACGACAAAAAAATATCTGTCGGAGTGAGAGGTGACTCCTCTATAAACGTTTAGTAGGTGTGCTCGGATGGTTTTTTGGGTGAATTACGTGAATGTACATCGTTCTTGTTTTTATCTCTGGTCATAACAGAGTCAGACCATAAGACCTCTATTTGACTCCTTAACCGAATGATATTCACGTATAGATTAGTACAAAGAGGGAACGAATTTATAGTAAGTCTTTAAATAGTGGGGGTCTGATGTTAGACACGAATAGAATCATTCTCAAAGTACTAGTCGGGTCACAGAGAGTTTGAGGCACATACCGTTTCTCGGACCACAAAACAAAACAAAACAAAAAAAGAGTTAGCCAACGTCTAGTCTGAAAACAATATTTCTTTACAATACTGTCACGTTTTAACGACGTTTCAAAGACCGTATACGAGTGAGATCTATAAATTCAGGTCAGAGGTCTCGTCTGAGACTCGGCGTAAGAGTCACGGGCTCGGGTGTGGTGTCCCCGTCTTGCCCACACCACGACCGTCCTTCTCTCGTTTCCGTCCCACGTCGGCCGGGACACTCTAAAAACGTCGACCTTTCAAGAGGTATCCCTCATACAGACATAGACTCGTCAAAACCTTTTTCCTACTTTAACAACCTCTGAATTCAAGGACAGTCAGACACTAATTAACCCACCAAATAATCCCGACCAAACCCAAAATTATAATTAGACATGATACGGTTCCATCTCTCGAGGTCCATCGATTCTTAACATAACTTAATCTTAAAAGTTTCTTTTTATTTACACAAGTAGGAAGTGTCATAAGCATTTAAAACAAGACTCACTTGATTTAGCTGACCTTCTATCCTCTTGTCATCATGTGTCAAGAAAAATTTTACGGGTCGGTTACAAATTTTCTAAAGGAGGTCCTCGTGCAAACAAAGAGTGAGTCCAGGCTTAGTATGGAAACGTCGATGTCGCCGACAAACGTGTCGAAGAGGAGAATCTGGTCCGTCGACGTAGGTGTCGGCTGGAGTGACTGTCGAAACCCACCTGGTCACTACTCCATGCCTCCAGTCTAAAGGTCCCTTCATAATGGTCGCTCTTTCTCATTTGTGGCCGAATTACAATAGACGGAAGGAAATTAAAATAGAATACCAGAGTCCTATAACAAATTTATAAATGAAGATTTGATGTGTTAATGTTCGGTCTTTACGTAAAATCTGTAAACGACAATGAATCCTAAAATACTTACCTACAGTAAACCTCAACCCCTTTCCCCAACACCTATGTCCCCTTTTACAAACATTCTCGACCAAAAATAGTAAAGATGGGAAACATGTCACATCAACTCTATATTATGGACAATACAATTACCTTTTAACCGTAAAAACATCTTTTGGTGAATAGTTGAATTTTTCGACTGACCGTCAATTATATAGACGGAAATACACAAATTTAGACCTATAAAATTAAAACTTGTAAAAGAAGTTCGATTTGTCACTGCAGTAAGAACCGTCCAGAAAAGCAAAAGGGACAGGACGGAAAGAGAACTGAGCGAAGTAAAAGGAGGACACAGGAGGACACACACACCTGAAGGAGGACAAAACAACACAAAGTAAAATAGAACGAACGTGAGGATTCCCACAAAGTGTCCAAAGTGATTTGGACACAATCGTGATTCACTTCCACGCGTAACAGTTATGACTACTCGACAATCGACGTGTTTTAGTTTTAGTCGAGACGTCAAAAAATACCTCATCTACATAAAGACATCTCTGCTTCTATACCCTCTGGTGGTGTCTTAAATTTCTCCGTTACTAGTCTTATTCCAATACAACGGAAGTCTTTATTTGACACTTGAGAACAGAAGATTGGTTATTGTGATTAATTGACCTGCTACGATACACCAACTTCTTCAGTCCAAACTCGAACCTTCATTTTATCCCATATTATGTAAGGGACTTCTCACATACAATGCAAAGACCACATCCCGTCCACGAATCCCACTTAAGGAGAAAGAAAGGAACAAAATTTCCATAACAGAACAGAATTTAATAACTCTATATTAAGTGTACGGGATTCTAAGTGAGAAACTTTCCCATGTTCAAGTCACCAAAAAATCATATAAGTCTCAACATGTTCGTAGTGTTCCCAACATGTTGTCAGCGATGTCAGTTGAAATCCTGTAGAAAAGCGATGGTGGTTTTCTTTGGTGCTTGGGTAATCGTTAAGGAGGGGTTGGGACACACGGGAAAGGGACTCAGGGACCGGTGACAAAAGGGGAGACAGAGAGGGACCTAAACGGAGAAGACCTGTGAAGTGTCTTTATCAAAGTATATGATACACTTGAAAACATCGATTGTAGAAAGTGCATTTCAAAAGTTTTAAATAAGTACGAGATCATACAAAGTCGTGAAGTAAGGAAAAATAATGGTCTACTATAAGAGAGCCTACCTATACGGAGTCACAAAACCGAAGAAAATTGGATCAGTAGTCAACTACCTAAAGAGAAACAAATCTATTTCTCGAAGGAGAACAACCGAAGTAGGAAGAATTTCTACACTTTTGGACTAACTAATTAAAGATTTATTTTAGAACATCCTTTGGGAGAGTCTGACTGGACGTTACCATCTCTCCAGAGCCTCCGTGGAAACGGTTTGAATCCTAACAAGTCTTTGTCGAACTTTTGAAGGCGTTTGAAAGACAGGGTAGTCTCGGTCACTATGACCTCTTTAAACATAGTGGATCACGGAACACACAGTCTTTGGTTCTTTTTCTAGTATCCAGGGTGTAGAAAAAGGTCGAAAGTAGGGAAATAGTCGAAGAGAAGGGAACTTTACATGGAAGTTTTAGTAGAAGAGTGGGGTGAGGAGACGTGGGAGGTAAACGAGGAGAGGGAGGAAAGATGGGAAGGTCAGTGTCAGTGAGTGCCACAGGTGTACGGGTCAGGTCCTCTGTGACGAGGTGAGGGACGTCGGGAGTCATCGCCGTGAGTGGTAGGCACGACTGTAGGGACCGAGAAGGAGCCCGAGGACACGACCAAGAAGGAACACAAGAGGTGAGGATATACAACCACACGGGGAACTGAAACCTAAATATTTACCAAGAGTAGGAGAAGTGTGTGTCAAAGTATGTCACTAAAGAGCCACCGAAAGTTTAATTAGACGTCCAATTCCGTCTAAGGTAGTCTTAAAAAGAGGTCCGTCACACAATCAGAACGAAACAACCAGGTGTACAGTTTCGTAATCCGAGATCAAGAAGAGTTTACGACTACTAAGTCTCACAAATGGACAGGGAGACTTGACACCAAAGAAACACGTGTGTGACGGACTGACAAGAAACGGACAAGACAAGGAAGGAGAGGAGAGGAGAGGAGACCGTGTCGGTACATGTACCAAAGGACGGTTTGTTTACGTGAAAGGACAAGAGTCCACTGAACTCAATGTACATGTACGATTTGTGGTAGACAAACAAAAAAGTAAAACATCATTTTCACTCTTATCCACCACTAGAGAATCGGACGAGAGTCGAGTAAATCGAATCAGTAGGAATGTAAACTACCTCCGAACGGAAACCTAAAGATTTATTCAGAACACAAAAAGTTGATTATAGTGAATTTTTTTTAGACAAAAATTTTAAGACTTCGTGTTTTAATGTAAATTTTCAATGGACAAAATATCCTTTACTCCGTTGTACTACACGTCCTTGACTTAGCTTAAGAGAAATCACGAAACCTTTGAAGAAATCAACCTTGGAGGCCGGTACTGGAGTAGTTGGCAGATATAGTGCCTTGGTAACAATTGGTCTAACAAACATTTCTTACATTCTTACAGTCACTTTTCGTCCACTTATACGTTCTCATAAAATCATTATTCAATTTAGCATTTAATATTAAGTACATTAATTTAGACACTAGACATGGTATACTCCTAATTACACGAATAATGATATTTATTGATAGTGAAAAAAGAACATGAGATCTACGAGGGTCTAATATTCAAATATTAGGTCTAAAGAGGTACATTTGACTTTCTTCATCTATGGATTTCTATATCGAATTTAGAAGATAAATAAGGAGATTATAAATCTATCATCTAAACCCCTTATAAATGTCATCCCCGGACACCATAGTACTCTTTTCGGTTATAGCAGTACCCAGCCACCAACCTTATAGAATTTCTTTAGTGAATCCATTATTGTCTTTTGTGACTCCTTACAAATTCAATTGTTTATTTAGACATTCATTTATAACCTAAATCAAATAACTACAGGGAGTCTTTCGAGCAAACATACACACACGAATACAAATTTATAATATATATATTTCGATAGTATTAGGACAAATTTGACCACATTGGAAGTCAATAAACAGTATTGTCTAATAGGTAAAATACATCAATCTTTAAACGAACACATTTAAATTATTAGTGACGAACGTGATGTTTAGAATATATTGTTTACTAAAGTAGTGACTTGGTAACAGGAAATTAATTTTTGGAAGAAAAGAATACCGTCCTTAATATCTTTCAATAATTCATTCAATAATTCAATTAATATCTTTCGATAATTCATTTTTTAATTTACGGTAAAAGATTCACAACGTGATTAACGGAAAAACTTCATATATGTATATAAAAATATATAAAAATTTACTTTCATAACCCGTATTTTTTCTGAAAACTCGGGAATAACACATAGTATTATCTTCTAAACCCGTCGGACCAAACCTTTATAATTCTACAATGCACATACACCCAATGATATACTAACTGGTGATATTACATTACTAAGTGTTTCATTAAAATTCTGTATTACATGCACTTCCGTGTAATATCTAATCCGTAATTGAAAAGTGTATAGATAGAACATTTGGTACATACTTACAATCAGAATGACGAAATCTTAAGGTGGTACTTGATTAATTCATTACGATAAAATGCTAGGGGTATTAGGGAGTTCCATTACGACAACGTGTTTATGTGTACGTTTTAATATTTACACGAAAGTTGAACAGTTTAACACAGACAAATTATAACCTTTATACAACATTAAGTTTCCATTAAAATCATCTTAATCATCTGAGTGTAAAACTTTTATAGGAGGAGAATTAAAAGTACTTTTATGGAAATACAGGACCGGGGTTTATTAAAAAAAAGAATTTGATTGGGATCGTCTTCTACCCCTTCGTCCCAAATGTTATCTCTAAGATTGGTACCGGAACGACACGGACGGACCTCTGATTGTATCATGATTACTTGACGTGTATGTGAGAAGAGTTAAGTACGCAAGTCACCAAATAAAGGACTATTTTTATCCAAAATAACATAGATGTCACTTGAGCATTTAACCGAGGACTATATAAAATTCGACTCAATATTAAACGAACTCTTTCTTATTAAATAACAATACTTAGAGTGGCATAGATCAACTCTCTGGATACGGAAGTATATATCTTTTCTATATACACAAAATTTTTTCTTACATACACACTAATAAGGGTCACATACAAACTCAACCACTAGACAAACACTTGTAGACACCTTAACATAAAAGTTTCAATACAAGTACATATAAAGTCCTTCTAAAGGATCTAGATTGTCATCGTCAGTTTTTACATAGTCCAAACCTTCTGCGTGAGACCTTGTACATACATCTCCTCCTTCAAAAACTGACACTGTTGAATATGGTGACACCTTTGACACCGTCCGACCAATTTCGGCGTTTCCATTTGTATCTGGGGACGGAGAAGACGCCCACACGCACGTCACGAACCTCGTCCCTGCAGAGAGCTCACTTCAGTGCACATACTCTGCGTGTACTTCGAAAATTAGTCATTATTCCTAACTTTTCTGCAAAGGAATGTGACATATACATAAACATAAAATTAAAAAAATATCACGAAAAATTCGAAAGTTGGAGTGTCAAGTGAGTTGAAGAAAGAGAGGGTCCTTTTTAAATAAACATCGAGTCACAAAGTATTTATTTGGAAAAAAAAAGGGAAACCTTCAATGACAATACTTCTTCCGTCACATAAAAATATAGACGGTTGATCCTTCGAACAACTCGAAAGTCAAAAAACCAGACGGTGATACTTTTGTCTCTCGAAATAAAAAACGTATACGTCAATAACATGTCATAACTATATATACAACTATCCATAGAAGGAACTACGATTGTTTAGATTACACCGGAAAGGAAGAGGGGGGTAAGTTTCACGGATTGAACTGTCCTGAACTGTCTCATGAGTCCCAAAAAGAAGTATGTTGTTTCGTTTTATATCTTCTTTTTCTTTTGTTCTAAATTCGTTGACTAAATAAAACGTTGCACCGTAGTTGAGTCGACGATAATAATAGACATCATCCTTGAGAAATTGTCGAACACCTACCATACTGTCCGACAAGTAATTGAGCCATTGGAACTTGAGTCAACTTGGTCACCAATAACTCGGGACCGAATTTCTTGATGGTGTTTTCTAAATAGAAACGTCAATAAGACAATTCTGTCTCACTATCGTGATAAGGATCTCGACTGTTATAACTTAAAAGGTTGTTTCTTTTACTCCCAACTAAATCTGTCGTGTGCCATAACTAAACCTAGGACCTCTAACATCCACTTTTACACTATTTTTTTATTTGAGGTACGGACATCGAAAGTGTCCCCCTAGACTTTGGTCCTAAACTTTTGTTAAAATATAACAAATTATAAATAAAGGTAAATCGGAAACGGGAAAATATTTGGGCTTCTCTTTCCGAACAAAAAACGAATGAATAAAACATAAAGGAGCAACCACAATGTTGATGTTGGATTATTTTATTTATATTTTAATTCTCCTACCTCGTAGTACCTTCCTGTTTATGTACGAATCAAAACCAACTTGAATTAAACGTGTAACCATTTTATTCTTGGAAAACGGTTTGTTTTTATTAAGAACGTACGTGGAAAATACAGTAACCAAATTAAGTAAAAGTCACTTTTGAAAAACTAGAACTATAAAAATTTCAACGGAAGATCAACGTAACCTAAATAACATAAGATTCCAATCCGAACCAACACAATGGACTTAATTACGTATAAAAGAACAAGACCCGTCAGAAAGAAAAGAGCGGTGCAATATCAACTCAATGAGGGAAAAAAATCTACGTAAAAAAAAAACTCGATCACACTTTTAGACGGTACAACAATCTAACGACGAAAAAGTAAATTAAAGAAAAAGTGGGTGATCTAAACATCTTAACGACAGACTCCCTACAATCTATAAATAACAATTAAAATATATACCCCTTCCTAAAAAAAAAAACGGGGGGAGTGTAACGGTAATTATTTCCTAAACCCTTTTCGAGTACGGAAATTTTATTTTTCGTCGAGTTATATCACAAAACAAAATTTCGTTCCGTAATTTTATTTTTTATAAAATGATAGACGGAAATTCCTGTCATTGATCTTTTGGGGTCAGTTACTTAGAGTCATAAACCCTTCAATCTCAGGAAAACTTTCAGAGTACTTTCGACACCTAGAAGAGGGGTCTTTTTATGTGTGTTTATGTGTATTATAAAAGTACATTAAATTTCCTAAGTCTAGGTGACTTTGTCAGGGATCCAGCTTCCACTTTCTCGAGGTCGAGAAGTCATTTATTCTCGACACATTTCAGCTCTATCACTGGTTCCCCCTTCCACTTTCCAGTCCCGAACCCGTCCTTTCTTCACGAGAAACCCTCCTTCGTGAGAGTAGTCCATCTAAATTAAAATAAATCCTATCGTTGTAATTTTGTATGTTCACGCGACATTTAAAAATCCACATTCGTATTCACTCGCTACAGTTGAAAATCGTGGTATTTTATCTACTCAAATACAGTTCTCAACATGACTTAGGTGTTACTAATCAAATACACTGAATTCCTGTATAAATAGAATATTGACACAGTATCCAACGGAAAAATATGGAATACTTCACAATAAGAAAATATATTAAGTCGAAAATTTTAAATGTAAAAAAAAGAAAACTGTCAGCCGGTTTAATGCATTCGACGGAGGGAAGGAATGTTAAAGTAATAATTCTAAATTAAAACTAAAACACTTCACACTTGCTATGTTCCTTTGTTCGACAATGTGTAAGGGAGAGGCCTAGTTAGAGTTCGGAAAAACACTTGTCCAAACTTGATAAGACAAAACTTTAAGAAAGAAAAGGGGAGATTTCCCCTTAGAATACAACTTGACTAAACGTCAAACGAAGCACGTCAGGGAGTCGGAACCGTGACAATTTTAAACACACGAGTCAACGAGTCAGCACAGGTTGAGACACCAAGGTTTCTGACATCGGACAGTCCGAGGAGACAGGCACCTCAAACGGTCCGTTCTTGTGACCTCACCCAACGGTACGGGAGGTCCCTAGGAGTAGGTCCCTAGGTCGGTCGCAGAGAATGCAGAGGACGTAACCGTCGACCTCAGAAATGGTGACGTGGTGGACCAGTCGGGGGTAATTGCAAATCTCAACGCATTAAGAGACAACACCACCCTACACGGTACATAAAATCCTACAATTCGTTGTAGGGACCGGAGACGGATCATCTACTGTCATCGTAGAGGACGAAGACACGGGTCTTCACTGTTTTTACAGAAGTCTGACGGTTTACAGACACAGAGGACTCCTCTCCTTTCCACCCATTTTAACGAGGACCAACTCTTGGTGATCAAATAATGTCAGGAAAAATTAAAGGTCCATACCTAAATAAAGATCAAAAAAAAAAAAGGGGAATTGAGAGGAACTTTTTAGAATCTTTACTTTCAAATTCTTATCTTAATCTTTTCTGGGACGTTATCCTTTTTAATTGTAAGTCATCCTACAAGGATAAACCTAGATCAAATGAAATCTACGTTGTTACTTAATGTGTAAATCTTTCGCTTACTCTTTAACCTTACAGTGATCACATCTTAAACATTAGGAACTCTGTACCCCCTTTTTTTTCAAATTTTTGTTTAATTAATGTATTAGTCGGAAGAAATATTCGACAAATTTTTACAAAAGACACGGTAACGATATGTACGGTTCTAGTCTCACTACTCTGACTACGTAAAGAACAATTTTTGGTAACAAATATACAAATTCTGGTCTTGTAATTAATCGGTCGATATCTTAAAGACACATAGTTTCATTAGAAAAAGATTTACCAAAATTTAAGCCCACCTGGAAGGAGTCGGATCAATGACTCGAAAACCCAAAATATTAATATGATTAAAGGTAACTTTCCAAGATTACAGAACCGAGACTCGGATAATGGTCGTATATGTCTTATTTGTCCAAAAGGTCCCATGAAAAGGGACGAGGATAAACGACGGACTTTTTTTTTCAAGTAAAACTTTATTAACTCAATAAAGAGGGACAGAGTCAAAATAACTCTTTATTAACTGGGTGTAGTGAACATATTCAAATTCCACATGTCTTACAACCGAACCAAATGTATATTATACTTTGCTAATGGAGTCATGCAAATCAATTGAAGGCAATAGAGTATATCTTTTTAAAAACAGGAAAACATTTTTCATCAAACAATGTACTAAAATTGTACAACTTTATTGTTTTGACTTTTTTCGTTCTGTAACTCGTAGATTCTTTAAGTGTTATTAAAACGAAAAACAAAAGACATAACTACTTTTAGCAATAGTAGAGACAAATGTAGAGAGAACCAAAAACGGACTTGGTCTGTAAACTTTTTACTGTAAATTTTTTACGACGAGTGAATTTTTCATATTAAATTCTTTTATTCAAGGAATTTATTAACTGTGAAGGGTTCATCGTAGTGTATACGGTTCATAGAAAATTGGATTTCACCCAAAACAAAAAATTACGGGTACATCCACAAGTATGGACTTCATCCTTTGCCGTTGGGTGAGGTCATAAGAACGGACCTTTTAAGGTACCTGTCTGTTCGGACCACCCGATGTCAGGTACACCAGTGTGCCAGTCTGTGTTGACTCGTACGTGTGTGTCCACAAGTATTAATATGTCAATATCTCGTGTAACGAACATCTTTTCTAACTAGTGTCTAAACTATTGACTTTTTTCTTGAAAAGTAAGGTGATTTGACGGAGATTTGTTTTGGTCGATCATAAGTATTAACGGTCTAAGGACAAAATACGTCTCCTGACTTCACAGACCTCCCCGTTACGTATCATCTATATCGAGACTGAAACTCCGTGCATTGTCAGAACAATTTTATATAAGTCGACGATTTCTTGAGGAAATATTTGGTCACATTATCCAAATTATGCTCTGCTAAAAGAGAACGATTTTACGAGAGAGTGAGTGACTATCCCATTATACAGAACACAATATTACACCTGAAGGTACTAAAATCGGTTTCATGTATTTTTATCGTAGAACTAACTTATATACAAAAATACAAATTGAGTCCGTCTTAAACCAACCACATCATACTGACCATAAAAGTCAGATTCTTAATGTTTAAAGTTTTAAATTTTGACCGATAAGTTTAAATACAATTAAATGGGATTTATTATTATTTTTATTGGTCACTACAAAGAATGACTAAAATTATTAACTTTAAGAAGAAAGGGAAAAGTAATATATATAGAAACAGAATACATTTGATATTGTTACAAATACAAGAAAGAACATCTCACTTAATCTACTGAACCTTATATACATACTCGAGAAGAGTCAATAATATGTGTTTCCACCAACGATACCTCCTGTAATAGTGCACATATAATTTCTACAGCTAGTAAACCCTTTGACCGTCAAAGTTCATTCATATCTTTAATTCTCATAGAAACGTTGACAAAAGATCGGAATAATAAAACCACTCCGATAAAAAACCAGTAAAGAATATACAAGTGAGACACCTTTTGAGAATTTCCGTAATTTTCAAATATGTCTATCTTCAAATTTAAAAAATTTGTAGAGGATAAACGAGAAGTGGATCCAAGAGGTCAACAATTGTAAAACGGTGTAAAGACGTTCGGGTAGGAGACATATGTTTGTGTGTGTGTGTGTGTGTGTGTCTCAATTGTAGTAATAATTACGACTTGGTGAACTTCAAAGTACCCGGAGAAATAGGGATTTAAGGAGTCACAAATAGAGGTCTCTTGGTCCTGTAAGAGAATGTATTCGCATCTAGTTTTAGTTGAAATTATGACTATGTTATGAGAAATAATAGATTATACATAAAATATAAGTCTAAATTGGACAAAGTAGGTTTAGGAAATATCGTAAAAGAAGGGTGACATCACAGTTCAGGTCCTTACATGTAATATAAATCAATTGTATAGAACTTTTCACTTTCACAATCTACGAGTCAGTACAGGCTGAGAAACGTTGGGGTACCTGACATTGGACGGTCTGAGGAGACAGGTACCTTAAAAGGTCCGTTCTTATGACCTCACCCAACGGTAAAGGATGAGGTCACCTAGAAGGGTTGGGTCCCTAGATTGCGACACAGAGAGAAAAAAAAAAAAAATGACCTCACTCAACGGTAAAGGAAGAGGTCTCCTAGAAGGGTTGGGTCCCTTGCTTGGATCCAGAGGGTGTAACACCCGCCTGCGAAATGGTAGACTCGGTGGTCCCTTCGGGGTTTGCGACACAGAGACCGTAGAGGACGTAATCGCACGTCCAAGAAATGGTAGACTCGGTGGTCCCTTCGGGAAGCCAGAGGAGATTAGTTATTGGTAAGGAGTCGAAAGAAACAGAAAGTACCGTGGTTTGTTTTTACTAGGAAGATATAACAGAAGAAACACAAAATGTTTACTCTGAAGTCAGAATGCCTTTACGAAACGACACTTACCGTATTACAAATAAGACAGACCCTTAGGCCAAAGGGTCATGGTGAATAAATTATAAGGGAAGAAAGGGGGGGTTAGATGTTACGATCAAGACAATATAATTAACAATAAAATAAATTCAGGTAAAACCCCGAGACAAAAACAACGACAACAAGAACAAAAGGATAAGGATCCGTTCACGACGTGATAACTAAAGACATCGACATAATCATTCAGAACAATAGACCATCCCGTTCAGAGAGACACACAACAATAAGAAGTCCTCACAAAACCAAAAATACCAAAAGACTTGTAAAGATCTCAGTGGAACAGTTATAAGAGTGTGTATATACGTGTATTTTCATCATCCCAAAACTTAGCTGTACACATTTATTCTATATAGAAAAACCAAAAATCTCGGAGAAATCACAGTAGATTTTTTTCAAAATATTAAAAGAGATCTTTTATTTCGTGAGTAGCCCTCAGGTCAAGGTCAATAAACGTCACCTTTTTTAACATTATATAATGTACGATCGGGGTTTGAGAGTTGGTCAAAGGATTTTACATTGATTTTGTGGTTATACATTCAAGATTGGGTAGTACAATCCTACACCGTACGAAGTCTGTACGGAAGGACCAACAGTTTGACAATTATGACACTACTTACTTATTAACGAGATGAACTCCATTGTGTCGAAGAGGCTCACGACACGTACCTACACACGCACGAATCAGCACAGGCTGAGAAACGTTGGGGTATCTGATCGGTCCGAGGAGACAGACACCTTAAAAAGACCGTTCTTAGGACCTTACCCGACGTTAAAGGAGAAGGTCCCCTAGAAGAACTGGGTCTCTAATTTGGACCCAGAGGACGTAGAGCACGTAACCGTCCACCTAAGAAATGGTGACTCGGTGGACCCTTCGGGAGACTCACGGTCGTCATAACTTTTGACGGCACAAGGGAAACGACCGTAAGTGAAACGAAAAGTCTTGTAGAGGGACACAAAGACTACGAGACAGCCAACATACATCTCACATGACTCTCTATGAACACGAAACATTTCAAACCTATAAATTTCAGACTGACAAGATAACCCTTTTATAACTGGTCCCTCTACAAGATACCATGACACAGATAAGACACATCAAAAACCTGACGAACACCGACCATATAACTTTATGTCAATAGAACAATCATGTAACTGAAATATTAGTTGGTAGAACGAAAACCCTTTTTCTCAAAACAAAGTGAGAGATGATAGGAATTGGAGGGTAAAGAAAATAAAGATCTTGACCAAATAGGTCAAACCCCAGATCCTTCGGTATGTGCGTAGAGAGCTTACGAACACGGATAAACGGTTCTGTGATCGAGTGTAAAGTCAGTCTATTCTCACTGCGTGCAGAATGGAGGAGACAGATCAAGACGGGAGGTACAAGATGGCAATCAACGACTAAGAATTGGACAATGGAAGGAAGTGTGACGACAGAAGGTCCGGGGTACTTTTCACTTAGAATGAGAGGTTCGTCGACAAGAGGGGGTAGGGGGGGGATGAAAGTTTATTAATGTAATTGAAATAAAGTAAGAGAGATTTTCTACTTCAACTTGGAAAATAATCTAGAAATGTCTTCGAACACTTGTCCAAAATATTTATCAATAAAACATCAAGAAAAAAAAAAGAGAAACGGATCAGATGACATCAAGGACCAAAAAAGGAAGGTGAATACGAAGACACCGCCTCTTCCGTTACCGTGGGGTGAGGTCATGAGAAGGGACCTTTTAGGGTACCTATTTCCTCGGACCATCCGACGTCAGGTACCCCAGCGATTCTCAGCCTGTACTGACTCGCTGAAGTGAAAGTGCGTAACCTCTTCCTTTACCGTTGGGTGAGGTCACAAGAACGGACCTCTTAGGGTCCCTGCCCCCTCGGACCACCCGACGGCAGAGACCCCAGCGTGTCTCAGCCTGTGCTGACTTCGCTGAATCGTCGTCGTCGTACGAAGACACCATCGGAAACAAAGGTTACAGCGGGACAGAGAGAAGTCGGAATCTTTCACGAGGACGGAAGGTACGTCAACACGAAGACGGAGTCCCGACACAGAGACGACAGGAGGTACGACCGGTGTCCGGGAGGAGTCAGAACGAGTCGGTCACAGTCTAAAATCCGTGAAGAGATCACCCGCCCTAAATAGGAGTCAGAAAACTACGTATTTCATAAATAAAGGTCAAAGTAAAAAATTCAAATAGTAACTGTAGTACGTGTCTCCATTCGAAGTGTGACACGTCACTCCATCGAGTTTTCCTTACTAAGAAGGTATAGAAGGAAAACTCAACAAGAGGGAACCTATAGAGATGTTAAGACACAAGTAAAGAAACCTTTCCTATCGTCGTAGTTCGAGAAGAGAGTCAAGGTAATATACTGAGTTTTCCCGTCCGTCCGTACGAAAGTGAACCAAACCGAGAGACGTGACGAAGAGACCAGACTTCGAGACCATGAAATCGTCCTAGAAGGACTTTGAATTTCTTGTTAGTCTTCTAACGAAAGACAGAGACGGACATATAAAGGTATAAGTACTGAAGACACTTTGTAGTGTAAATAGAAAATAATAATAATAAAAAGGTGAGAAATTCTTAGTGATCAAAAAGTAGATCTCGAAATACCACAAGTTTATTACTACGTACGAAATTCTCAAGGTCGAAGTCATCCATATGGACGACCTGTGACGAACAGACAAATGATGGTAATAGGACTCTCTAGAGAATACGGATCTCTGTTTCCTGAGGTTTATGACATTTGTGTCCGTCCATAACAAAAAAGACGAAAGTCAAACCACTAAAGAAGAAGGGAACGTTCAAAGGGACGATCCACGGTAGACGTTCCTTGTGGAAATTTACTGGACTGAGTATATTACAAGGAACCCACTTTCGGTTGTAAAATCAGAGAGAGTCGGGTCGATCTTCTACTCGAGAAGGGAGAACGTACCTCCAGTAATTGATAAGTCTTACACTGGGATCTAGAACGATACTTCTCCTCGGACTGAATACGGAAGGTTTCGCCCCCCGAAAACAAAGTAACTACCAACTATAGTGAAACTTGTAAACTCCTATACTCTGTTTCCTCCGAAAAGTCATTGAGAGTCCTCAGTCGGGGCCCTGACCACGAACATCCTGGACGGACAGGAGTGTTCTGGTTCCAACCTGTGACCGTCTTTCGTCCTCCTGAGCCGGGTCCGGTGTACGGGGACGTGGTCACAGTGCAGGACCCGCTACGGTCGGATGGAGAGGGGAGGACGGTAAAAATTTAGAGAACAAAGAATCGGTACTTACAGAAACGTACGATTCAGTGAAGTCAACACAGGTTGAGACACGTTGTGGTACCTGACATCGGGCGGTTCGAGGAGACAGGTACCCTAAGAGGTCCGTTCTTATGACCTCCCCCAACGGTAAAGGAAGAGGTTCCCCAGAAGGGTTGGGTCCTTAGCTTGGGTACAGAGAATACAGAGGATGTAACCGTCCGCCAAAGAAATGGTGATCCCGGTGGACCCTTTGGACACTTACGGAAATTTGTAGAATTTGTGTGAACAAAAAAATAAGAGATGGACTTTTAACGTCATAGACTTCTGGCACCCAGAAACCTATAGACGACTGAAACAAAGGAGTACTAAAACAATAAAATCTGACATCTGAACCAACCGATAAACAAAAAATTCTTATGTCTATCCTCCAGTAATTGATGACTGGAGGATAAACATAAAAATTCTTATGTTTATCCAAATCCTCACTAACCTTCGGACTCAATTTTCATGGGAGGTACTTTTTACACACAGACCGAGATGGTGTACGGACACCAGTGGACGTTGGAAATTGTGGAACTTCTATTCTAGACACAGAATCTCGGTACGTCGATCATACTTAAACCCGGTGCTTGAGTGTACTCCTGGACAGACACTGATATCCAAAAATCTCCCTCACATAAAGGTGGAAGTAGATCATCGTTCCACTTTCGTTTGTTCAAAGAGTAACAGGAAACAACTGCTCCCCCCAAATCGTATCGGGAAAGTCCAAAGATCGAAAAACGACCCTAGATAAACACACCGTATTATTTTTATATATGTAAACTAGAAACAGGACCTAAGGACCGAATCTCGAGGAACTCTCAAGGGGTCACTATTCCAACAGAACAGAACAAGTATTACTAGGGGAAAGTTGGTATGGACTCAAATACGATTACTTCAATGGACGTCCCACTCCCGACCAGTGGTCTCCCTGGTTAGTGTACCAATCTCCCAATCTTGGAAGTCGGGGAAGGGGACTGGTCCCTCCCTGGTCCCCGACCTCTAACTCAAACCACCACACACGAGTAACGACGTCAGTACAGACTGAGAAACGCTGGGGTACATGCCGTCGGACTGTCCGAGGAGACTGGTACCCAAAAGGGTCCGTTCTCATGTCCTACGTACGGGAGGAGGTCCCCTAGAGAACTGGGTCCCTAGCTTGAGTACAGAGGACACAACGTTCGTCTAAGAAAGTGGGGACTCGGTGGTCCCTGGTTACTACCCAGTGGTTTCCGGTTACTAAGTTAGTCAGCACGGACGTATTACTTTGAATTTTGAGACTTTCTTCCCCTGATTCCCTCACAGGGTCTCTTCCGTTACCGTCGGGTGAGGTTATCAGAACGGACCTTTTAGGGTACCTATTTCCTCCGACCATCCGACGTCAGGTACCCCAGTACTTCTCAGTCTGTGCTGACTCACTGAAGTGAAAGTGAAAAGTAAAAGTACGTAACCTCTTCCTTTACCGTTGGGTGAGGTCACAAGAACGGACCTCTTAGGGTCCCTACCCCTCGGACCACCCGACGACAGATACCCCAGTGTGTCTCAGCCTGTGCTGACTTCACTGAATCGTTCGTTCGTTCGTTCCCTCACAGGTCCAACCCCTGGTGACACGATCTTCGAAATAAATGGAACGTTAGGGTTAAATATCTTTACGATCTCTCTATCCATCAAACAGGTCCGAATAAGTTGGTGTCAACTTTAAGTTTCGGTTTGACGGACTAAGGTTTCGTGTATGTTTAATCATACTATAAAAATAGTAGTAAAGAAGTAGAACTTTGGAGGCTCCGTGTTCGTAAGGACAAAACGATTAATGATTCTCTAATCACTATCTTTGAAAAAAAATAAAAAAAGGAAGAAATCCTCCTGTTTTCATTTGGTCTACACTTAAACCTTCTATAAGTTTTATTTCTCCTCTAACTACTAGGTAACTACTAAAATTTTCGTTAGAATAATGTCCATCTTTCTCATATACACACACAAATACATATATAGTCGATATACTAAATCAACCATCTTTACTATCTATGACAATGATAAGTATCAGAAAACCCCCCTTTAATAGATAGATAACTTTTTTTTAAAAATAATCTCCGAAAGACTAATATTTTCTTTGTGCTTACCATCTTTAAAACTCCCTTTTTTAACTTTCATATATTTCCTTTATTCAAATTTGGTTTACAGACCACTGAAAATTGTGATACTATATATAAGAAACGTAAAATAAAGAAAACACAAACATATCTATACAATTCTAACCCAATGTTCTAAAGAAACCTATAATAATAACAACAATAACAATGAAATTTATATTAACCTTATATAACATATATGAAGAAACCTTAAATGGCAAAAGGGTATAATAGGAAAATTACAGAAATCCTGGACTTCAATACAGGGGAAAAAGTAAGGGTCATGACTGTTATGGAGTTCACATACTGAAAATTAGAAATAGAACATGGGATAACATTTCTACCATCAGAGAAAAATAAATAAGTAAGTAAGAATTGTAAAAAAAGAGTCAAAGGAAGATCTCTGGATCCGACTTATAACCAGATACCGATGACATAATCAGACGATCAAGTCAAGTCAGCGAGTCAGAACAGGCTGAGAGACGTTGGGGTACTTAGCGTCGTGCGGTCCGGAGGGACAGGTAGTGGTTGAGGGTCTCAAGTGAGTTTGAGTACAGGTAGCTCAGCCACTACGGTAGGTCGGTAGAGTAGGAGCCAGCAGGGGAAGAGGAGGACGGGGCTTACGGAGGGTCGTAGTCCCAGAAAAGGTTACTCAGTTGAGAAGCGTACTCCACCGGTTTCATAACCTCAAAGTCGAAATCGTAGTCAGGAAGATTACTTGTGAATCCTGACTAGAGGAAATCCTTACTCACCAACCTAGAGGAACGTCAGGTTCCCCGAGAGTTTCTCAGAAGAGGTTGTGGTGTCAAGTTTTCGTAGTTAAGAAGTCACGAGTCGAAAGAAGTGTCAGGTTGAGAGTGTAGGTTTGTACTGGTGACCTTTATGGTATCGGAACTGATCTCCCTGGAAACAACCGTTTCATTACACTGCATTATTTTAGGGTGTCTGCCCACAGAATTAATTGTCTTTAGACGAAAGAGTATCAAGAGTCCGACCTTCAGGTCTAGTTCCACAGACGTCTAAACCAAAGAAGACTCCGAAGAGACAAACCGAGAACGACACAGGAGTCTACCGGAAAAGACACAAGTACACGTAGGGACCACAGAGACACACAGGTTTAAAGGAAAGAATATTCCTACGAACTAACCTATTCCCGGGTGGGAATTTCTGGAGTAAAATTGAACCAGTAAAGAAATTGACGAGATAGGTTTATATTATTCAATTTTAAAACTTTCAATCCTTAAGTCGTATACTTAAAAACACCATTCCCCTGTCTAAAGTCGAGCTTTATCAGTGAAGAATGGGGGAAAATCTTCAACAAATATTAAGTCTTGTAAGTCTTCTCTGGTCATCAAAAAAAACGTACTTTTATAAAGAAGATTTTTAGGGTGTATTATAGTCTTTAAATGGTTTAGAGATTTATGTGAAACTCATAACGAGAACTTTACAAATTTGCAATGGTGTATCTTTCACCGTTTTAAGTTCAAAAGATTTGAATCCGAATTAGATAAAATTTTGCGAAAACTGAAAATTTATTAAAACCAATTAGGTGGATGAACAAACCACAATGTCCGGGTAAATAATTAGGACAACCAGGGAACTTAAGCATTCGTAACGTGAATTTAGAATGGTCTAAAAGAATTTACTGAAAAGAAAGAAAGTATTCCTCCTTTCATTATATTAAGGGCAACTAGTCGACCCGGTCTTTGAGAACTTCTTCTATCCTTATAGAACCTTATTCTTCATGGCTTTTGTCATACCTGGTGACGCTTTCCATAAGTACTGTAGGAAGATCTTTCAAGGTAAGGGTTCTTTAAAATAACACTAGAACCGTTGTACTTAAAGAAACGTCTTCTTTTAAATTTAATCCATCTTTATATTAATCATAAAAAGAATTACCAATTTTTAGTCAATTTACTGAATCATTAAATAGTATCTTAGTTCTTAATTCTTTCTTCTTATCTCTTACACGAAAATTAGTGTTGTCGTTTTTTACAGTGGTTCAAGTATTAAGAAAAAAAAATTAATTAAAATTAACCTCCTATTAATGAAATGTCATCACATCACCAAAAACGGTATGTAGTTGTACTTAGTCGGTACCCATGTGTACACAGGGGATAGGATTTGGGGAGAGGGGACAGAGAGGGGTAAGGTAGGGAGACCCAACAAGGTCTCGTGGTCGAAACTCACGGGACGAAGTTCGTAACTTGAACGTGTCCAGTAGAGAGAAAGTACACCATTATATGTATAAAGTTACGATAAGAGAGTTTAGTAGGGTGGGAGTAGAAGAGGGTGTCTCAGGTTTTCAGACAAGAAGTGTAGACACAGATAAAACGACGGAACGTATCTAGTAGAAATGTCAGAAAGATTTAAGGTATATATACGTAATTATATGTCATAAGCACAAAGAGAAAGACTGAATGAAGTGAGACATATTATCCGAGGTCAAAGTAGGTGGAGTAATCTTGACTGAGTTTACACAAGGAAAAATATCGACTCATTATGAGGTAACATATATACGTTTCATGTATAAGACTCCGAATAGTAGAATATCTTTACAGAAGACCGTAAGTAGGTGTAAAGTGAACTAGAAAGAAACTGTGTGTCAAGATAATTTGAACCGTCAGACCAAAGGAGTTGACATTCTACTCGTTTTCGACCATTATGGTCTTAACTCTGTTTTTGAACTGACTTTTGTTCGTTTCGTTGTTTTGTGAATCATTTGTAAACCTCGATAAAGAACATCTTCGTTCCACGAATGCACGAAGACAGGTACAAATTCAAGTAGAAAAGTAATCTGGCGTCAAGTATTTACTTCAATAAATGGGACTGAAGGGACCACCGAATCTGCCATTTCGCAGACAGATGTTACGTCCTCTGGGCCCAAGTTAGGGACCCAACCCTTCTAGGAGACCTCTTCCTTTACCACTAGGTGAGGTCCTGATAACGGACCTTTTAGGGTACCTGTCTCCTCGGACCATCAGATGTCGGGTACCTCAGCGTTTCTCAGCCTGTGCTGACTCGCTGAAGTGAAGTGGGACTCAAGTACCTGTCAGAATCCAAAAGTTAGTTTTGTTAACCTAGTCACAAAGTCATAAAATGATAATTCATACAATAGTCGACACGTCCCCGAAATAATAAAACAAAAATTTATTTTTATAAGAAGTATTCAAACTCCTTCAATCGACAATGAGTATCAACTGACCATCAAAATAGAGAAAAAAAGAAACTTCAATTAAACACGAAAATAAACGGTTATATTGAATTGATGTCACCGAACGTTTGAAAAAATTGGATTTTTTATGTAAAATACAGTCAGGTCATTTGTGTATACATATCTTGTACATATGAATAGACATATTGTTCAAATTACTCGTCAAAATATTGTTTTAATTATTCTTCCATGTCTTCAAAGGGTATAAGGGGAAGGGGTGTTGTACGTCTCTACAATAGTTGTAGTAAGTAGTCCCACCAACCAACCAATCGAACAAAAAGGATTTGGTTCCTACTTGAGATTATTACACAATATTAGTGGTTTCAGGTGTCAAGTAGAATCCTAAGTAAGATTACTTCATTCATCATGATGTAAGACACCCAAATCTTTTTTTTACATATTACTGTATATAGGTAACAATATTACAGTATGTTTCATAAAGGTGACGTGATTTTTTAACATAAGACACATAAGTAGAGGGAAGTGAAGGTCTGAGGATTGTTGGTGATTAGAAAAATAACATAGGTATCAAAACGGAAACGTTCTTACCGTATTTATCAACTTTAGAGAGAAAGAAAGTTTCGGAAATATAAAGACACTGGTGAGCACTGGGTGCGTAAGTACCCGACTTGTCTCAGATTCATCGTTTGAACGGGTGATTTGGACGTCGAAAGAAAGGTTATAACTTGGAACAGGGTGACCAGGACGGGTTGTCGGTGTACTTCACGTCTCCTGTACATCTCTCATAAACCAGTATCCTTCCGGTGTTCAAAATACGGGGAACAGTGTCACTTGGGTCTAAGGAAAACCCACACAATATTCGTCGACTATCAACATAGAACTTATCTCCAACCTCAAATAGCTTACGACAAACAAATGTAAATAACTACACTGGTGTACCGAGAAAAGAAAAGGAGACAATTACATCACTTAAGACAACTGAAAAAAGTTACAATTTCGTTTAGAATGTAAAGACCCTATTTAGTGTAAACTAGTACCGTATCAAAATACATAAAGATAACAAATACAACTCGAAGGGAACGTCGAGTCAGTCATTTCTCAGACGGACGTTCCGTCCTCTGGGTCCAAGTCAAGGACCCAGCCCTTCTAGAGGACCTCTTCCTTTACCGTTTACAAACCGAGTACAAAATTCTAAAACACGGATACAAATACTCTCTGTACTCAGAAATTGAAGGAAAAAACATCACAGAAACAGTCTAAAATAATAGTCTCAATCCCTCCTGAGTTTTGTCCCTTTAAGAGTGAAAAAATATAAGAACCTTTCTTACAAGAACTCCATCTAATAATACAGAAAGAATTTACAAACTATTTCGATCAATCTGGACTTTACAAAAATACCCTTCGAAAAATATAAGATCAAAATTAATCAAACATCTCGATGAATGTAAAAATAATGAAGAACCTAATAGAATCTTTTGATATAAAAATTTTCTTAAACAGGAAAATATATATACCACAGTTTAAATAACCGTACCTCAACAAGTCTTATAGAGTAATAGAAAAAATCACAGACATCCTGGATTTCAAGAAGTAAAAGTGAGGACTTTAATCATTAAACACAAACGAGTGAAAAAAGCATTCAGAAGGAAATCCCGAATAGTTTAAAACTATTTTGTCGAAAAGTTTTTTGTTGAAAATGGAAATAAAAGATGAGTAGACAAAAGTTGACGTAACTAAAGACAAAAATCAATAAAGGAGGGAAAGTGGAGACCCTAAATTAAATTAGTAGGAAAAGATCGAAGAACCCACCCATAGAGTCAACAAAAAATTTTGTACGAAAATTTAGTATTAAAGGAAGAATCGTGATCAAACACGAGGTAGCGGATTAGCATAGGTTGAAAAACACTGGGTACCTGATCGGGTAGGACGGCCCGAGGAGGTAGACACCCTAAGAGGTCCGTTCTTACGACCTCACACATTGGTGACGGAAGAGGTCTCCTAGAAGGACTGGGTCCCTGACTTAGATCCAGAGGACGTAACGTCCACCTAAGAAATGGTAGACTCAGTACCAGGGACGGAAGTTTAGATGAAACAAACCATAATAATGGATGAAACGTGGTTCGAAAGATTACGTTCACACAGATAACATTTGTCATACTTCAACCAAAAACAACTAAAACCTTTTAACACTAAAAATTCCCTGAATTGGAGAATTTCACAGTTTAAACAACCGTATTTCAACAAACTTTATGATGGTATAATAGGAAAATTATAGACATCCTAGATATTCTGGGATAAAGTAAAGACTATAACCATTAAACACAAAAAATCTAAAGAAAAAGTAGTCAGAACGATCCCCAAATAGTTCCAATAATTGGAAAAGTTTCTTTGTCGAAACGTAAACAAAAAGAGAAAACAAGTAGACAAAAGATTGTTTATTATCTCAAACTATCAGGGGGAAAATTAATCTTATAAGTCAGGTAAATAAAAATTACATAATTAAACGTATCAACTCAACTTAAGTAGTAGATTGGTAAACTAAAAATAAACGGAGGAAATAAGAAACAAGGAAAAAAAAAAGAAAGAACGGAAAACTTAATTAGCTCATTAAAAATTACAAAATAAAAACAGAGGAGACAACTGAAAAACCGACATCAAGAAATTATAAAAATGACATCCCTAACGTGATATGTATTCAATCATAACATTAAATGTCTGGTTATTACATTGTGAAGTACATGGTATATTCTCCGAATGTCATCATATTAAGGTAAAAGGATGAGTAGGAAAAGACGACAACAGAACATAGAATGGCAATAAACATTTACGTGGTACACAAACATACATACACAAAGGAAATTTGTAAATTTACTGAAAATTTATTTAATTACCTTTTTTTCGTACAAAATAAAATGGGTTAGACCACAAATAACAAGGAAGAACGTACAGGTTCAAATGTAGATTATAGGAAAGGGAAGTCGGATCTCTAGAAGGAAATCACAAAAAGGCCCGTAGATCTTGGTGCCCGTTTTCATAAGAGTGAAAAACAAACAGACTATAAAAATAAAACGAAAGTAAAAAAATTTACCGTAAGAACGACCTACATTTTAAAATCCAATTATCGAAAATAAACAAAAAAAAGGCCGTGAAATTTTACAGTAAAATAATACAAGACCGAAGGAAATAAAACCGACTCTTCAGTCACAGTGAATTTACATTGTACAGAAAAAAAGACAAATGAAAATTTTAGTAGAGAAATAGAAACCAGAAATCGTCAAATTGTTATTACACAGAACCATACCGTAAGAAACACAAATAAACGAAACATAGACGATTCAAAAAAATATGGTCCAAACTTTAGAAAGAAGTCAAAACCGGTAATATAAAAGTTAAATAAAAAGATGAGATAATAGAGAGAGAAGAAGTTTTGCATGTCAATATATATATACCTGATAAGTCATAAAGGAGTGACCAGCATCTATAAGAGCATCCCAAAACCCCCCCCCGCCAAAGGGGGAACCGAGGTTAAACCCATTAAAGGTAACTGGACAGAAGACGACATAGGTCAGAAGACAGTTCGGGTCGGTCACTTAAAAAAACAAAGTCAATAATAGAATAAGTCGACATCTAAAAAGTGAATCCAGAATAAATTGTACGGGCAAAGAAACGACATTAAGGTGTAAACTTGGATGAGACATGGAGGAAAGGATATTTAAATACATAAAGTTATTGAAATGATAATATTGTAGACCTAATAAAGACCCAGATATAAGTGAAAAAACAGAGAACACTCAACTGATAGAATAGAGAAATAATACTTAGTGTAACAGGACAAAGAAACGTACGGTGTATGAGAATATAACGAACAACCTGTAACACCTTCTACACAAAATCTCCGACACCTCATATTCTCAAAAAGTAATATTAGATTGTCTGGGAATTCATTGAAACTTAGTGGAACTAGGACACCTTCGAAGTAAACCCCGAAACCATCCCACCTAGACAACATCACATCGACTGTCAGGACCCCTCATCGACAATCAGGACCCCGGACGCACCAGGAGGGCGAATTCCGTCTCCAATCGTTCGTACCCGTCCGATCCCTAACGACGGGATAAAACATGTCGGGGGTCGATTCTTGACAGAAATGTAAAAGTTTGCCAATACGAATTTTTCCCCGAGTCCAAACGTAGAATCGAGTGTTTCGGATTTGATAATGACAGATCGGGAAATGTCTTTTCAAATGGTTAGGGACTGGATTCTGCCCTGGGAAGATCTTAGAGTCACCTTTCGGACTCCACAAACAGCATACGGAGTCTGAACCGTCCTGAAGTCGAGGTACGAGAAGGACAGGTCGTCGTCCCCGGTTTTAGAGACCTAAAACCTAGTATAGAACCTAGAGGGTCGACAACGAAAGGGGAGCCAAGGAACCCAGAGTCTGACATGTACACGTAAGTTTTCAGTCGATTCCTACCCTCATCCAAAACTATATCCCAATGAAGACCTTAAAAGAGAAAGTGAGAGGACGGAGAGACCGTAAGAGGACTCAGGTCATTCTGAGGACGGGAAGAGAACTTGAGAGAAGGACAGCAAGACACGTCGTCTGACCTTTCACCGCCCAGGCACGCCTCGAGTGGGTCGAGCAAAGGGAAAAACTTCCAAATACTGAGGGGGTGGGGGTGAAACAGACGAAAACCAATGAGAAGTTTGTCAACAAAAGAAATAAAACGAATTTCAAATACTAAAAATTAGTCACCCCAATGAGATTATTATTTTAAGAGACGGTAATGACCCTGGTCTGATGTGACTTCAAACTTCAAATTTTCTCAATTAGAAGTTGATAGCTTGTTTCCCTTTTTAACGATATACCTTTCATAAGTAATGACTTTGGTAGACAATATATATCACAATTGTATAATGGAGACCCAGTAGACAAACTAGTCTCTCATACGTAGTAATGTTTAAGAAGGAAAGGTTCTCTTTTTAGTGGAAAGACACAACAAGCTACTCGATTCTTTTACAAGGTATACGGGGGTTCACTAAAAGACACACTTCATCAAACACGACTCTGTTTTCCTTCTCCATGTCCGGTACATCTTTAATCCCACCTTTCTACCCTATCCGACCCCTTCTTTTAAAAAAAGAAGGATTAGGAAATCGACCTCCTTAAACTCGTAGAAACTCTAATACTGAATTGGAAAGTTACAAAACCAAAGAACTCGATCGGACAGTCGAAGGTCCTTTCTGTTATGAATTAAATTAAATACATTCGAACATTAATACTGATATAGGGTATGAAAACATTCCTAATAGAAGATACTACGAAGTAACACATTAAAGGAAACAAAAGACGAAACAAACCTAACGAAATTTGTAAAACTTTCACAAATACATTAGACAAAGTCATTTCTGAAAAATTTTGTCGTAATTTTGTCAATAACTCTATATTAATTTTGTACAAATTCTGACACAGTAGTGTCCCGTACACGACTCTCCGATCCCGGGTCCCCATCCTTACAAGTTTTTTTTTGGTTTTGTGATTTTTTCTAACACAGTACCGTCGAAAGAGGGACCTATATCGATAATCTGACAAGTTGTCTTTCGTGAGACCAAAAATAATTTACAAAATAATACCGGGTTTACTTTAAAAAAAGGGAGAATTGACCGGTCCGGTTTTTCAACTGTATGTGTCTTTCCTTTGTAAAAAATTAGTACAGTCACTTTTAAAAAAAACAATTGGATTACAAACAAAAAACAAAGACATGTCAAAAACGTCGAAGTAAGAGTCTATAAAGACGAGTCAAGTCTACTTTCATGTCAAGCAGATAACTTCCTGAGAAGAGAGGTCCAACTCAGACTATAGGTTTCTTTACTAGTTGCTGAAAAGTTCTGTGAATGAAGTCTTAGGAATTTCAATTTACTACCCGGGAGGACAGGAGTGACCAAACTATATTTACTAAGGTCTCAGGTTGGTTAGTTCCTTTTCCTATAACTTGTCGTTAAAGTTCCTTTTCTTTCACGGATGTACGACAAAATAGCCTTTAGGGTCAATGTCTCTGGGGGACTTCCATACCGTTCTATTTACAGGGAAAAACAAATTCGACTACTGATATCTTCTATTTATAACTCACGATAAACTTCAAAACGGGAAAATCTTCTTCCAAATGAGAACCTTACAAATTTTATAAAAGTTCAATTGATCTTGATATGGTCTTTCAGTTGTAAAACAGTATTTTTCTACTATATAAAGACCAAAAAAAGTGGTCCATCATACTCCGGTATCAATCTAAAAGTGTTACCGTAAAGGAACCTAGTGTAGTACAAAAGAACAACACACCCGTCTCGTCTGTGTTAACAAGAAGTAAGTCCGAACAGAGACGTCAAGTTCGTACACAACAGTAACCCAACGTTAACCGGAACCAGAATAAAAGTACACAAGGGAAAATAAAAGAAAAAAGGAAAAGGAGTTCCATCATTCAAAAATTCGTCAACTTCATAGAAACTTCGGGAGAAACGACTTAGAAGATTCTCTTGACTATGGTACCACCTCCAATTTGTGACTCTAGGTGTTACTATTTAAAAACTCGAATTCGATGATTGTAATTAATCAGACATTCTGATAAAAATTTAGTGAAGGGTCTTAAATACGTTTTCACTTTTTAGGATTGATCCTTTCGACAAATCTAACTTTGCATAAATACTAATGTCTACTCCTATGACAAGAACCTATTACTCTTATCACTAGTAAAAATATTTCTTATTTTTATTTCATCAATGACTAAACGTCACTTAGTTTCCTTTAATTGAGAAACCTGGACTTTGTCATTGTTAATACATTACCAAGATAACTGGTCTTTCCGAAAAAGGGGACTCCCCTTTTTTCAGACCATTAGCAAGACTATTTTTTATAACTTCTTTTTAACTTAAGTGTTAACATCTTTATATATAGTCAAAAAAAGTCTACTGTATAACAAAAAAAGTGACTTAACTTGAAGTCACATGTATTAATCTTATACATGATTCACTGTCAAAAGGTCAATCGAAGTCAAGTCAAGTCAACGAGTCAGCACAGGCTGAACGTCGTGCGGTCCGAAGGGACAGGTAGTGGTTGAGGGTCTCAAGTGAGTTTGAGTACAGGTAGCTCAGCCACTACGGTAGGTCGGTAGAGTAGGAGACAACAGGGGAAGAGGAGGACGGGGGTCAGGGAGGGTCGTAGTCTCAGAAAAGGTTACTCAGTTGAAAAGCGTACTCCACCGGTCTCATAACCTCAAAGTCGAAATCGTAGTCAGGAAGGTTACTTGTGGGTCCTGACTAAAGGAAATCCCACCTGACCAACCTACAGGAACGTCAGGTTCCCTGAGAGTTCTCAGAAGAGGTTGTGGTGTCAAGTTTTCGTAGTTAAGAAGTCACGAGTCGAAAGAAGTGTCAGGTTGAGACTGTAGGTTTGTACTGGTGACCTTTTTGGTATCGGAACTGATCTGCCTGGAAACAACTGTTTCATTACAGAGACGAAAACTTATACAAAAATCTTAAATTTATTTCCAGATCGGTTTCAGAACTACCAAAAAATCCCCCAATTTCCCTACCTTGAACCGTTTTACTAAGATTTTAAGTGGAGTTTTCTATTTAATTACTTTTGACTTCTCTCTTACGATTTCCTTTTAAATGAGATAGTCACATTTGTAAATATTACGACATCATTAATTCTGTCACATCATTAATTCTGATTACGTCTCCATCTGTCTAGTAACTCGTTATTCGGGTCTTCGACTAGATTCATAAAAATCCTAAAATTAGGTATTTTTCCATCGGAAAGTCTATTTATCCCCCTTTTACTTAATGAGACATTTATGTTGACCCTTCAACCAATCAACGATTAGTGAACTTAATTGTCAATCATGTTCACTAATATAAATAGGGAAAGTACTTTAATCTGAAGGAAATTACAAATACATTTTTTCTTCGGAATTTTACACATTTTACATCTATAAAAAGACTAGTATTCTATCTTTTCTGGAAAGAATCGAACTTTCGTTGGTTTTTTACTTCCTTTTCACTACGTTTGGAATTGACAGACACACAATCAGTAAATCAACACTGATTGTGAACACTGTGAAACACTGGGGAATCTGATATCGGACGGTCTGAGGAGACCGGTACCTTAAGAGGTCCGTTCTTATGACCTCACCCATTGGTAAGGGAAGAGATCCCCTAGAAGGGTTGGACCCCTGACTTGGACCGGAGGACTCAACGTCCGCGACAAATGGTGGACTCGACGGTCCCTTCGGGTGTAATCGGGATAATATGTTGCGGTCTTCCGTCTACTGTCCGGTCACCCTTTGTCTTTCTATACACTGTCTAAATAGAAGGGACAGACATCTGACGCGAATGTAAATAAGGTAACACGAGTCATCACTTAACCTTTTCCCTATATTTATTACATGTCTTCTTCTTTATTCTTGTTGGTTATTTGACGGTTTTTTCTAGATAGATCGGGTATTGGTTTTTTGTACTTAGTATTATCGTCACTCACTGAAAATAGGAGGGTTTAGTTCATAAAGACAATTAGACCAAGAGTTGTTAATCGTGAAGGTGATGTAAACCATCCATATATTTCATTATGTTGGCGAAACCAATATACATAAATTTTTGGAATTCGGTTATTAACATGTCTAAACAAAACTTTATTGCTCGACAAGTCTCTATGAGTAATGGGGACAATGAAACATCATTACTGATTGACCTGTAGTGGGCTTACAGGTTGTCTTTACCTAATTAAGTCGATAAATATCTTACCCGATGGTACGTCAGTAAATTTCGAAACCTTTTTATAAGTGTCACATAATTTACTTTTTCGCTCAATATACAAACAACTGATATTAGAGTCAATAAAATTTATCTACACTCTACACACACACACACACACACACACACATGTCTGTGTGACACATCTGATTTGTGGTCTTCATATAACTAGGAGGTTTTTTTTCATATATCTAGTGTAAAATCGTCATAAGGGATTCTCACACTAATATCCACTATAAATAAAGAAAATGTAATTTTTTGTAAAGATCTTGAAAGTAAATATTACTAGTAAACCATAGTCCTTCTTTTATCGTGTACAAGAAAAATTTTTCATATAAATTTTTCTCAACTTCTTTACCTTAAGAGATCGAACCGAATTTCTTGACAAATGGAAAAAATACAAAATTATAAAAGTTAAATGTCTACCCTTTTGAATTCTAGGTCTCTTTTAAACATAAGTGCGTCTAACATCTTCGAAAGGATCGAGGGTCGTACCAGGAAATTTCAAAAGATATGAAGGAAAAGTCGTGGGTCTAAAATAAATCAGTCGTGTTCAATTACTTTTCAAAACAAGTGTCGAGCTCGATTGGGTGCCATGTTCCAAGGTACAGTAAACGACTCACTTTACCTACGTCGATTGTAACTTGATGTTTATTTTTCCATTGGAATTCAATGAAAATCTCAAACTTTCCAAAAAGACCCCTCGTTTCTGGATTGACTCCAGAATTCATAAGTCATTACTTTTAATTTCTTCTTTTTTTCAGTTGATAAATTACGGTTACAGAACAATAATCGACGACTTAAAATTATGACTCTCATAGAAAATGAAACTTTAATGGGAATAGACACTCTCATTACTTTATTACTGTGAATTTACCGGTAACAATTCATCCCTAGTTTCAGATTCTTTTGATCTCTTTAGACTCGTGAGCTAACATGACTAACTCAATAAAGGAGCTGTGTTTCAGACAACACTTTTAAGGGGGAGTACACATTCATCAACACCTCTTGACCGGACATCACTTTCGTGTGGTCTCTATCCGTTTTCCCTCCTTTACACCCCAGACGTCTGACAAACCGAATTACAGTCAGAACCCGCTTTTGGATACTACCTAATAATTTACCTACTAAACACTCTTGAACTACTAGAGTTGTAAAAAGAAAACTTCAGATTGGAACCTGGTACTTCTTGACCAAAAAATAAACAAAAGACCCAACCACCCAGGTATCCCATGACCTAATCCCTTTACCTACAAGGATGTCAGAGGAATCTCTGGGTTCCCCGACGTATGTATCGTCCATACACAAGTTGTAAAAACAGTAACTAAACTTCGACTCTTTTTTATTTAACTAACTTGTCGTTTAATTCTAGTTTCCTTTATCTAGAGTTGTTTTTAGTTCCGTGATTTTTATATTTTTAAATAGTCTCAGTTTATAGACTTCACACTTTTTATTGGTTGGAGGTACTCACCACACCTAATCGTCAATCATAATTTTTGTCCTTGTTGGGTCCCCCAAAAATCAGTCGGTCGTCATTCGAAATATGACACCAGTAGTTTTCGATTACACAGCAAACTGGCGTAAGTGTCTAGACACGGACTCCATGGACTCACCTCCGATGTCTACTCAGTAGATCGAGAGGCAACCGACTCGAGACCACAAAGACCACATCACGGAGTGTCTTCGAGGTACATAAGTCTTCACATCGTCTACGTTCCGACGACGACTCCTGTATACTGGACCTCTCTCATCTGAGGTCCCTAGCACTCCGACTGAAGTCTATCAAATGCCCTCTCAGACACTCCAGACCACCTTCCTTCCTCCTTTTATCTTCAACATTGGGGAAGTACCTAGTGTCGGAACAGCACCGCTTCCCCGAACGCATTGAGTTACTTTGATACTCGGTACGGCACGTCCCGGTGGGTTCTGCCTGCCCAGTACCACCTCTCAAGACTGTTTTGCACCAGGTGACCTCCTCCTTTACCGTTTGGTGAGGTCATGAGAACGGTGTCCTTCGGGTACTTGTCATACTTTTCCGTTTTCCTATACTGTGGCGTTCTACGTGAGGGGCCCAGTCTTCCACAGGTCGTACGATGACCCCTTCTCACCGTCCGCTAACGATTATCAAGGTCTTTCTTACGTCGTCCGCCCGGTGTCGCGAATGGTGCCAAATCCTCGTACAAAGGTCGTAAAACGAGCATTAGTATTAGAGTCGTGACCTTCTAAAGTTCACAGTTATAAACAAGTCTCATTGTGACGTGTCGCATGTAATTTTGGTAGTAGGAACCCTAAGTGCCACCGTCTCGATAATTAACTCTTTGACTTTACTCTGGAGAACCTCGTACCTTCTTACAATTAATATTAATGAATTCACCTCTTGAAGAAAAATAACATTTAGTCTATGAAAACCAAACTCTATTTTGTCATAGAAAATATTTTTGTACCGTAAATACACAAAGAATACGAGAAATTTCCCGTCTTACACTAAGATGTTTGTTATGACAACTTAACGTAGAGGTGGAGCCGGGGGTAATAGTAAAGAAGTTACCCCGAGACGTGGGTCATCACAGAGTTTGTCTTTCGTACACCCTAAACTGGAAACTATTTTCCTTTTGAAATCCTCTAGAAGCTGTTAGTTATAAAGTCCATTAAATCGGAGTGAAGGAGAATTGTCTGTAATTCTAGGTAGAGTTCGACCTAAAAGGAAAAATTTGAAGACAAATCCTAAGTCGATAAATAAAAAGTGTCGTCGAATCTTTTTAGGATGTAGACGGTGAAGGTATCTCCCTACCGGGTTTACAGAGGGAAGTGAACAGGCACAAAAATTTCTCGAGAAGAAGTGTCAGTTCTGAGTTTCCCAGGACAGTCGTGTAAAAGTCTCTTCTTCGTTCGGACCACATAAATTAAACCCCCTCTCTTTCTCATATTCCAACAGACAAAGTTCCTTTTATTTAATTTCTTAACGAAAAATTTTCCTCATTTTTCTATCTATTAATACAACGGATTTTGGTTCTCGGTGATTTGTTTTCGTTGATTGAAAAGAGCGAAAGCAACACCTTATTGTAAATAATTGTTCTAAATATTCCCTTCCTTTTGCAGATGATTTTGTTTGTACCAATATTATTACCAGACGTCTATTAAATAGGTCAACATAAAATTACTGTTGTAGTTATCACGAGAAATAAAACGAATGTCACGAAAGTATATTTAACATAGTAAACTAAGAAGTTGAAGTCCTCCTGTTCTATCGGGGTAAAATTTCTACTCCTTTAACACTGAATTTCACTACATTACCGAACGGATCCCAGTCTGTAATCAAGCGTCATCTTGAGTCTGAGGTCGGAACCACAGGGACGACAAAGAAAAAGAATTAAAATGAAATGGGGTGTGATGTAGGACAGTTCCTTTTCTCGTCATCTTTTACCTTCGTGAGGGGGTATCTTTAATTAATTAAAAGACTTTTTAACATAGTAAATAGTTTTAATAATCGAAAGAAAACTCAAAGGGTAACATGTTTCTTTTCGTCCGCTAAAGAAGAAATTGAAATCAACTAAACTTACTATGAAATTATATCCTAGTCCTAAAGATTTTAACAGATTATGAAGACTTGAAAAGGTAATTTTCAAATAAAGACTCGGTTAGGACTGTCACAACTATATCCATCCGAACCCCTAACCGGGACGAACCCCATCGCAAAGTCCGCCTCTTCCGGAATCAGGGACGGCACTACGACTTTAGGTCGGTCGGCACGAGAAGCACAAAGTGTCACACGTAGAGACAATGGCGTCCCGACCGGCCCACCACGTCACCACTCTTAGGTGGACGGTCACGTCGCATACGTCCACTGTGATCAAGCTAGGGTCCCAGTCCTTCTAGGGGACCTCTTCCTTTCCCGTCGGGTGAGGTCATAAAAAAAAAATTAATTGAGTAAAATTAACCTCCTACTAATGTTATAACACCACCAAAACGGTATGTAACTGTCCTTAGTCGGTACCCACGTGTACATAGGGTGGTAGGACTTGCGGGGAGGGCGAGAGGGGTAGGGTAGGGAGACCCAACAGGGTCACGTGGTGGAAACTCACGGGACGAAGTACGTAGTTTGAACGTGATCAGTAGACAAAGTGTATACCATTATATGTACAAAGTTACGATAAGAGAGTTCAGTAGGGTGGGAGCGGAAGAGGGTGTCTCAGGTTTTCTGAGAAGAAATGTAGACACAGAGAGAACGACGGATCGTATATCCTAGAAGCAATGGTAGAAAGATTTAACGTATTTATACGTAATTATACGATATAACCATAAAGAGAAAGACTAAATAAAGTAAGACATATTAGCCGAGGTCAAAGTAGGTGGAGTACTCTTTACTGAGTTTACATAAGGACAAATACCGACTCATTACGAGGTAACACGCATACGTGGCGTTGCAGGAACAGGTAAGCAGACGGCTACCCGAAGATCCACCGAGGGTACAGGACCGATAATATTTGTCACGACGCCACTTGTAACCCCATGTACACAGAGAAAGTCAAGACCAAAGGAGTCACACATACGGGTCGTCACCCTAACGACCCAGTATACCGTCAAGATAAAGGTCAAAAAATTCCTTACAGGTGTGATAAGAGGTATCACCGACATGGTCAAACGTAAGGGTGGTTGTCACATTCTCCCAAGGGAAAAGAGATGTGGGAGAGGTCGTAAATAACAAATATCTGAAAAACTACCGTCGGTAAGACTGGTCACACTTTACTATGGAGTAACACCAAAACTAAACATAAAGAGATTATTACGGTGAGGTCATAAGAACGGACCCTTTAGGGTACCTGTCTCCTCGGACCGTCCGATGTCAGGAACCCCAGCGTTTCTCAATCTACGCTGACTCACACGTGACATGTGGGCGTATGTGAGACAATAGAATCTTAATTGGGTCTCCGTCCTCAGACACACTGACTGTGTCAATTCATTAGTACACACCCATACTTCAAAGAAAAGTAATAATAATAATAAACAAATAATCAGACCCGGTCCAATGTCGTACGTTGGAGAATCGACACCGTACATCTTAGATCAAGGGACTGGTCCCTAGTTTGGACCTGGGGGGTGTAACCCTCACGCCTCAGAACCGGTGACTTGGTGGTCCCTTCAGGGACTTTAAAGAAAAATTCTCTTGACAGAACATTATGACACCTCTCTCCGACTTATCCTGACTGGAAATACTCACTACAACAAAACCACTCCAACGGTGTCAGGAATCTGAGGATCTCGATCTTTGAATTTTTTTAGGGACGATTACATAACTTATTTCACCATCACGGTGAAAAATTTAAGTGTTTCCCTCTGTAAGGAAAGTTCTTCGTTCTTATAAGTGCACACGACGAAGAGGGACTTATCCCGACTAATTTGTGTATTAAAAACAAGAAACCCTGGTTCTAAGGACCCGACCGTGTGTCTAGTGAAACGGAAGACTATTTTCACCAGAAGGTCATTTAATTCATCTTTACCTACAACAACTCTTCCAGTGACACGAGAAACACATACAGTTCCAAGAAAGTAGTAATTACCTACACTCTAATTGACAGAAACCTAAACTGATTCAATTACTACTTTTTACGGAAGAAGGGGGTAAAAACTACGACCCATCCGTAACAGCATAAACAAACATAGCCGATGTATTTCTTTAACCGTGTCACGAGAAGGAATAAATTAGACCTTTTCATTAGAGACAATAAAAAGCAACAGAAGAAAAGAAAGTAAGTATAAGACGTCGACAATCTTAAAACCCTTCCTCTATACCAAGAATCACAACGTTTCAAACATGGTCGTCCTGAAGTACAAACGGTCTGTGAATTACCATTCTATTTATAATTCTGTGTCGTAGAATAAAACATATAAACGTAAAAAACACCCCGAGTATACTAAAAGATAAGAACCGGTCAAAGGGGGATGGATGATGAAAAGAATCGTGGAATTCTTTTTAAAATTTCGAAACCTTTAACAAAAATATAATGGTGTTTGAAAACTCGTTTTACCAAACTTTGATAAATTTACAAATTATACCGAACCAAAAAAATGGGTCAAGAGTTGAAGTCTAAACCATTGTTCTGTTTTCATGAAATTCTCGAATTTTCATGAAGGAAATTTATTATTGTTTTGTAATTATCGTCATTGTCGTCATTGTAAATAGAACCTGAATACCTCGGTTTCTGATTCTGTTCACAAACATATTTAAGAGTAAACTAAAGTGTTTTAAGAAAATAGGGGTAAAGTATTTACTCTTTTGACTCGTATCTCCGAACTTCAGGCGTTCCTGTACGTCGATTAATCACCACCTCGCTCCTGGCACACTACACATGCAGAAGACACAAGTGTAACAGTTCATGTCAACTGGAAAATATAACTAAGACAAAAGGACGATAGTACGGGTGTTTTTAAAACCTCTTGTACGAACGTATTTTACTTTTACTCCTCTTTTTTTCATTTTTCGTACTACCTTCCTTATTTCTATTTTTATTATAGTCATATTATCGGTATCAAGGAAAAAGAATTAAAAGGAATTACTCTTACGAAAAAGTCTGTTTACAAACATAGAGTCGAGACAGAAATTTATAAAAAAAAAGAAAAACTCCTAGTATTCTTGTTAAAGTGACTATTAGAGTAGAAGGATCCTCTACTGGACTGTGACACACTTTAACTTTAGCGACTACCTCTTCTGTAGAAACATACCTTACCCCATCTCCATTTATTCACAACTTCTTTACAGGACTCTCAAAACCTATACAAAATTCAATAATACTATTTTAAAATAAGTCATATACACTGTCGTGTATATAATCTTTTGACGACTTTACAGGTTATTTAAGATTCAGGTCAGGCACGACCAGTATACGAGTCCCTATCAACATCTTGTAGAGGTACCCCGGTCCGACACACAGTCTTCGATCATTAGGCAGACACAGGAAGTCCGTGCTCCACATTCAGTGACGTGACTCGAGTCACGGGTCCTCCCAGACAGGTCCGAGCCTTACTCCTGAGTCGTCCCGCCCTGCGATATGACTCATCTCCACCTCCACTGATTCCCTCGGGTCAGCTCTTTCCCCACTCCTCGCAGAGTGGGGAGGTGCCTGAGAGGAACCAGGAGGAGTACAGAAATGGTGGAGACTCCTGAGTGTATAGACAGAAGTGAACACTAGATAGAGGATTTTTCATTTGCTACCGATTCTTTGTCGAAGTTTTAGATTTCAACACGAAGACTATGAACTTTCTCTAAAACACTTTTGAAATAAAGTGAACTTTTTTTTTTTCTTCTCCTAATAAGATGTTTGCAGAAAATGACGTAATGATACAACTAAATTGAAACCGGTTATACTTGACATGACTGCTAACTGAACTATAACAACATCCAACCGCCTTAGGTCTAAGGTTGGCCATCGTTGACACTTGGAGACGAAAATTTACAAGAAGTACATCGTTGTTCGTCACTCCCTCTCCTCACAGTCGTCAACTATCTTAGAAGTGTACAGAAAGGTAGATTACGTCTTTATCCGTGACATAAGTGTCGGGATCGTTAAGGTCTCCCTCAGTAGAATTAGTTGTTGTGACTTAGATCTCCACTTCTCTTGACCTGGTGGTAAGGGTTCCTTCTGAACTTTTTCTGTAAGTCTCTCGTTCCGGAGTCTTTGCCTTCGAGTCAAAATTAGGTCCCGAGATTACTACCATTGTCCATTGTACGATTTCTCTCTTACGAAGAATTTCAATTGAAATCAATGTCACGATGGAGAATCTTGAGATTTCGAAATACAATTATTACTATTCTCTACAAAGAAAAATAAAGATCTGTAACACAAGATATATAGTATTTATCCTTACAAGAACCAATCCGTTGGACCTTTTTTTACTATAATATTACACTAAAGAAAAACAAAAATTAAAATATTTACACCATTGATCTATTATGTCCATATCCGATCTATATCACATCCAATCAACCGTTATTTCGTCTTAGGATAGTTTATTAAGATTAATCATGACTAGTATTCTGACTCCCGTGTAAGAGTGTTTCTTTCAAGGGCTTTAAAAAGAACTCCTCCCATAATACTGAACAGACAGAACAGTGTTCTTAGAGTCTTCCGTCAACTCAAAAAACAATCTTAGACAAACGGTAGGAGGTCGACGGGTCCATCCCGTTAATACACCCCTCAATGTGGGAGCTAAGGACACTCAGAGTAAACTTTAAATCTTCACGAAGGAGAGAAGTAAAAACAATGGGTACAGACACGGTCCTGTAAAGACACTAGCCACACAGTATATGGCATTCGGGGGGGCATAGGTGTGCGACTTCTGAAAGCCAATACTGGTCACCCAGTCAGAGGACGAAATAGTCACGACACTTACGTGAACCTAATGTCTCCGAGACATAATAATACACAATCACCGACACTGAACCTCTTCGTCCCGTAAACACTTGACACAAATAAAACACAATGTGAATGGTGAGAGAAGTTGTTCACAAAAGGTCTGTGAATAAACGGGTGGAACAAACAAATTAAATTTGAAAATAATATATAAAGAAAAATCTTTCGTTATAGACAAAAAATCCTGAACCCTTTATGTCCCCCACTTTTGTCCTCGGGGTGTTGTCGTAGGGACATGGTCAGCCCGTCACAGGTGGAGACAGTCGAAAGACGCGAGCTCATTAACCCCAAAACAAAACTTCCTAAAAAAAGAAAATTTGTGGTATCACTGTTAAAACATCTATTTATCAATATAGGACGAAAGGGGAGTACAAACTTCAGAGAAGTATGTGGAGTAAAGTACCGACGTATCATTGGATACAACACAAATGGGTGGACACGAGATACACTCCTCACCCGTCCCTGTTCCGGAGTCCCCGGTCGACGGACCGAAACAAAAAACGAATGATCGTTACACTGACATCCGTTCAATGAAGTAGAGAAACACGAGTCTAAGAGGAAGACACTTTACTCGTATTAGCAATCGTCGTCGGAGTATGTGGATATTCCTGATTTCCTCCATTCTCGAACGTGCCCAGACGTATGTCACTCACGAGTTATCAAATCGATCGTGGGAACAGTAATGAGTCACAAAGTAATAAACTTTCACCAGAGTCCCTCGTAGAAGCACGAAATTCGAAACGGTGTAAATCCTAACGACTGAGTTCCACCTCAGGGTAACACCTTATTGACTTTACTTCACATCTTAACACAAAATCCAGAGAGAACGACGACGATTCAGCGAAGTCAGCACAGGTTGAGACACGCTGGGGTATCTGCCGTCGAGTGGTCCGAGGCGACAGGGACCCTAAGAGGTCCGTTCTCGTGACCTCACCCAACGGTAAAGGAAGAGGTTACGTACTTTCACTTTTTACTTTCACTTCAGTGACTAAGCACAGGTTGAGAGTCGCTGGGGTACCTACCTCCTCGGACCATCCGACGTCAGGTCATCCTTTTAGAACAATCTTGTTCTATGAGGTGACGGCAGACGGTAGTATTATCCAAAAAATTGGAGACATTATCTTTATGTTTATGTGCCACGCGTACTACACCCACCCGAGGTAATCCACGCCGCAAGTGGGTCACAGTCGGACGTGTCACACGCACGACAGGGCGACCATTCGACGAAGACCTAAGACACCCACCCGAAAACCATACTTTCACTTCAGCGAGTCAGTATAGGTCGAGAAACGGTGGGGTACCTGACATCGGGTGGTCCGAGGAGGTAGGTACCTTAAAAGATCCGTTCTCATGACCTCACCCAACGGTAAAGGAAGAGGTCCCTCAGAAAGGCTGGGTCTCTAGCTTGGGTCCAGAGGGTGTAACGTCCATCTACGAAATGACAGACTCGGTGGTCCCTTAGGCAAAAAGTTCGAGGGGATCATTAATATCATACGACCATCTTCAATTGTTGACTAACAAGTTAATGTTGTCAAGAGAAACTTTTTACACCGTTGTTTAATAAACATATTCCGTTTCTTATAAACCTTAGTACTTATATCTGAGACATCTTATGATTGTGCCGGGATTTTTCTATCAGTCGCAAGTCTTCGGGCTGAGTCATCTTGAACTAGTGGAATTAATCGGTACAATTCACCATTTAAAACCTTCACTACGGATTTCTTTTCGTACTTAAAAGGTCAGGAGAGACTAGGTATTTTCCTGACACACTTGTGTGTAAAAATTTTACAGAAAAATGGATGTCAAACAACTGTTTTGTTCCCTTTACCTAGTTATGACACTTACTCTAGTTGACCGAGGTTCAATTTTTAAATTCGGTTAATCTTAGACTTCTCCTCGTTCAATTTTATAGTCGTTGAGAATTGTGTCACTCATCTGATATTCACACCGACTGTCAAAAAATCAATTATCTTAAGACAAATCTTTCGTCATAGGATTAGAAAACCTTGTCAGTAGAGTTATTTGAATATTAAGAAGTCTCAGTGGAAAAATAAACATTGTAAACTAATAACGAATAAATGGAAACAATCGGAAACTGTGTACAGTTCTTTAATACACGGAAAAAAGGGGAGGTTTCGGATCTTAATCTTACACTCTCAATGGAAAAATTAATCAAGAACCTTAGAAGACCGAGACTATTGATACTTTACGATAAAAATTCTCAAAAAAGACATGAAAAATTCGGTCCATAAACAAAACCAAAACACAAGAAACCACAAACCTAAAATGTTTCAAATAGAATTTTAACGAGATGTCATATGAGACGAGATATATTTCGGTCAACGAGAATTTTTTCTAAAAAAAGAAGTAAAAAAAAGGTATACTGTAACAATTTGACCAAAGGAATTTGTCTTAAGGTCTTTTGTAGAAAAACATAAATATATCAGAGATTCTAAAAAAAGACATTGAAGTAAAACTTTTGAATCTTACAAAAGAAAATATATTTTAATGTCAAAGAGTTCCACGTAATTATAAACAAACGTGTCATCACCCCTATTATATTGCAGTCATGGCGTATCGAGTTCTCTGGATGGAGGAACTGGGACTCGTCCTTCGACTACGTCAGGAACCAATGACGTCCGAGACGAGGTAGAACCGTGTCGTCTTCACCACCACCCTGTTCGACCCTCCCCCCGTGACCACCGTTTCATCTCAGAATACTAAAAGAAATAGGGATTTAAAGGCGTTAAAACACGGGATCTCCGTTAATCGGATTTAAAAAATTTTTTCTTTTTTTCAGATTTTATTCTATTAAATGTATCTTTAAAATTTGTCATGAGAACCTAATCATGTAAAAATATATTAATTACGAATAATCGGGATTTAAGTAGTAAGAACTGTATTTATACTAACAGATGTCACAGAAAACAAACGATAGTAGTCTTTCCACTCAACAAAAAATAAAAAAACGGAAAACGATGATAATACAGAAATCAAAAGACTTCAAAAGACATCCTCCGGAAAAGACAAGGTCAATAATAGTTAAACCATTTTTGAATTGGCTCTAGAAAAAGGGAAACTGAAACACCCTTTTAAAGTCCTTTCCTTTATTCACACATTTTTAACAGTGTGCAGTCCATTAATCATTGAGTCTATTAGACGTATACGTGTGTGACTATTAGAAGTAAAAGGAAAGGAGGGTAACAAAAATTGAACATGTGTCAGTAATCAAATAAAGAGATAAAATCCACCACAAACTATAAGCTTAATTTCGGTATTTCCTTAATTTTAATAACTTCCTTGATCCATTAGTAAATACAAACGAAAACCAAATTAAATCAAAACTAAAAATTAACTTTTTTTATACCCTCTCATAAATATGTTTTTTATACCAAATCCCTTTTGAGTACGTAGATGGTGGGTTTTACCTGTTTACGGTTGTAGAACGGTACAAACAAAAAGGAAGTCTAAACTGTTTAACAAGAGGAGTCGGGATTGGGAGGGAGAGAGGGGTCAACGTTAATCATATAGACTAGACCCACACTTAGATCAAAGACTTAAGTGTAACATGACATATATAATATGAGGTATGTATATACATACACATATAATACAAAAATGTAAATACATATAAGGTAGTATTACTTATATCGTAAGACGTTTAAATGATAAATGAACCGTAATCCATAAGAAAATGTTGAAATAACTCCATATTAAATATATACTATTTTGTAGGTAAAATTCACATTCAGTCACTAATAATCATTTACATATTTCAGTACGTTGGTAGTGTCGTTAGGTCAAAATCTTGTAAAGATAGTGAGGTTTTCCTAGTAAGTAGAGGTCCAGGGATTGTCGGTAAGTAGATGAATTACGGGGAAATCTGAACGAAAAGACCTGTAAAGTACATTTACCTTCGTATATTATATATCAGTAAACACTGACCGAAGAAAGTGAATATAATAAAAACTCTAAGTAGGTACTAAATCGTACAAAGTTATTAAACAAGTAAAAGAACGACTGATCATAAGGTAACATACCTATATAGTGTAAAACAACCCAGTAATGGTCATCTACCTATAAACCTAACAAAGATCAAGCTCCTAAAATACTTATTGAGACGACATTTCTAACACAGAAACACATCAGTTTGTAAAAAACAAGGGGATCCATCTACATGTCTTAACCTTAAAGACCTAGTATACCGTCTTGACACAAATTGAAATATTCTTTGACGGCATGACAAAAGGTCTCATCGACTCAGTAAATGTGTGGGTGACCGTTACATAGTCCCAACGTCGAAGAAGTGTAGGAACGGTCATAAATCTTAAGAAAAAAAAAGGAAAAACCGACGAAACGCACTAAAAGTCTTAGGGATAAGGGACTCTTCACTTGTTCGATGTGATAAACTAAAGTTCTGAATGAGACATTGATATCTTTAGTTGTTCACACACAACAGTAGTCTCATCTATGTATCTCGTCTCCAGTCGTTTGACACCGGACGTTGGACAAAAAGGACACTCAATTCTTATCAAAAGTGTAAAAATTGTCCTAGAAAATTCTTATACATTGTCTCTAGTATACAACTTTACAAGATTTCACAAAAGTTACCTTGATGTGACTTTATCGATCTTTGTCTATGTTTGTATAAATCAACAGAGAGTTGATTTCACGGTTCCATAAAGGTACCCCATAAAGTCGCATGTAACGACGTGGTCAACCTATCGGTATTTACGTTTTTATTCGGAGGTTGAAAAGTCCAGTCAGCGAGTCAGCACAGACTGAGACGTCGTGAGGTCCGGAGGGACAGGTGGTTGAGGGTCTCGAATGAGTTTGAGTACAGGTAACTCAGGTTTTTTCCTTGAGTGTAGTAAATTTACAATTTTGGATTTTGATATTTTAAAGCCCCTCTTTTGTATCTTTTAGAAACAATGAAAATGGTATCCTTCTCTAAAAGAAAAATTTCTATCCTGAGTTTTTCATGTTTAGTCCTTTCTCTTTCGTTTAATCTGATGACGTTTTAAATTTTGAAGAAGTTTTCCGTAAACTTTTCCGTTCGGTGTTTGACCCTCTTTTTTAATATTTTGTACCTAAACAGTCATCTGGACGTAGGTCATATGTAATTTTTTTTTTTTTTTAGTGGATTAGTTTTCTGGTTGTCGAGTTTAACCCTTCGACGAAATGTTTTCTTTGAGATGGACACTTGTGGGTTGTCCGTGTCCTTTTCCACGAGTCATAGTAATCGGGTGTTTGACTTTGGCATTACTGTGTAGTGATGTGTACGTCTTACTACGTTTAAAATTTACGACTGTTTTGGTTCACTGCAGTTTCTACACCTCGTTGACCTTAGGACACGTAACGAACACCCTCGTACTTTACTGTCAGTGAAACCATTTCTCAGCCGAATAAAGGACACTAAATCTGTAAGTAAATGGTTAAGAAGACCTAAAAGTAGTTTCTTTTTAACTTTATATTTAGAACGTTTATGACATGTATTTACAAGTATTGGGTTTTGTCCTTTGTTAGGTCTACAAGTGTTCGTCCACTTGTTTAAGGTCTGTTCCCCTATGATAAGTAGTTATTTTCTTCACTTGATGGTGGGGTACGTTTTATACCCACTTAGAGTTTCTGTAGTACGGTCCGTTCTCTTCGATGGTACTTTCTCACCATGAGAATCCTAACGTTACTCTTACACTTTAACAGTTTTTTCTTTTGGATTCGACCTCAATGTCTCAGTCTAGTCCTGATCCCCTACCCGCCTAACCGATGTCTCACTGTCCTCCCGTAAACTCCCCACTACGTTTAAAATGGAGCTAAACGACCACCAATGACTCACAAAAATAGTTTGAGAAACTTACCACGTGAATTTGACCTACACGAAATGAGATTCATTTCATATAGAGTTATTTCAACTAATTTTTATATACCGAAGAATTCTGCTTATCAAGTAACAGAATGGCACAGTGTCTGAGGGAAGGTGAGAAGGAGGGGAGGTTTGACAAGAAATATATCGTTTACTAGAAGAATTTGCATCCACGAAGCCTAGTACAGTGGGAGACGAGTCTCGGGAAACAACACGAGAAACATGAAACATTACACAACGGACACCCGAGGAACGGATGTCCTCGGAGGAAGAAGACTGGTGACGGATTGAGTGGAGTGGGAGGTGAGTAGACAGTAAGTGTAGTGTGAAGGTACGAGTGAAAGACCCAAAAGACCACGTGTTCCAGAGAAGATGGGGACGCTGAAGAATCAAAACATTAGAGAAACTTGAGGCAGGAGTAATGAGAAGTAGACGATTGAAGTCAGAAAGGAAACCAGAGATGACTTTACGATTGTAAGTAGTAGGGACTGACGTGTCGGAGTCAGACACACAGAGTAAGATCGTGGAGTGGGAAGGGAAACACCATGAATGAGACATTGACGGACACAAAACGCGTCACTTGCAGGTAGAGGAGGTTATCTACTCCGACAAACGTCCCTCTCAGGTACTGACAAAAGGAATAACAGTCAAAGATCCTGTCACGGACCGTGTATCTTCTGTGTACCGTAAACAGTTTTCTTTTACTTTTAATTTTGTTTTGTTTTGTCATAAAAATTACGTAAAAAATTTAACCTCTTGAGAAATTGTATTCGACAAAGTCAATAGTTCCTCTAACATAATCTTAAGATACGATCGAAGTGTAGTGACATCATATTCCCGGTCTTGAGTCCTTAGAGTTTCTCTGAGACGAGACGAGTTTATGTCAATCTGGAAGGTTCCGGGTAAGGTAAGGACGGGAGAATCTTCCGAGTGAGGTCAGGAAGTTTAAGGGGTTGAAGTATAGGTTGAACCATTTTTAAGACAGACCTTAATTTTGGATCACAGAAGGGCGTTTCACCATTAGAAGCGTAGGAGTTTTTGTCCCGTGTAACCGGGATTAGGTAAATGATTGATTCGTATTTTTAGTGGAAAATTTAGATCCGTCAGAGACACGTCAAGACTATACCCACTTAAAGTAACAAATAGTCAATGGGTCGTCGTACCAAGTTTACAGTCGACGGTGGTCTATGACTCAGTAGCGTAATTCATGTCTGAAACGATATTCGAGAAATCAGACGTCTAGTGACACTTCATCGTACATGTGTCAGTTCTTTCCAGACAGATCAGTTTCGATACCGAAAAGGTCTTCACAACTCTCAACCTGACATTTCTTTCGACTCGTGACTTCTTAACTAGAAAACTTGACACCACAACCTCTTCTGAGAACTCTCAAGGAACCTGACGTTCCTCTAGGTTGGTCAGGTAAGATTTCCTTTAGTCAGGACTTATAAGAAACCTTCCTGACTACGACTTCGACTTTGAGGTTATGAAACCGTTGGACTACACTTCTCGACTGAGTAACCTTTTCTGGGACTACGACCTTTTCTAACTTCCGTCCTCCTCTTCCCCTGCTACCTCCTACTCTACCAACCTACCGTAGTGGCTGAGTTACCTGTACTCAAACTCATTTGAGGCCCTCAACTACTACCTGTCCCTCCGGACCGCACGACGTCAGGTACCCGAGCGTCTCTCAGCCTTTACTTGACTTGACTCGACATTAGTCACTGGTCAAGTGAAGTGAGAAATTTCGTACAGTCATTGACCAGTCATGTGTCGACGACACGTAAAGTTGTGTACCTGTCGTTTCACACATCAAATACCAGAGGAAAAGAGGGTCACTATTTCGGTCCACTATAAAATGGTTTTTTTTTTATACCTATTAATCGGTTGTTGTCACTTTCACGTCCGTTCTTTATTTATATATACCTCGTCTAATAACAGTAAGTTCTCTGCAGACGTCGGTCTCCTCGGTCACTCGTACTTGAGTGTCTTCACTCCTTTCACCAGTACTACTTTGCAATACTTCTATTAGGGTATCCTTGACTACGGCCGTGTTTTGAACTACAATTTCCTCGAGAACCTCTATAATGTACTTTAACTTTGACGATTAGTATTTTATGACCTTCGACTAGGTCTGAGTCCCCGTCTCTTCTACGAGTGGGACAGGACGCTCGACATGCTCTTCTTTCGTCCGCGACAAATTTGCTAAGAACTAGACAAAAAACGTTTCCTTTGTAAGATCAAGAGGTACAGACATCACAAAATTTAATCTCACATTTATAATCAAAATGATTAAAAAAAAGTAAAGTGACATGTGTATATTGACTGTCAAAATTACAAAACTGTCTTTAAAAATTTTCAGTGTCACGTTAGTATTAAAAAGACTAATTCTAAAGAGACGTGTCAAAGCGGAACGTGTCCACAGGAATACCAAGACACGACGACGCGTTTCCCTTCTAACGGACATTAACCAAAAAATAACAACCCACCAAAAAAAAAAACAAAAAAAAACAGAGAATAAACAAACACAAAAAGTTGAAGAACGATTAATTGTGTCATTTCATAGAAAAATAAATAAATAAAAACAACCGACGTGATTGGTCGTAGAAAAATAAATATCGACTCTTGTCGACAAACTCCGGATAACTATCTTTACCCTTTGACGAAACAGGTCCATTTAGAAAAACAATCGGAAGTTTTCGACTGTGTATTAGTACGGCAGACAGAAACAGTTGTACAAATGAAATTTGTCACTGAAGATTATGGATTATAAGACTTCCATGGAAAATATTTGACCAAATATTTGGTATGACAGTAGGTTCACAGAAAGAATACTTAATGTCTTTCAGAATGGGTTCAAAGTCAGTGGAGACAAATGAAAGACTTCTTTCATTTTGTAGAAAGAAGGACTAATTGACTACGAGTAAAATCAGTACCAAAATTAGATCAATGTAGAAAGGTCCAAATAATAGTTTCAAAAACAAAACGATTAAAATAACACTGTGGTCAATAGTAACATTGGTCTCTGAACTAAGAATGGAGACATTACGTAGAACAGTAATCTGAATTAAATGAGTTTGACAAGTACCATCAGTAGTGTCGTCGAAATTTGACCTTTCTTCGATTAGGTAGTAAGTACTTAGTAAAGTGTCATAAGTATTAGGAACGTTGGTTGTCGAAAGAACAAAAGTAATTTATACTTAGATCTTGTAAGTATCGACGGAGAATGAAGAATCGTGATAACATGTCTATTGTTCTTATTACACAAGATCTCACTCTTTTAGACTTTAGTTTGTTGATCATATATTAGGAAAACATACCTCCTGTTGAGTCAAAAGAAGAAATTGTAAGAACCAAAAATTTCTTTCTACTAGAGTCACATAAGAAAACGGGTTTCTCCATCCTTAATCATTGTAAATGGTATAATAGTTTTAAGAAATATCACGGTCTGTCTACGTGAGACTTCCTTCGTCCTGACTTCTACCCCTCAAGTAACCCTGACACAGGACCTTTTCGTGGTTGAAGGAGAGTCCATTTTCCTCCAGTGGACTTTCTGGTTTTGGGTGGAAGGGTACTAACCTTCGAGAATTAACGTTTTAAGAAAGGAATTGATGACATCCTTATGACAAAAAGAATTTTTAAAAAGGAAAAGGAATCTAATATGGAAAATAGATATCCTTATATAGGTATATCAATCAAGGAGACACAAATTCAGTTTTTACAATACAGTCTCATATAAGTATTTTAACAAAAGGACACTTTTAAAACACCAATTCCCCCTAGAAATTTCAACTTACCGGAGATCAAAGTTGGTGGTATTAAGTATTTAAGATTTTAAGTGGGGAAAGGAGGATGTAAAATTATAGACACTCTAAATCTACGTAAAATGTCAGTCACCGAAGGATGTCGATATCGACCACGACACGAAAGAAAGAAGTCAAGTCAAGTCAGTGAGTCAGCACAGGCTGAGAAACGCTGGGGTACTTAGCGTCGTGTGGTCCGGAGGGACAGGTAGTGGTTGAGGGTCTCAAGTGAGTTTGAGTGTAGGTAGTTCAGCCACTACGGTAGGTCATTATTCATTGTTGGTCGTCATAAAATCTAAATTACTTTATGTCACATGACTAAGACTCAAATTAATGACGGACGTTATTATCTGAGTGTCGTCGAAAAAAGAATAGTCACAACTAAAATACACATTTTATGATAGTCTGACTGGAAACGGTCTTCGGGACGGATGAACTATTTGAAAGTAATGTCAGGTCTTCCGTATTACTACAGGAATGACAATCCTGAGACATAGTCCCATTCGACTTGAGTATATAGTTCTAGGAGGACCGAGGACCTAGGGACAATACCTTGATTAGGTGAAGTAATCAAAGGGTTGGTGGGAGGTGGGAAATTAAACAAGAAGGGGTTTGAGATCGTTTATCATCATGTACTGTTCGAGTCTCTTACTCTTTGTACTGTTCACTTCAACTAATCTTTCCTTTTTATTCCGACATTCTTTGACTTGTCTGTTCTCTAGTCCAAACGTAAAAAAAAGAAACCCAAAGACCCTCAACTTCATATACCCCGGAGACCTGTCTTTTATTCTAGTGTTTGATTCCTGAGTATTTTTTGTGTCAATTACGAATGTCACATGTCATTAACGTTTAGAGGAACTCCTTACTGACTCTTTCTCTACCTCTAGTATCATCTCATTTATCGACACTCTCTACAAATAATCCTCATTTTTGTAACCACTATTTCTTAGAATGAAAAGAATAACAAATTTAATATTGAAATTTCTTTTTTATGTAGTCCAAGTAAGACTGAGAAGATTAATTTTAAGTCCTCACGTCCGAAATAAATATTGGTGTAACTACAATAGACAGAGAAGTAAAAGGTTATGACTTTCAGGGACAAGGGTCACTATGGTTGCATTGATAAACGAAATAGTGTGTGTGTGTGTGTGTGTGTGTGTGTTAAGTATGGACACACACAGTCTAATACACACATATGTATTACATTTTAGTGACTTTCCTTTATATGGTTTTAATAAAATATTGAAATGAGTTGTATTCTCAACAAAAATGTATTAAACTCCAAAAATAATTACAAAATACTAGTAATCGGAAAGAGAAAACCTTTATTTAATATATAAATATCTTAAAATTTTAAGTTTAATTTAACACAAATATGGAGACAAAGTTAGAATCGACAAGGACAAAAAGCGAAACCCCTCACTACAAGTGGGACCCTGTCTCTACCTCTAGTATCATCTCCTTTGTTATAGACACTCCCTACATTCAATAAAATGAAACCCTCGGTCCCAGACACCCACAAACCCTACCCCTCGTCACCATTGGACATAATCCCAAAACGCTAGGATTCCGATCCCAAATGTATTATAGGAAATTTCTTAAGATACATGAGTGATTTCCTCATGAAACCAACCGAACTTTCAACCACTCGGTCCGCACCAAAATTTTTATTCTAATAAAAAAAAAGAAAAGACTGATGACTATTATATACAAATAAAATCTTTAAACCCTACATATTTTTACCTAATTTTCTTTTTTTAATCTTGGGGAGTAATAGAGAATAGGGTAATTATAAGTGTAAAACCATATAAAGGAAAGTCACTAAAATGTAATACATATGTGTGTATTAGACTGTGTGTGTCCATACTTAACACACACACACACACACACACACACACACACACACTCACACACACTATTTCGTTTATCAATGCAACCATAGTGACCCTTGTCCCTGAAAGTCATAACCTTTTACTTCTCTGTCTATTGTAGTTACACCAATATTTATTTCGGACGTGAGGACTTAAAATTAATCTTCTCAGTCTTACTTGGACTACATAAAAAAGAAATTTTTTAATAAAAAGACAACGACAGAGGACTTTGTCGAACATCTTTGTCACTTGTCGATCATCATCGTCCGTGGGGTCGTGGGTCTGACACCAACGATTTACGGTAAAGGTCCTTCCTTGATCCTGAAGAACCTCACTACCGAACAGGACAGTGATCCAGTCCTTTCACACACTCCTCGGGCCTTGTAGAATGGTGTCGTCTTCGTCACTTCGACGTCTCTACAGACTCTAATCGTCTCTCAGTCCTCGGTTGGACTTCTATTCGCAAACTTGGAGTCACCCTTATTATTACTTTAGACTAAGTGTGTCTGTATTTTAGGTACTCAAGTATTACTAGAAATTTTTATACGACAAGTAACAATTGATCACTTACGGTCCCTTGGTATTTCGTTTCGTAGTTTATAAATAGGACAAAAAGAAAACGTTTGAAATGGAGTGTTATTGTTCTATCTATTACTCTTCTAAAAAAATTTATCTGTATAGGGTCGATTATTTTACTTCTTCTTTAAAATTTGAGAGTGGCAAAAAGTTCAGGATTACTTAATTACCTAGATTCGGTACTACGACTTTTTGACGATTGTCGGGGTCTTCTCATTGTGGGTCTGTAAATCTCTAAGTCTCGTTATGGGTACGAGAACGGTTTTGTATTTTGTTTTGACCTGGACTCAGGTTAGTTCCAGACTCATGGTCAAACATTCTTCAAGTCCCATGTCTTTCACTTTCACTTCAACGAGTCAGCACAGGCTGGGAGTCGCTGGGGCACCTGACGTCGGATGGTCCGAGGAGGTAGGTACCCTAAAAGGTTCGTTCTCATGACCTCAACCCACGATAACGGAAGGACAATTTACGTGGGGTCCGGTCGTCAGTCGTGTCAAGGGTTCACCTTTTGAAGAAGAAGTTCTTTAGTTATCGTCCCAATTTCCTCTGAATCCTCTTTATCGTCCGTCCGTGTTACATATCTTAAGTATACCCGGAACTAAGTTTGGTGTCCTTGAATTTAAACTCGTAACTGTCCTATAGGCACTAAATCCTTAAGATATAGTATTAATAAATGGTCAATGCCAAAAAATTTCTTCGAAGCAGAAAATCTCTACTCATGACTTGTAGTTATTTACTTTACTATGGACTGTACACGAAGTTCTTTCTTAGACCCCTCGATCTGTCCCCTTTACCCACCCCCATAACTGTTTGTTCTGTCCGGCGTCGTCCTTGACTCCGACCTCTGCCCGTGAACTCCCGAGTAAAATTTGGGAGACGTATTCAAACTTTAAAAGACACGAATTTGTATAAAAATTATTATATATAAAAAATGAGAAACGATATACGACATTTATAAAAGGGTCAAAAAGTAAACGGATAATTGAAATTACTCAAAAAACAACCCCCACCAATCGAAATTTTTTTTCCAAATAATGACTGAATGACGGTCGTACTTTAAATATAGTGTCCTTAGTCTGTAATCTCACAGGGACTGTGGGGAGGGAAGTGACGACAGTGGAGGAAGTGGAGAGAAGGTTTACTAGAGGGACTGTCCCAAACCTGAACACGATTTACTAACATTCCTCCCTATACCCGATTAACACCTAACCTACGATAGTTCTCAATCCCCGTTAAATCATAGAATAAATACAAGTATGTAACCTTCACACTTCTCCCTGACCTCTATGACAACTACCTTTCCGTCGTCGAGGTCTCCTTTTCTACCAATCAGGAAACACGGACCCGACACTGGAACCCATTGAACTCACAAAAAAGTAAAACTTCTTACACACAGACAGAAAACAGGACTTTGGTAACATCCGTCTGAGGAAGGGGTACGGATGGGTGAGGGGAGGGGTCTCGACTTTGACGACACAGTTCCGACAGTCTCCGGCGGCACAATGACACAGACCACTCGTCCAGGGTCAGTAGACGAATGAACGAGAAAGTCGTCGTCATTGTATGAACTACTTAAACAGTAAACGGAAATCTTCTGGCGTCGAGACATCCAAAAGTAGGGCAAAGAGTCCAGAGGGGAAGAGTCAGACAAACGAAAAGAGAGACGGAACACTCGTGGAGTACGAGTTAAGTATCTACGGTATGAGTATATAGGTCGATGAGGAACCGACAGACTAACAGTAGGGTTTACTATCGTGAGGGTGTCACCTCGAGGACTGGATAGAGTTTACGTGAAGTGAGTGTAAAAGGAAAAGGTAATACGACCGAGGTAAACGGTGTACGAATCCGGTTTTGGAAACTTTAGTAGAAACTAAGAAAAGAAAGAAAGAAGTAATGGTCCAAAAGGTTCTTTAGGAAAACCAAGATGGTAGTCCTAAATAGTCCCTAGACTGTAGAGTAAGGGAGTGACGAAAGTGGCGGAAGTGGGGAGTAGACGTAATAAGGTCGTCGAAGGATTGACTGGAGAAACGAAGATTGGACCTTGGAGGGTCCCATGTAAGAATCCTTCTTTATCTCACTAGGAAATTTCAATTTCAGTCAGTCAGGAGATGTGTGTCGGGAGGAGACGAAAGGGTAGAGTGAACCTTACTCTCGCCTCGGGGACTCAACGTTCCGGGAACACTAGACCGGGAAACCATAGAATTTTTTTTTTTTTTTTGTACATTGATAATGAGAGTGAACGAGATGACGTCGGTTCAAACAAAGACACGACGACCCGGAAATAGGACCACTAAAGGAGACAGTCTTTGTGCCAATTCAATGTACGAATTAGCGAGCAAAGGGAATTTATTCTCTCCGGAACTCCGACGTCGAAAGACACTTAGGTCAAGAGAAACCGGGGTAAGATACAACAAGGGCAGTAGCAAAAGATTTGTCAGAAATTAGGATATCAACGAAAATAGAAATTAGTATGTTCATTAACACCTAAATCAGAATTGAAAAATTTGAAATATCCATTGATTTTTAGGAGGAATCAATGGTGGGATAAGAACAGGAAAGGAGTCTTCAGTGAAAACAGTAACCCATTACATTAGGGTAGGTGTAGTTATCACATAGGAGGGTGTGGAAACGACACACACATGGTTACACATCATACATACATGTACATCTTTATTCTCGAACTGAACCAAAGAAAATTTTAGTATTTACCATAGGATCTCGAAGTAAAGTGAATTTTATTAAATTTCTAAAAAAATTCCGGTCATTTATATTTAGAGTAAATAGGAAATTAACAAAATTCTGGAAAAGATCAAATACATTTGCAAGGGGACAGTTAGGTCCCGACAGACCTAACAAACGGTAAAAGGACATTCGGTTCGTCCCGTCGTCAGTAGTAGGGATCGGCAGAGGCAAGACGAGTCAATATCCTATTTAGTTTAAAATGACAACAAAACGAGACTACAGACGAGTAGCACAGAGCAAGTGACTTAACACGACGTTCGAGTGTCGCCCGTGTCAAAAGGGGAACACTCAACCATATACTAGTCAACGAAGAACCTATTTATTTTCGATTAGAGGAAAATACTCTTAGTCAAGTCGAGTCAGTGAGTCAGCACAGGCTGAGAAACGCTGGGGTACTTAGTGTCGTGTGGTCCGGAGGGGCAGGTAGTGGTTGAGGGTCTCAAGTGAGTCTGAGTGCAGGTAGCTCAGGCACTACGGTAGGTCGGTAGAGTAGGAGCCAACAGGGGAAGAGGAGGACGGGGGTTAGGGAGGGTCGTAGTCTCAGAAAAGGTTACTCAGTTGAGAAGTGTACTCCACCGGTTTCATGACCTCGAGGTCGAAATCGTAGTAAGGAAGGTTTCTTTAGGGTCCCAACTAGAGGAAGTCTTACCTGACCAACCTAGAGGAACGTCAGGTTCTCTGGGAGTTCTCAGAAGAGGTTGTGGTGTGAAGTCTTCGCAGTAACAAGTCGCGAGTCGGAAGAAGTGTCAGGTTGAGAATGTAGGTATGTACTGGTGTCCTTTTTGGTATCGGAACTGGTCTGCTTGGAATCAGCCGTTTCATTACAGAGACGAAAACTTATATGACAGATCCAACCAGTATTGAAAAGAAGGTTCCTCATTCGCAGAAAATTAAAGTACCGACGTTAGTGGTAGACGTCACTAAACCCTCGGGGGGCTTTATTTCAGACTGTGACAAAGGTGACAAAGGCGTAGATAAAGGGTTCTTCACTATCCTGGTCTACGGTACTAGAAGCAAAAGACTTACAACTCGAAATTCGGTTGAAAAAGCGAGAGGAGAAAGTAAAAGTAGTTCTCCGAAAAATCGAGGAGAAGTGAAAGACGGTATTCCCACCACAGTAAATGTATAGACTCCAATAACTATAAAGAGGGCCGTTAGAACTAAGGTCGAACACAAAGAAGGTCAGATCGTAAAGAGTACTACATGAGACGTATCTTCAATTTATTCGTCCCACTGTTATATGTCGGAACTGCATGAAAAGGATAAACCTTGGTCAGACAACAAGGTACAGGTCAAGATTGACAACGAACGACTGGACGTATGTCTAAAGAGTTCTCCGTCCAGTCCACCAGACCATAAGGGTAGAGAAAGTCTTAAAAGATGTCAAATAACACTAGCTGTGTCAGTTTCCGAAACCGTATCAGTTATTTCGTCTTTATCTACAATAAGACCTTGAGAGAACGAAAAAGGTACTAGGTCGCCTACAACCGTTAAACTAGAGACCAAGGAGACGGAAAAGATTTTGGTCGAACTTGTAGTCCCTCAAGTGTCAAGTGCATAACGACTTCGGACCGAACCTCTTAAAACTCGTAATGAAATGATCGTACACTCTACTCACGTTAACACGTCATCAAACTCGTAATAAACCGTATCGGAAAGAAACCTTAACCTTACTTTTGACTGGAAAAGGTCAGGATACCGGTACCGACTCAAAAGGTTTAAACGACCGTATAACTCACGTCGTGAAAGTGTCGTAGTAGAAAGTCCTAAACTTTATCGAGTTGACCTTAAGGTAGTGGAGGTGATCGAAACAAGCATCACTACGAAAATTCCGGGTGAACTGAAGTGTAAGGTTCTACAGACCGAGATCTAATCACTAGTTTAGTAGTACTAATAGACCCAGCACTTCTAGAAAAAACATACCAAGAAGGCACATAAGAACGGTGGAGAAGAATTATGGAAGACGAAGACAATCCAGGTCTGGTAAAGACAGGAAATAGTTCGGGTAGAAACGTACTTTACAAGGGAACCATAGAGGTTAAAAGAACTTCTCTAGAGATCAGAAAGGGTAAGACAACAAAAGGAGATAAAGAAACGTAACTAGCGACTTCTTCCGAAAGAATAGAGAAGAACGATAAGAAACCTTGAGACGTAAGTCTACGAACATAGAAAGGAAAAGAGGAAACGAAAAGCGGAGAGAAGAAAAGTGTCGATAAACATTCCGGAGGGGTCTGTCGGTAAAACGAAAAAACGTAAAGAAAAGGTACCCCTACCAGAACTAGGGACAGAGGACATGTTACAGTGCTTGGAGTAAGGTATCAAGTAGTCCGTGAGATAGATAGTCTAGATCCGGGAATTTAGATAAAGAGTGAAGGTGACATATTAGTATTCCCTAAACTAAATCCAGTATGGACTTACCAGATCGCCAAAAGGGATGAAAGAAGTTAAAGTCAGACTTAAACCATTATTCTTCAAGTACTAGACTCGGTGTCAGTCGAGGGCCAGAACAAAAACAACTGACATATCTCGAAGAGGTAGAAACCGACGTTTCTTATATTAGTTAGACTAAAGCCACAACTGGTAGACCACTACAGGTACACATCTCAGAAGAGAACACAACAACCTTCACCCACAAACGATACTGGTCACGTAAAAGAACCGTTTTGAGATAATCAGAAACGGGACGAAGTAAGGCGTAAGGTTCCGGTTTAAACGGACAATGAGGTCTACAAAGAACTGAAGGATGAAAACGTAAGGTCAGGGGAGATTGCTTTTCCTGTAGAAAAAACCCACAATCAAGATTTTCCAGAACATCCAGAAGTATCTGGGCAAGTTGAAGTCGAAGAAGTCGTAATGACCAACCCCGTATCTGAACCTAATGACACTATAACTTACCAAACGGAACCTCTGCTTGTCTCTAGTAAGACAGTCAAATGAATAGACACGTACGATTCAGTGAAATCAGTACAGACGGAGAAACGTTAGGACACTTGACACCGTGCGGTCCGAAGAGACGAGTACCTTAAAAGGTCCGTTCTATGACCTCACCCAACGGTGAAGGAGGAACTCCCCTAGAAGGACCGGGTCCCTACCTTGGGTACAGAGCATCCAGAGGACGTAACCGTCCGCCCAAGAAATGGACCCTTCAGTACCACTTTCGTTGGATTAATTAGTATAGGTCAGTCTTTATGTGACAATCAGGAGTATTCTTTTAGTATGACGTCTGGACCTTCACCTACTTGCATATCCAAGACCAACACTTGTGACCTTCGAAAAAAAAAGACGACTAAACCGTGGAGTAATCGGGAATTCCTCACGGATGGATTGGTCAATTGGTACATACAGAAATAGATAAACTCTCAACAATTTATATTAGTCTGAGTCTATCAGGGTCCCAGTTTTCTTTCCACAAAGAGTATGACATTGAGTCTTTGTCTTGATGTTTACTTGTATTAAAAAAAAGAATTGTCACAGACTTCTATTACGACCTGTTTACACCGGAGTGTCCACCCAATGTCTGACACTACTACGTATTCGAACAGGGGCAGGAAATGAAAATTACGTAAAAGATATTCGGATTACTTTTGAAAAGTTTGAATAAAAAGAGGTCCCAACAGTCGATACGTGTATTAAAAGGACTAAGAAGAAACTTCCGATTTTCTTTTGATCCGCATCCAATCGGAGGTAGATTCCTTCCTTTCGGATCTATCCGACGTCGTCTCTATGTCTTCTCTATTCCAATTCTAAATCTGGGCGACCTTAAAGGATCTAGCAAATGGTTAAAAAAAATTGGAGTAATTAAGTCGTAAAGTCATACAACACAAACTAGGGTCATAAAGATACATTTCTTCCTTACATTATACTTACTTTTTTTATTTGGGTCCTATAAAACTTCACCGATGGGTCCACCTCGGTACACTCGCTCGAACTCCTCCGTAGTTCGACCAAAGTCATCTGACTCTCGAACGGCAAGAGACGTGACCTCATCTTCGGACCCCGAGGTAGTGGGCCGTCGCTCCAAACGAACGAGTCCGAGTCCCGGGAGAAGATCCTTGAATGACGTCATGGAACAAAGTAGAGGTGTGATCAGGAGGGTCGTCCCTAGGAGTGAACAAGGGTAAAGAATCTACGTTTCTTACCGATTTGTCGAGTGGGTCTCAATGTGGTGTTCATCGATCCACCGAGACTAAAGTGTTGAGAACTAAAGAAAGACGGTACGACACGACACTGCATTACCACAAGTGAGAATTAAATGACCATAACAAAAAAAATTTGTATGAATATAATTCAATTTATAGTTATGTTAAATGACGTAAATTTCTCTGAAGGGTCAACCACGATCACCATTTCTTAGGCGGACGATTACGTCCGTCTGATTCTCTGTGTCCAAGTTAGGGACCCAGCCCTTCTAGGGGACCTCCTCTCGTACCGTTGGGTGAGGTCATAAAAACGGACTTCTTAGGGTGCCCGTTTCCTCGGACCGGCCGACGTCAAGTATCCTAGCGTGTCTCAGCCTGTGGTTACTTCGCTGTATGGACACGACACAAAATTTGATCTTTATTACTGTTTTCTCCCAGATGTCACTTTCACAATCAACGAGTCAACACAGGTTGAGAAACACTGGGATACCTGACATTGGGTGGTCCGAGGGGACAAGTACCTTAAAAGGTCCGTTCTTATGACCTCACCCAACGGTAGGGGAAGCGATCCTCTGGAAGGGTTGGGTCCCTAGCTTGGGCCCAGAGGGTGTAACGTCCGTCTAAGAAATGACAGACTCGGTACTCTCCCCCTAAGTTTTGGACACCGGAGACGTCTTATTTATACTCTAGACACAAATAAAGGACCTAAACCTAGAAGAAAACCACTCACCCCCTCAACTAACAATATTTTGTAGTGATTAAAAAATCATTGGTTCTAAAAGTTGAAAATGAGTCGAGGGAGAGGAGTTTGTTTTTTTAAGAGAAGGGTAAAACAGTCACATTATTTGTACGACTTTTAGACTTTAGATTAATTGTAAACATTTACAAGAGAATATGGGTTAAGTAATTTGACGACATGACTTGCGTCAAAAAAACAATCCCATTGACGACTAACTGTCCTTGTCAAAACAACATGTACAATGGTCAACGACTCATTGCAATTGCACATGAATGCAGGTTCTGTTGAAACACTAAAGGCTTCCCTAAGATACGAACATACATGTAGACAAATGTGAATTGCACACTACATCTGTACGTATACATGTACATTTATTATTTCCATATTTATCTACGACGTATGATCATGGTTCATAAAAATAAAAGTCCGTATATCATGAACCACCTTATCTGTCTTCTAAGTGGTTCAACCCCGTCGTTCAATTAAAAAAAATACGAGACTTCTCTACTAAATGAAAATTTTAATCAGTTATTAATAATCTAATATAGGGTAAACTGTAAGTAAATAGGTCTACCCAGTAAGGACCTTTTGAGTATTTGGCATAATAAGACTGAATGAAAGGTAGGACTAAAACTAAGGAAGGATCCTCTGTGTACCGTAAATGCTTTTTACCTAACCACGAAACTTCGACCCCTCGGAAATACACTTCTTCATTCTAATAAAGATTTGTAAAGTAAACGTTTCACTAACAAAACACAAAAGGATTCCGATGGGGGGATGAGTACACTTACTTAAGACCTCTTTCGAAGGAAAAAAGCCTATGTTCTTAGGTATACACCTAGATGAAAGGAAAGAAGAGTGACATCAAAAAAGTCTCAGTCTCCCTTTCAAAGTCGATTCACCCTTGTATAGACTGCATATATAACTCAGGAGAAAACTATTCTCTTATACAGAGATCACCATCAAGAAGTAATTCTCCGTCTCTCGATACCTCTTGTTTCCTGGTCACTTCTTAAACTTCTATTCGAGAGTTAAAACTTTGGACTTACAAAATTAGAGTTCTCAAAGAAACATTCAACTACTACCGTCTTAGGTAGAATCGTCGGTTAGTGAATCCGAGACGAAGTTTGACGTAGAGATTTAGGGCGGTCTGTGAATCCTATTCTGCATCCTCGTTTCAATAATATCCTACCAACCTCAGACCAATGAGAAGAAGGAGAACAAAAACTAAAAATATCTTCATATCAACTAAATCTCATAATCAAAATCCACATGTTGTGTCACTAAGTCAATTTTTTATATATATATATCAGATAAAGTCTAAGAAAAAGTAAACGACCTCGCCCAACGGTGCGAGAGGAGGTCCCCTAGAAGGACTGGATCTCTAACTTGGGCACAGAGGATACAGAGGACGTAACCGTCTGTCCAAGAAATGGTGATCGTGGTGGACCCTTCGGGAGAACGACAATATCCAATAATATTCTATGACTCATATTAAGGGAACCGATATGTCATCCAGGAACAACCAATATATAAAATATGTATCATTACATATATACAATTAGGGTCGGATTAAATAGGGAGGAGGTGAAAGGGGAAACCATTTGTATTTAAACGAAAGAAACATACACTCAGATAAGACAAAACATTTATTCAAGTAAACATGGTTAAAAATCCAAGATGTACATTCGTTACATATAAACAGAAAAATAGAATGAATTGAATCATAGTATTAGAGAGTTCAGGTAGGTACAACGAGGTCTATCGTAATAAAGTAAGAATAAAAAGTCTGACTCATTATAAGGTAACACACACACACACACACACACACGTGCGGTGTAGAAGGAATAGACAAGTAGACAGCTACCTGTGAGTCCACCAAGGTACAGAACCGAAAACATTTATCACGGTGACACATGTAGGCCAACGTACTTAGAAACGTCTAATCTCAAAAGAGACCTATATATGGGTCCTCATCTTAACGACCTAATATACCATTGAGAATAAAAATCAAAAAATTCCTGGGAGGGATGACAAGAGGTATCACTGACATGGTTAGATGTCAGGGGGGTTGTCAAATCCTCCCAAGGGAAAAGAGGTGTAGGAGAGATCGTAAATAATAAACATCTGAAAAAACTACCGGGGAGACTGACCACACTCCCCTAAGGGGTAACATCAAAACGAAACGTAAAGAGATCATTAGTCACTAAAACTTACAAAAAGGTACGACCAATTAGAATAACGGCAAGGTTCATCGTAGTCCGGAGTGTCAGGTCTAGACACCGGAGTCTACCAACACGAGTCATGTTGGGAAAGGGGGTCCGAAATATACGGACGAAAGACAAGTTACTCTCAGACCGTAATCTGTAGTCGTCTCCGACTAAATTTCGTCCCGGAAGGTCCCTTTCTAGAAACGACACATTGTCGGTTATCTCTCCGGGGACACTCAGGACCGGTCCTTAAACTGTCGGATCTCATTCTTCAGCTGGAGTTTCTTAACAGTCCTGTATTTCAAACCTACAGTCTTGTCAAATAAATCAGTTTATAAACGGAGTAAAAGAAGAGAATGATTAAGAGTTTGGTCATAGTTTGTCAAGCAGATTTTCGTTTGAGTAATGGAAGTCTTGACCGAGGTGAAGTGTCTAAACGACAATCAGAAAGAGTGGGATCGGAAAAGGTCGGGGTGTACGCCGAATGGGAGGAATGGACTGCACCCAGTATAAACCAGGACCGGAAGTCTCTGGACAGTCAGAAAGGTCAGAAAGAGTTGGTTAAGGTAACGACCGGAGGACCAAGTTTGGGACTAAAAACCAGAAAACAAAGTAAAACCACAAAAAACGGAGAACGGACTCAATGATGTCGACCGCAGGGATTCGGGTCCATAAGTAAGGGGTGAAGTATAGTCATACAGGGTCCAGACTGTTGAATCCCACTAGAAATTTTTAGGAGAAGTGTCTTTAGAACTCACCGAAAAAATTTCGTTGACTTTTGAGGGAAAAAAGACAAGGTGTGGAGAAACTGGACACTGGGTAAAGGGTGGGTCAAAAGAAAGGACAATGAGAGGTCGTCTATGGAGGGTGAGATTAATTAGATCAGAGAATCGAGAAGGGGAAATACATTTAGTGTATACGTTTAGTATGACTGGGAACTGAATTGGAACTGAAACGGAACAAGAAGAAAAAAACACTATTAAAACAAACAAATGAAAAACCGACATGGCCCGGAAGCAACGACGCGTCCGAAACGTAACTCTCCTCCGACAAGAACCAAGGCCACGGGCCGAAGAGAAACGTCACCGGAGAAAGCAACCTCGCGTCTGAGATCCCACGTGCCTGAGTCATCAACGCCGGGGACCCGAGACTCGACAAAAGTCTAAAATACCAGGTCAATTTTTTAATTTATATTTTTTATCCTTTATTTTGATGCATGTTAACTACCTTTATTTTGATGTATGATAACTGCCCGAGTTATCGACACCGAGTGCCCACCGTACACCCTAGAAGGACCTAGTCCCTAGTTTAGACACAGAGGACGTAATCGTCCACCTAAGAAATGGTGACTTGGTGGTCCCTTCAGGACGACACAAGAAGAAAGGAACTCTTTAAGGAACAAAGGAGACTGAAAAGGTTTAGGTCGGGTAGAAAATTCGACTTCATTTTAAAATAGAAGACATTTAATCAGACGGTAAAAAGTAGAGTTGGTAGAAGGAAGGAAATTAGAAAATTTCAAGAATTAATATGTCAAAATTAAATATTACTACATGACAAAATATCAGAATCGAATAAAGGTAGAGAAGTTATAGACGAAGTAATAAGTAGATGAATAAAGAACTTTGCTATTATCTCCGTAGTCACACAAAAAAATTTTTCTAACTTACCAGAGAAATAAGGAAGGTCTTCAGTATTTACTGTTTTTTCTGAAAGACACAAAGATCCTACGTTTCGACTTTCTCGAATACTAGACAAGACCTCTATGAAACGAAAATTAACTTCCTTTTGAAGGAGGAGACCATTCTGAAGCGAGGGTTCATCTGTAAAACATTTATTGTCAAAGACACAACACTAACGTTTCTACAATACAAGAGTAGCACACTTTTACCCCTTTATGTTAGTATTGCTCATATCTCATGAATGGGGTTTAAGATGGTCAGTCTATCGATGGTATGAAATGTAGAAATATATAAAAGAAGGTAGTTGACATACATCAAAATAAAGGATAAAAAATATAAATTAAAAAATTGACCTGGTATTTTAGATTTTTGACAGTCATATAGGTCACATACTGAATCGTGTTAAATTAAGTAGATATAGGGACAACAAACCTCAAGTCAAACAAAATTTGAAAAACAAGAATAGTTATCTTATTTATATTTAGGAAGAATTCTGTTAAGATTTCTACCTTAATTGTTCGGTTTAGTAAAAGGGTTTCTCAACTTGGTTCAAACGTCAGGATCACACCCAGAACGCCCCCGAGCACGGTGAGGAGACGTATCTGGGACGCATACTGGTGAGTCTTTTCGGTTATAAATCATCTCAACAAAAATAATTACACCTGTGTATATTTCTCCTTTTATTTTAATGGGGTTTAAGATCGTGAGTCTGTTAGTAAACGAATACTAATCTTTTAAGTCTGTTACATCTTCCGATATCTTACTAATTGTCTTCAAAGAGAATATAGAAAGAGAGGTCTTTCTCGGGTCAATAAAAAGGAAAGAACATGAAGGTTCTTTTTGTAACGTGGACAAACATACAACTCACACTTATACACGTATCGGAAAGTTTCAAATGTATTTCCCCTAGTATGAGATACGTGACAAAATAAGGAACACAAAAAAACAAACGTAAATCATACAGAACTCCTAGAGATGTGTAGTCGTGTATGTCTGGATGGAAAAAGAAAAAGTACTGAAGTTTCTTAACAGCATAAAATATGGCACGAGAAATTAAAAACTTATATTTCCTATATTTTTCGACCCGGTCCTTCTCCTCCAGGGTAGGGACACCACAGACAGGAGGGAGGTGGCCGTCGGTCGAAGGGGACATAGGAAGGTCTTCGTGCACGAAGCTATGTGTGTGCACATATATACCTCGTACGCACACTTGTAAGTACATATATATGTATAAAGATAAATGTCGTTTCTAATATTCGAACCGTGACATAAGACGTGGATCGAAAGAAACAAGTACCAAATAGGGGTATATATACGACGTAGGTATGTGTTTTTCAACAGAGTAAGACAAACTACACATACCTCCGAGGGTACTCAATAAATTGGTCATGTCAATCCAACAAGGGTCAGAACACAACTACGTTTATTGTGACGGTTTTTATGACAGACAAACGGTAAAACGTGTATACATAGGTATCCTATTTAAGGACCTTGACTTTAAAGAAACAGTCATAAATACCGGACGACATTACATGGTCAGAAGATTTTTCCCTGGAACTCCAACCAAGTACCAAAAACGACGGTATTTGTTAAACGTCACTTATAGAGTCATACGTACCCGGTCATATAGTCTTCTATTTTAGGGTCGGTATCTTACCGACCCAGTCTCCCAAACCCGTAAAATTTAAAACTGTCGGGGTTTAATGAAAGGTCTTTGAACCGTCGTCAAATATGAGGACCGTGGTTAAATGTTCTCAAATCCAAACTTGACTTACTTTTTTTTATCTCAAAAAACGAGACTAAATGTAATAAATAAATAACACACCTTCAACTCACAAATAATTAACAGTGGTTAAACTATTTGTCTTTTTATAAGTTAAAATCGTACGTAAAGAACTTTTTATACATAAATTTTTATACAAAAAAGAGGGTGTAAGAGTAGAAGATAACAACCTTTAACTGGTGACATCGTATCAATTAGATAAGTCCAAGAAATGATTGAGTTTTTTCCCCTCCCTTTCTTGGTCAATTCAATCATTTTGACTTTAATGTCTTACACAAAATCCTCTACCCAATTAAAGTACATCAACAATATATCCTTACGTGGAAGCTAGTTATCTAACAACGAAGAGACATCTTTCAAGGAAATCTTTTAAAATATGTAATTTTTGGGGTACATTGACCACATAACACGATACCACGAGAAGGTTACATCAAACAAGACAGATTATAAAACAATCAAACAAATATGAAAAGTGAATAGCATGAAGGATTAAATATCTTGTAATCAGGGTAAGTAGGATCTATGACTAAAAATACTAAAATTTGAAAACTTACATTTTCACCATTTACTATTACATACTACCAATTATGTATATAGAATGCCTTTTTATGATTTAAGTCCTTGTGAAAGATATAGTTCTACAAAGAGACACCTTCACCTTCAACTGAATTAGACACACGTAGTCGTCAAGCTTTAGAGGTAAGGAGTCCCAAAGGACTGTCACGGGTAGACCACCATGGTCGGAGCCCCCGGCGACGGAGTGACCTTCCTAGTGGTCCTGGTCTGCTTAACATGGGAAAGAGTTCCGGCGCAGACCTTTCGGTCAAGGTGAGGTCCACTCTTGTGTTGTCTTAATGTAGTCGGTCACACAGTATTTCTTGTCATCTTACTGACGAAGACGATTCTTCGTTGTCTTTACATACAAAAATTTTATCTGACTTTAATGTTGTTTTAGATACACAAGACACTACGTATCGTATTATTATTATGGTAGGATAAGAATATGTCACTAAACATACATTGGAGATATTTTATGGTAGGACAAAACGAAAAAATAAACCCCAAAAAAAAACAAAAAACCGAAATGGAAAGTAAACGGTAGACAATAAAAATAATAGAAATAATAATACCGTTACATAGGTCAAAAAAGTTCCTTAAAAATATATAATAGAGAGTTCGAGGGGTACCGTCATCCTTATCGTCGGGGAAGTGACATTGTCTGCCCTGTAACTTCGAAGGCAACGAAAGTCACTGTCGTGTCACACTTACTTTACGGAGTCTGAGTAGGACCGTCTTCTGCGCCCGAATACGGGTGTGGCGCGGGGGACCGCCGGGCAGACGGTCTGGGGCGAAGGAGGGGTACTTCAGGACTCTTCGACTGACCTTCGGACGTCTATGGTTCAACGAACCTATCTTAACATGATTCGGACACACGTCATAGGGTCGTGTCGGACATAAAGTCTTTATACTCGATTCAAGTAGATTTCGAGGACAGTCTTCAGAGTGAGACAGGAAACGTCCACGAGGGTCACTGCGTGTGCGTCTTCAAAGGGAGACCATGAACCCTCTGGAACTTTAGAGTCTTCTACGGTGGAATCCCCTCGACTTCAGAGTCCAGTCGGAAGGAGGATGTCGCTTGGGATCACCACTAGACCGACGAAGGTCACTCTATAATTATATAAGAAGATAAAGGAAAGGGGAGTTAATGTCAGACAAGACTATACCGTACACAAGATACGGTACAAGTCACCACTCATGGCGTGTCCGGTGTGTGCGTGTGACGAGCCCCCGAGGGCCCGAGCGAGTCAGTGGGACACCGAGGGAGAGAAGGGTGAGGCTGTCCGTACGACACGAAGGTAAACTGACAGAAGAGTCACTGAACGTCGAATACAAGCAAAACTAAAAAAATCCCTTTGTAAACAACCTTGTAAACATTTCGTAAGTGAAATAAATGTAACAAAAACGTGGTAACACTAAGTACACAATTTACACCAGTCGTTTTCGACACAACAGTCAACGGGTCCTCCAGTCTTAGAGTCGAAATACAATCTTACAATTTGATCTATAACGTAACAAAAGAACCTGTAATTATAAGTGTCTGTCTCACGAGACAGGTTTACCTTTCCGAGCCAACTTATGTTGTGTTTTACGAATTCTTCGTAGAATTGAGAGTCACCTGATTTTACTTGTAGGAAGAAGGAGTATTTCCTTTTTCACATCTCCGTACATTCAATTTATAGTCAGTGACTAACTGAATAGGACACATAGGAGTGACAGACTTTATGGAAAGAGTTTTTTTCGTTTACTAGAATAAGAGAATTCTTATTCTTCCTTCGTTGAAAAAAAAGAATATAACCTAATTTTCTATGTTTTAATGACAAAGATCTAATTTTTTACCTACTTATAACTGGTACAGTATATTATGTTGGATTCATATACTTATCTATAGGTGGGATGTCTTAATCATGTCACCAAACCCGGATCGTCAACCTAGGTCTCTAAGACGTCATAAAGTTTTATCTTTCAGTAAAGGAACCGTCTCCTTTGTGACAACTTACTATCATCGTGTCTACCTTTGACTTCTGTTCAGGAACGAAAATAATCTCACCGGAGACGAAAACTCCATGTCAGTGTATCTTTAATTTCAAAGTAAAAGATCTTGTATTAGTAATTTTTCCTCCAAAACCGAGTCTTTATCTTTTCAGTGAATCGAGAGTTCCACTAAAGTCGTATCTCCTTATGTTTTCACTGAGTCCTAATTAAAGTACATTCTCTCTAAGGACACCCAAAGACCATCTATGACAGTAGTGAACTCTTCGACAGAGGGAGTCTACAGTAACACATCGCGAAGTAAAAAAGGGATTTCGTCAGACAAAAATTCTTACGCAAAAGTCAACACACACAGAAAAGATCCGGTACTGGAACGGGAGGAACCTCAAAAGGTAGGGTAGGGGTCGGAAGGAGTCTCGGACCTGTCACCTTTCATTCGCGGGTCCGGCCGAAAATGCTCAGGTGGTCGTCGTCGAGTTCATCCAAAGAACCACTCGTGAGGGATTGTCGGGTAAGGTCCAGTAAGTGTAACAGTTCACCTGTTGGGAACAATAGTGTTTGAGACTCTGTTGAAGTCAAAAAGTATAATTTATTTTTACATCAAAACGGACAAAAATGAAACCAGGTCTCTGACACTCGTTTTATAACTCACAAAAAAGGGGGCCGAAATAACTCTATATTAACTATATATTCTTAGACGGATTTTACGTCCTCTGGACCCAATCCTTGTCGGGGACCTCTTCCCTTACCGTTGGGTGAGGTCATAAGAACGGACTTCTTAAGGTACCCGTCTCCTTGGACCGCCCGTTGTCAGATACCTCAACGTTTCTCAACTTGTACTGACTCGTTAAAATTGAGTGATTGTGACATATTCTGTCTGTATATAACGTCTTACTAAAATGGCGGTATCACAATCGAGTGTGGAGGTAGTGTAGCATCTTAACGGCAAAAAAAACACTCTTGTAAATTCTAGATGAGAGAATAGTCGTTGAAAGTTCATATATTATATCATAATATTCTATTCATGCATACATTATGTCACAATATTCATGCAGTACCCCTACAGTCCATGTCGTACGACTAACATCAAATATCGACTTTCAGACATGGGAAACTGGTCGTAGAAGGGAAAAGGGAAGGGTCGGGGATTTTTGGTGATAAGCTCAGGGACAAAGATAATCAAGTCGAAAAACCTCAGGTGTACATTCACTACAGGACGTCGTCACCGGGACAGAGGGAATCGTATTACGGGAGTCACAGACAGACACAATAGAGTTCGGTGACCTACAGGAAAGAATCCCGACGTACTATAAGCACACACACACACACACACACGTGTATGGGCATTTGGTGTGGAACTAGGTAAGAGAGTCATTTCTGTGATCCAAAAAGGTAGAGAACGGATGACACGTATCACGACGTTACTCGAACCCTCACGTCTATTAGAGAAGTTTTGGGACAAAGGCAAACGAAACCCCTCCACGGGTCGTTACCCTAACGACCTAGTACACTATCAAGAAAAAAATTAAAAAACTCCGTGGAGGTATGACACAAAGGTATCACCGACTTGGTTAAATGTAAGGGTGGCGGGAACTTGTTCCCAAGGGAAAGGAGGTGTGGGAGTGACTATGAACAAGAGAGAACAGAAAAGTTACAATTCACAAGACTGTCCACACTCTACCATAGAGTAACACCTAAACCAAACGCAAAGGGACTACTAATCACTACAATGGAAAAATACATGGACAACCGATAATCATACAGAAGAAATTTTTTAAAGACAAGTGTAGGAGACGGTAAAAAATCAGTCTAACAAACGAAAAACGATAACTCAACATACTCAAGAGTTATATTAAAATTGTGATTTGGGGAATCGAAACGTTTATGAAAGAGGATGAAGTATCTGACGAGAAATTAAAACTACTACCGAAGGAAACGATACGTTTCGAAAGATCAAACTACATCAGGGTGAACAAGTAAAAACGAAAATAACGGAAACGAAAATCACAGTTTAGGTTTTTCTTTAGTACGGTGTCGAAATGGGGCGCCAAAAGAAAACCCTTAAAATGTTAAAGTCCAGAATACAAGTTTAGAAAATTAGTCAAAATTCAACTAAAAACGTGTACCACATTCTATTCCTAGAAAGTAAGAAAACGTACTCTGACAGGTCAAGGCGGGGCGGTCGTGGTAAATAACTTCTCTGAGAAGGGATGACACCCAAGAATCGAAGGTACAATATTTGATTAACCGGACTATACGTTCACAGGTAAAGACCCGAGAGAAAACACAAGATGACTATGCACACACAACAAATACGGTCATGATGTGACAAAACTATTGATATCCAAATATCATATCAAACTTTAGTCCCCCGTACTACGGAAGTCGAAACAACAAGAAAGAATCCTTTTCTAACGAAACCGATAAACTCCAGAAAACACCCAAATATTTTTAAAATCTTGACAAGGATAAAAATTAACGTTTTACGACAACTTTAAGACTGTCCCTAATGTAACTTGAATATCTAAACCACCCTCCCCCCACCGCCCATCACACCTGCAAACTTGTTATAAGACGGTCAGGTACTGGTACCTTAGTGAGGCAAATAAACACAGAAGTCAAACAATGTAGTCGTAGAACCATCAAAAGTCATATGTCCAGAAAGTGGAGGAACCAATTTAAATAAGGATTCATAAAATAAAAAAAACTACGACAACCCTAACAAAAGAATTAAAGAGAAAGACTATTAAATAACAGTAATATATTTTACGTCGACTAAAAATATGTAACTAAAACACAGGACGTTGGAACGACTTAAGTAATTAATCACAAAAAATTAGACAAATCAATAAATAAAGAAAAACCGACACGACCCAGGAGTAACGAAAAACGCGTCCGAAAGACAGGAACACCGATCACCACGAGGAGGAGAAGGAACGCGACCCTCCCGAGGAGGCACCCCAGCGCAGAGGATACCTGATGTCCAAGACCTCGTACCTGAGTCATCAACACCGGGAGTGAATCAACGAGGCTCCATACATCTTAGAAGGGCCCGGTCCCTAGTTTGGACACAGGGGACGTAACCGTCCGTCTAAGAATAGGTGATCCGGTGGTCCCTTCAGGGGTAAATAAATTCTTCAAAACAAAACAAAAAAAACCACCTCAGAAATCTCCAAAGACATTTATAGTAGTACAGTAGGTGTTTGCCTCTGTTAAAATGAAAAAAAGGTTGGACCTAAGGAAAAGAAACGATTAACGAGACTGATCGTGAAGACGATGACACAACCTATACTCACCATACTCGCGTAGGAACACGACAAGGACTAGAATCTCCTTCTCGAAAGTCGAAAAGTGACAACTCACACTATGATCGATTCCCGAACAGTTTATTCTGGAAATACAACAACTTATGGGTCAAACAACACTTAAAAATTACACTTTCTTCCAACTTAAAACAGTTTACGAAAGAGACGTAGACAACACTACTAGTACAGGAAGTAAGACAATTACACCAAAATAATGTAGTTAACTAAACGTTTACAACTCGGTAGAAACGTAGGGAACGTATTTAGGGTGTACTAGTATCACATACTAGGAAAATTACATAACGACTTAAACAAAACGATCATAAAGAAACGTTGAAAAACGTCGATACAAGTAGTCCCTGTAACCGGAAATTATAAGAAAAGAACATTACAATAACAGACTAAAACTATAGTTCCATTAAGACCGGAGTATCTTACTCAAACCTTCACAAGGGAGGACGAAACAAAAAAAAAAAAAAAAAAACTTTCTCAAACCCTTCCTAACCATAATTTAGAAAATAGTAGTCATTTTGGTAGACTAGGAGTTGAGAAAAAACAATCCTCCAAAAATTAACGACTAAGTTAGAGTAATGATTAACCAGACAAGTCTAAAAGACAAAGAAGTACTAAGTCAGAACCATCCAACATATAAAGATCCTTAAATGGTAAAGAAGAGCCAACATGTTAAACAACGACATATTAAAAAGTACCATCAGAGAATTTAAAAGTCACAAGAATATACCATATGACAAAATGAATTCTTATGAACTTAAAAAAAAAAATTTGGAAATTTTCTAATTATGCAGTAAGTCATAGCAAAACAAAGGAAACAATAGTCCCTTATATTTAACCCTTTCTCTTGACTCTAGACGAATCTCGGGGAAGTCTTTCTTCTTTTGGACCCCATTCTGTAGGACGATGTGTATGTTTTAATGTATGTACAGACTAGTGTTGTTCCGAAGGGACCCCCGAGTCACCATTTCTTAGGAGGACGGTTACGTCCTCTGCACCCAAACTAGGGAGACAACCCTTCTAGCGGACCTCTTCCTTTACCGTTGGGTGAGGTCATAAGACCGGACTTCTTAGGGTACCTGTGTCCTCGGACCACCCGATGTCAGGTGCCCCAGGGTTCTCTCGGCCTGTACTGAATCGTTGCTTTGTTGTTGACTGGGGTTACCTATCAAAGAAATGATAATTCAACAATTTTAAAGTTCGCAAAAAAAAGTGACGAAGATTACTCAGACCGTTGAATTTTGTCTAATACAAGATCTTTACACAAACATATAGACCATAGATCTAGAATCTTAAGTAAAGAGGTATTTTTGTCTAATTAAAGAGTCAGTCAGGGTCACGTATAACTTGCGTATTACTGGAATTTACATTCGTTCTGCGAGCGGGAGTCGAGAATAGTCACGGACTTCTGTCAGACCAGTCTGACTATCCTCGTGGACTGTACGACGAGGAGCAGGACTCAAAAGGTAGGACTACGGGGGACTACGTGTGAACGACTTAGTAGGTAACAGTAGACAGAGGATGATCTTGCAAGCGAAACCCTCTCGTTCGCGAGACAAAGGACCAGTACGACGTAGGGGTGATAGATCCCGTCGCGGAAACAGTGTCAGTCAAACACATAACTTATTTCTTCGTGGGGTCTCAACAGGCACTCGTTTGTATTGATAAGAAAAAAAGTAATATCCTGAAAGAACACAATCTGTAAAAACAGTCATTGTGGTTTATATTCAAGACGGGCTGTACTACTAAGAGTAACGGACGGATATATTGTTCACACAAGAAAGTTGGCATAGACCGGAAGTGAATCAGGGTGACAAAATATTTTTCTGTAAGAATCACGTTTAATATAATGAGATCATCAAGGGACCTCTCCTTAAAGACCTAGTTTATCATACCTGTAAAATTTGGAGAATTTTATTTAGTAATTTAAGTACAGGTAATTTTATTTAGTAATTCCATGTAGTTACATACAAGGGTGTTCATCCCAAAGATTCCTAAATGAAGTGGAGTGACAGTTCGGTAGCTCACAACAGTAACAAATTTACAAACGATTTAACTATTTACTTTTTACCAATAAAACAAAGTAAACGGAGTCACGAAACTAGTGATCATTCTAACCCCGTAAACAAGTTTCCAAACATCCGGTAAATATAAAACATACACTTAACAAAGTATATATAACGGACAAAAATTACTACAGAATCATTTTTCAGATTAAACACACTCGAGAAAGATATTATGTCTTATAACACATTAAACTAGCAATAAAAACACTCGTCACAAAGAAACTTCTGGTGCAACACATGAATCTAGGGGAAGGAGTAACCGTGAAGACAGGACATGACTGGAGGTCTCGTGAGAACGGGAGGGAGGCACCCCTGGGACAGAGGAACCCCAGGAGTCGTCGGGGACAGAGGAGGAACCGTTGGGGACGCAGACGCGACTGGTTGGAGACATTCGAGACCCTGGAGCCGAGACGAGTCACTGGGGCTTTGTGGATGTGGGAGACTGTTTGGGGGAGGACTGGTGTCAGGGGGCGCGACTCAGGACAGAGGAAAGAGGTCCGGAGGTGAGAGGGACAACAGACGTAGATGTTGACGCAAAGGGAAAGAAAGTTATTTTGTGGTTATATTATCTTTATGTCGTAATTTTGACAAGAACAGAGTGGCAGGAATTTCGAAAGTAAAGAGGAGAGATAGAAGGTCAAGAATAGACATCAAAAATAAAGTACAGGAGGATAAAATGTAAAAATTTGTGTGAGGTGTGTAGACTAAAAGGTAGACTGGACAGACTTACAAAGAAAAGAAAGGGAAGGAGATTCCTGGAGAATAGACACGAGAAGAGGACGTCTCCAAAGGAAACGAGAATGTTGATGTGGTGGAAGAGAGAGAGGGGTCGAGGTCCGGGAGTCAAAGAAGAGGTCGAAGTAGTGTCGAACGAGACTGTAGTCGTGAAGGATCCCTCAGTGGTACCGCCCCTTGGACCAGTACAACTCGGGGAAGGGAGAGTGGGACGGCCGGGAAAGGCAACAGTGGTTAGGGGAAAGGACACACGAGGGACCTCCTTGAAGAGGTTGAGGCGGAAGTCGGGACGGACGACGGAGGGGACCTTGACACGGCACGTGAGTCTTACCCACGAGTGGAGGTAAGACCCAGTCCTCACTTCCTTTAGTTTCAGTTTCAAGGGGTGTTCGCTAGTCCCAAGCAAGTCCCTCTTGGGGAATTCGTTTCGTCGTCTCAGTCTCCTCATCGAAACGGGAAGTGTCGTGGGGAGAGGAGACCACCATTTAGACTGTACGCTGACAAAAGACCGTGTCGGGGACCCTGCACGACGACGCCTGTGTCTACGCGGAAGGACCACTCTCTCGGATGTCGGGCGGGCACCTGCACGACACCCTGTGCCGGGCGCCGACCTGCCGGTCGAGGGACTCCGTCGCTCACCGGCTGCAGATGAGTGAAGGGCACCTCTTTTAACTTTAACGGTTTATGAAAGGACTTTTCAAACGTACCGAAGGTCACAGATCAACCCATTTCAACACCCCGAAAGAGTTCTTTTAACCCGGAAGGACCGTATCGCTTATCTAATTGATGGTAAAAAGTGTCTGACTATCCCATAAAAATGATTCTTAAACTCTAACTCAAAAACAAAATTAAGTTCTACAAATTAAAAAGACATCTTGGTCGTTTGATGGTTTTCCTTTTTCTTCTTTTTCGTTCTATTAAACGTCCCGCGTGGAATAATGAACTTTCTACCTCTATGATAACCACAATTCCATTCTAAAAGCGTCATTTAAATGGTCAGACTCTTTTGTGGTCTTAGTTTACTAACATATCTGTTCACAATGATTGAAGAGAGGCGGTGCCGTTTTGAGGGATCACGACTATAGTCTCGTTCGGCGTCACTTCGACCGTCTCTTGAATTCGTCGCTCTTCTTTGCCTCCCGGACCTCGACCCTTCTCTCTCTTCCACCACATCAACATTCTCGTCTCCTTTGGAGACGTCCTCTTCTCGTGTCTATTCGTGTGAGTTCAGAAGTTTCGTAACTGTTAGGGTAAAATCTCTTTAACAAAGTGCTTCACTCCCCCTTCGTCCCTTTTGCTCTGTTGAGCAAACTACTCCGGTCACCTTGGTGTTATGGTTTTGGAATTAAACCCAGACTGAACTTACTTTTACGAAAACTTCAAAATAGTGATTCACACGACGAAATCCAAAATACGTCCATGAATATAATCCAATTCTGTAAAGAAAGTAAGGATCAAATGAGAATTCAAGAAAAAAAAATTTTATTACTTACTCGTGACCTAAAAATTATAATATAAAAAAAGAGACGAAAGAGACGTACAAATTAATCGGCATACCAAAAAGAGGAAATTACACCATTACCGCATAATAATGTATTTGTATGAGAGTTGTGACTCGGAAGGAACGTAAGGAACCTGTCTGGATGAAACAACAGTAATATAAAAAACATAATACCCAATTAATAAATTTAGAAATTTAATTCTTAATTATTAAATAATTTAACTAATTATTAAACAAAAAACTGAATCTATTCAAAAATACAATCCCTTATTCATAAGGGAATTTAAATATAATTCCTTATTCATAAGGGAATTAGTGGTGAAGACAAGAAGTAACATGTTATGATTTTTTACATTGGTTACATTATACTGGAAGGTGGGCTGTTTCTTTTCGTTTATTTGTCTTTAACTTTCTGTCCTTTTTCTTTAAGAGTTTCCTTTTATATATATTGTGACAAGAATTTATGTCAAAAAGGTGTAAACTTTCTGATATGTTTATTCGATAATCGAGATAATTCTCTCAAGTCTTCCAATATTCTAGTTGTATGCATTTTAATGTTTCATGGACCCTTACGTAGGTTGTTTTTCTAAATATTCTGGAAAGACCTCTCATAATGTCTTTATGACTCTCTGCAATTTCGAAGTCAATGGTACAAGACCCTTGTCTCCGGAGTGTCACCATTTCTATGGTCATCAGGGTGTCGACACTCAAGTCATAGTAGTCACTTTTTGGTACATTTAATTTCTCGATTCTTTGAAAATTTCTTGTTCTAGTCCCACAACGGCATGGTTCTTAATTCTGACTAATGTCTCGACACCACTGATCGAAACCCCGTCCCGTTCTGACTTTATCTCGTCACTTTGTCTTAGTGAGTATATTACTTTGAACTGTCCATAAACTCCGTCGTAATTTTTACCTAATAAGTCATTAATATCAGTATTAAAACTAACGTAAAAGTATTTCTCCTAGTTAAACATATTCGACACCTGGGGTATTTTAGAGACAGGTGGAGACGAGTGTGGACATGTTGTTAGTTGTACTTCTGAATTTACACTTTTCGTGAAGTTGGAAGTCTTCTATTCTTTTAAAAATACTGAATCCAATTCCTAAAGAATTTCATTCTTTATATTTTGTATTAGGTATTTCTTCTCCCAGTTATTTAACTGACGTCAACTGGGAACTTGTCGTATCCAAACTTGACGGACCCAGGTGAATATATGTTTAAAGAAAAAGGTTATTTATGTAACTCATGATGTTTGACGTCAACCAACTTGGGTGTCCACACCTTGACACCTATGTCTCACGGTCGACTCAGGGTTCGTAGGGTCCTAAAACCACAGACACCGTACAGGACTTTGGTCAGGTGACACTTGAGGCTCCCTGTTGACATGCAAATTTAATTTTCGAAGAAAAGTAGTTTCCTTTGCTATGTTTCACTCTTCTGTTCGGTGTTTATCCTTTTCTATTATATAGTCCTATATTCGTTATTCCTGATCACATAGGGTTTATACATTTCAGAAGACGTTTAGTCAATGTTTTTTTATTCGAAACGGGTAGAGAGGGGATCACTCGTTACGGACCGTCAAGAGTCTTTCGTCCACTTTTCTATCGAAGGGTCATTGGTTCCTGGACACTCTATTTTGGACTCGACGGTCCGGTCTGAGAACCCTGAGACCCGCCGTGGTCCTTTGTGGTCACGGTTCATTTACCGTCAACCGTCGTCAGTCGTTTCCACGGGTGTACTACGTCGGTCCACGAAGGTGAGATCTATCCTTGTGGGCTCACGTGTATTCACACACGTGTTCGTGCGGGTACACGCGAGTCAGTACAGGTCACGAAACGCTGGGGTCCCTGACATCGGGTGGTCCGAGGAGACAGGTACCCCAAAAGGTCCGTTCTTACGTCCTCACCCCACGACTTTGTGGGTACACAACCCCCTCCACATGTCTTTACTCGTAAATTCCCGAGAAACTAAACCTAACTTCTGATTGTGACCCTTCTTGAATTTACTGGGAGTCTTTCCCCTATGCACTTTACCCCCTTCTCATAACGACACCGCCATCTCTTGTGTCGTAAATTTCGTCTATTTCGCCTCGGGTCCACAGTGACACTTGTGTGTACGTTCACCATTCACCTTTTCAGTGTCCTGCCAGTGATTGTTTCTTGGTCCATCTTGCGGCCCCGAACGACCCCCGGTACAAGGACACAACATTTCTGCTTCTACCTTTATCAGCGTGACTTGAGTCGCCTCGTGAACCGACAGCACCCCCTCCGAAAAGGGTGGACTCCACCTCTTCGTCCCTCGGTCGGGGTAACGTCGGGGAGTTCGACCGTACAGTCCGCACCCTCCCGGTGACGGGGGTTCGTCGCGAGTGGGGGGGTCTAGGGGCACCCCGTGCATCGGCCCTTAGGGCCACAGGGATTGGGTCCCGGACCCTCCGGAGTCGTAACGGAGCACTGTGTCCGAGAGGAGGACGAGTGCACACGGGTCCGCCAGTCATCTGGGCCTGTCTCGCCGGACACCCCCGCCGTTGGGACTGCCAGTCACGGGCAGAGACTGGCGGACGCCCAGGGCCGTCCCACCTCCCCCGGGGCCCCACCGAGGTCCTTCTGAGGCCCTCCGGGTCACGGTCCTGCGCCGACGCTCCGGTGTGACCGACCCGCCGGACGACGTGGAGCCCGACGAGCCTGTCCGGAGGGCGTGGAGGCAGAGCTCGAGTAGAACGAGGATCGAGTCAAACAAGAGTAGTTCGTGATCTGACAAAGTGCAATGATTAGATCAAATACCGTCAAACCTATAGGGCATCCAATAAAAAATGTAGAGAATTTACATCCGATCTTTCTACAGACTTTTGTGACGAGTCATTAATGACACGGTACGTCTTAGAGGACCAACTTCTGCTACTACTAAAGTCATGGCAGGTTCTGCTGTAGCCTTCTCTTTTTGTCTTTCTCGAGCGGGACCCCTTTTCCTTTTCCACTCACTCCCAAGAGCCGGTACCCGTCCAAGACCGACGCTGGAGGCCCGAGTGTGAGGACTGACGTCGCACCTCGGGACCAGACGTCCCGCAACACCCTTATAGACAGCGGACAAGAGTGAAATTGCAACCTCCACTTTAGCCCTCGGGGAGGAGCTCGACGACCCCGGGGCCACAGACCCTACACTTGGGCACGGCCACAGAGAGAGGGGCGTCGGCCCTCCGGGAGGCACGCGTCTCGTCGCTGCAGAAGAGACCACGTCTATGCGGGCGGGCCCGGGCACCTGGTCTTCGAAGAGAGAGGTAGGTGCATCCCTCGAAGTCTATCGCGACGCCCGCCCCGGCCTGCCGTACCCTGGAGCCGCGAGGGTGAGGTCCACGGGCCCTCGTCCGGACGACGAGAGACAGGACACGCCTGTGCCTGAGGTCTCGGGACGAAACAGTGGTCGTCTCCCCCGAAAGCAGAGTCCGGTCCACTGGCGCGAAGAGGGTCGAGACACCTCGCGGGGGGCCCCCGGCCGTGTCCGACCGGTCGGGGGAGTGGGACGTGAGCTGCGGGGCGTGCAGAAATGCACTTTCCGCCGAGGAAGGCGTGATTGACGTCCACTCCTACGCCGCCGTACAAGTTCGAGTGAGCGGGCTGAGGAGAGTGACAACTCCACTGCGAGACATGGGTCGGGGGGTCCAAAATTGTCAAGTGCAGTGTCTTTGACCGAGGGTCTGCCGTGGGAAGGGGAACCCCGACAATCCAGACTAACATTTTACAAGAGAGAGAAAGGGTCGCCCCGCGGGAGACTCAGTCCATACACGACGGCCCCGTGACCGGCGGGGCGGGCGACACGGCACACTCCAGCCCCCAGGAGTGCCGACGCCCGGACGACGGACGCCCCGGCGCACAGAGGGGCAGGTCCTCGGGCTGGCCCTCCGCCCCAGTGCCGTCTGTCCGGACCGTCCGACCCCCGGTCGGGACCCGTCGACACTAATTTTTGTCCTCTCTTCCTTTTACACCCGGGTCTGAGAAGAATTAAGCCGCACCGAATCGACAGTCAAATTTTCCAAATTATCCATAAGTACTGTTTATCTGGTAGACACAAGGACAACTACCTAAATCCTGTGCCCACTAAGTGACAGAGTTCGATTGAGTCGGGTTTCGTCCTTGAGAACTCTTCCATTATGAAGGAGTCTAGAGTCACTACGAAATAACGTTGACACGACGATTCATGTCAATAGTAGAACTAAAATGTGTGAAAGTAGTCGGAAAAACCTCTTCCTTTACCGTTGGGTGAGATCATCAGAACGGACCTCCTAGGGTGCCTGTTTCGGACCACCCGATGCAGGTACCCCAGTGTCTCAGCCTGTGTTGACTCGCTGATTGTGTGCGTAGTCGGAAGAACTGCGACTATGACTGCATCGAGACTTGACAATATTCTTCTTTTACCGTGCGCACCTGACCCCAGGGGCGGACGCGGGGGCCGGACTCCTTAGTTCACTGACAGCGACGCGGCGTCGACGAGAAGGTCTGCGACTGCGACCGACCTGTCTCCTCACTTTCCGGCGGAAAGGAAGGAGAGGGGAGGGGGACGGGGCTGTCGCAGTCGTGACGGGAGTCTTTGGGAGGAGAGTAGGTACACACGGAGTACTTAATGCACGACTACGACAAGTCATACCTTCGTCGACACAAGATTCTTCAACCTGAAACCGCTCACGAAGGTCGAGAGGTCGTGGTTGACAGAGTCCTCTGGGTCCGTTGAGAGGTCCCGTGGACCACCCGTCCCTGCTACGGTGTCACAACCGCACCCTGACTCGCTCCGACCGGCGCACGGGGCAGGTCCCAAGGGACACGGGGAAACAAGGTGACATTGGGCTGTCATTGCATTGTCGGCACTTAGGTCTCCGGAGCTCCCTCCAGTGAGTGGTGTCCTTTTCCAGCGCGCGCGACGGAGTCCACAGGCGGACCAGAGACGAGGGGAGGAAGACGGGAACGTCAATCCCGTACCTCGCCCCGATGTCCCTCTTTCGCGATTCTAAAACAATTTCTTTTTTTATTTGAACGTAAACATTGGAGGACAGAGACACGACTGACGAAGTACAAGACCGGAAGAAGGGTTCACTTGAAGTCTACGATTCAGCGACCCCAAATATAAATTTTTTCTGGTCAAGTCATGACGAAATCTTTATTGTCTTTTTTTTTCTTGTCTTGACACAAAACCAAAATTTATTTGAGTCTGAGTACCCTTATTAGCATGAACTTCTTTGGTCTTCACCAGACCAAGAGAAAAAGGAAGGTCTCTTTACGTCGACGGGTGCCACCAATGTAATCTCTTTTGTATAGATACGTCGACACAGTGAGAGGACCGTCCTCCTCCCTGTCCCGTAGTCTTCAGGACTTATTAGGCCTTAGTGCCGAATCTCTCCAGCCAAGGGGGTCCTGTCTGTCTGTCTGTCGCCACTTCCTTCTGCCTGCCCCGGAACGTCGGACCCGCCTACCTCTGTACCGACGACGCGGGCAAGAGCCAGGACGGGGTAGCCATTGTCTGTGTCACCCGGGGCACCCCCCACGACAGACGTCTCCTCCCCTCCCACTACCGTTGTGGGTCCCTGCGCGGGTCGGGTCGAGTCCGACGGAACGTGCCTGGGCTCGCCGGTGTCGCATGGGGGCCCTACGCCCCGGTGGTCGTGGGTGGCTCAATGTGGCAGCCGGGTTCCGGAGGAAAGTCCACGGGTACTTTCGGGACCCGGGTTACGGGTCAGAGTTTCGTCCATGGGCGGACGGGACGGTGGTCGAGATCAGGACGCACCCCCGAGAGTCCCCGGGGTGGGTGTCTTCGTCGGAGAGGTGGGTCTCCGGGTCCCCGAGGACGGGCGTCGGAGCGCGACCCCACCTGTGTCACCTCCCCCGCGGAACGTCAAGGCGCCAATCGCCGGTCCACTGTTTATTTCGCCGGACCTCGTTCACACGGTTACCCCGCCCGTGGTGTCAGGTCGCCGCGAAGGTCTTTTGGTCCTGCGGGATTCGTGAGTGTGGGGGTACCACTGACCGGGGGTGCTGGCGGGGTCCGCCGAGAGGAGCCTCCAGGGTTTGTCGGGGTCACCACCCGAAGTGCCACCACCATGACCCCGGCGAAACGTACCCAAGTCAGGGACCAGTCCCTTGATTCTAGGGTGTGTGGTACACCGGTTTTTTATAGGGGGGTTTTTGGGTGTTTCTGGACCGAGGACGGTAGGCACGCTCTTCCTGGTGTCCGAGGACCCGGGCCTACGGACACACACTGAATCCGGGACAGAGGGGTAGACAGCACACCCGACTCTAACCCCAGTCCGACCCCTGCGTTCGTTCGAGTCGGGAGCTCCACACGAGAGGACAGGGTCGGTGTAGGACGTCCCCGCTCGACACCGGAGAGACTAGGACACAGGATTAGACATTTTACACCTATCGGTGAAGCATCCTGACTCTTCTCCTTATCCACTCAATTATACATATTGCACAGACGGTCGTGGGTCGTATTTCATTGTTTACACAGTCGGTCGTAGCACTAGCCAGTGGTGACTGTACCGAGCCAAGGAAAGTGTGGGTGACGAGATCAGTACTCACACCAGGTTAAGATCTGTTACTCTGGAGTCCCCTCCAGTCACCCACGGTCTAAAAGGTTTTTCAAAGGAAAATGGAATTTTTCTCCGTTCTCGGTTGGGTGGACAAGTGGGTGTGAAATCGGACCTGTACCAGTACAAACCTACTACACTATAGACCTTATCACCGTCGATAAAACATTGGTACTCCGGACTAAGCCGTGACCGGTACACCCTCCTCGCACGTTCTGTTTTGTTCAAGATGATTCGTATTTTACTCTCTCTTCTTTCGAAGACCCCTCCGTTGATGTGTGAGTCCTGGGTGTGTCGGGATACCATGGGACGGTCGGGTCAAAGGTTGAGGTGCTACGGTCAGGGGTAGGGAGTGGGTCCTTTGTCCCCAGTGTTTCACTGAAACTCGAACTTCTCCGTCGAGGGAACATTATCTCTACTTATCCTCTCGAGGTCAAACGTCAAAATATATCTTCTGTCCGATCTTGTAATCGATTCTACTGGAGTCCTCCGACCCGACTTCGATGTACACTAATTCGTACTCTCGGAGTCACGAAGGGTCGGGGTGGTGGAACTACTTAATTAAGTTGTCTAGGATCTTGGGTGTGGGACTTATTATGTTACGATAAGTAAGGTGAAACGAAAAGTCGGTGGTGGTTAAGTTGGATACAAGTCTCACCGACTTTTTGTTAAGACTTAGGTCACACATTTCTAAAAAACCGTTGACTATAAAATGTAGTTTAGTGCTTTCTTACTATTCTTTAGACTGCTACCTTCTAGTTTTTGTCCGAACAAAATAAATATGTGTCTTGTTGACATAAATGTTGGGGTCTACACCTATACATGTATCGTTATGTCCTCCGTAAACGAAGGTGCCACCCGTGACATATTCAATCCTAGTATTTATGCTCCCCTTCGGGGTGGCCTCCCGTGTTTTGGAAAAGAGCTTCAGCGGTCCCTAGGAAGGATGGAGGGAGATGTGACTGTCCTGGTCCTCTGGGGTCCCTGGGGGTCCCTGTCGGCGTATCCTCCCCACCCCTGTCCTGTCTTCCCGTCGGTCGGGGTGCACGTCGCTCTCTGTGCTCCGTCGCCGTCGTCCCTGCGACGGGGCGTCTGTCCGAAGTACGTTGCGAGTACAAATGAGGCGAGTGAGAGTGAGTGATGTGAGTCTTTTGCCAAAATCTATTTGTCACAACGAGATTAGTGCCTGTAATGAAAAATTTGTGGTGCGAAGTGGATTTGACTACCGAAAGGGTACTCTCCCGCGCCTCCCGCGCCTCCCGCGCCTCCCGCGCCTGCCGACCCCACCCAGGGGCGGGAACGCCAACTCAGGACTCTTGGAGTCTGGGGGTCCGCGGGTGGGGCCCGAGGGGGAGCCTTTGGGCCACGGAAGACCGCGGGCCCAAGAGCGGCGGAGGGCCGACGGTCGTGTCGCCAAGGCGCCGCGCCCTGGGGACCCCGCCCTTCCTCTGTCGCGGCGCGGTCGAGTGGAGGGTCCCGGTCTCGCGCCCGGCTCGAGTCGCGGGCCCCGGCCGGCGGTCCCCCTCGGGCGCGCGCCCATCCTCGGCGGCCGTCCCGCGCGCGACCCGCCCGGCCACGGGGCGCCCGCTCGTTTCGCTCTTTCGTCGGCTCCGCCACTCCCGCCCTACGGCGGGCCCTTCGCGAGGGTCGAGCCGTCGCGGCGGTCGGGACCAGTGAGTTCCGTCTCGGGGCGGTGGGGGTGGGGCATCGGGTCCTTCGGGGAGGTGTGTCTTTGTGCCCGGGCGGAGCCACGCGCCCCCTGCTGTCCGGTCCGCAGGACCCCTGCCGCCCCTGGGGCGCCGGGGCCTTGGCCCCGAGGGGTCGGGTCCACCACTGACGGGCCCGGGCCTTCCGGCCCCCGAGTCTCTGCGCCCCGCGGGCCGCCCTAGGCGCGCCCCCCCTCGTCCGGGCCCTCCCCGCCGCGCCCGCCGTCCATCGACACAACACCCAGGCCGGGGCCCCGCGGCCCGGCTCGCCGCCCTCATCGTGGTACTCCCCGGCGGCTCGGCCGAGTCAGCGCCCCCCGCGCCCCCTGCGTCCGGCTCTTCCGCCTCCGATCCGGAGCCGCCGCCGCCGTCGCCCCCGCGGCGCCGAGTCGAGGAACTACGGCGTGTCCTAGGCGAAGTACACCGGGTGGAACCAGTGCGGCTCCAGGACGCCCCTCTCCCGCCGCGAGTCCGGGCCCGCGGGGCGCCGGGGTGGCTCCCTCCCCCGTGCTCCCCCACGCCGGCGCTACTGACCACGGAGGTTTGGTGGTGGGCGCCCGCGCGCGGGGCAGACCAAGGGACCTGAGTCAGGTCCCGTTGGGCTCGTTCACGACCCGTGGGACCACCACGGACCTCCGTCCGGTCGGCGCGCCGGGGCAGGTCCACTGGAGCGTCGGAGGACCCCACGTGGGTCTCCCCGGGCTCGACGGGAAGGGCTCGGCCCTCCCTTGGGGTCTGTCGTCGAAGGGGAAGTGGGGCTGCACTAAGTGGCGCGTCGCTCCGACTCGCGCGCCGAGGGACGCCGCAGACGGGACCGAGACCGACGCTACCGACTCTGTGGTGTCGGGTCCCCGGCGATGGACAGTGTGGGGAGGGAGGGGGGCTGCAGCAACGGGGCGACGGACTCTTCTTGTCACTCCTCTGACGACCGCGACCCCGCGCCGGTCTAGAACCCCCCTGGGGTCCCGGCGTCCCTCGTGTCCACACGAACGGGTCCTCCGCACACCTTCATGGAACTCCAGGGAGGCGAGGTCCACGTCCTCGAGTCTCGGGGCCTACAGCACGGCGCACTTCTACAGGAATATGAGTGTCTCTGACTCCACGAGGTTGGTCCGTCGGTGGAGGAGACACGGGGTCTCCACGTGACAGTCTCTGCCCTTTCGCGCCCGTGTCACTCACGGGTCTCGGGTCGCGGTCCGTCCGTCGCCGGTCGTGGGGTTGTAAGGGGCCGGTGTTCGTGGGGGTCGTCGGGGCCGTCGTCCGTGGGGTTGTAAGGGACCGGTGTTCGTGGGGGTCGTCGGGACCGTTGTCCGTGGGGTTGTAAGGGGCCGGTGTTCGTGGGGTTCATCGGGGTCGTCGTCCGTGGGTGGTGGGCCGGGGTCCGCGGTAGGGTCCGGTAACGTCTTTCTTCCACCTGGCGGTGGGAGTCTCCCCGCACTCGCTCCGGTCGACCATAGACAAGGACGGCCCCGGCCGTCGGAGTGGGGTCCTCCCTGTCCACCCGGACAGCCGTCGACTCCGGTCTAGGGGAGCGGGAAGTTCGCCCCAGACACGTGAAGACCGGACGTCGTTCTTGCCTCTGAGCGTCTCTAATGTACCTCAGTCTCGGTGGTACTAAGTTTCTTGGGTTAAAGACCTGATTGTACGCTTCTTTTTAGTTTCCCTCGATGGGAATGACCGTCGTTTACGGGGGGGAAACTTAGGTCCGAACCCCGACGGGTCGTGGACCCTCGGACCCGGCACGAGTCCCGGTTGTGAAGCATACCTCTAAGATTCGGGGCTAAGTCACCGGGTTCTCTCTTCGTAGTGAATTCCAGTGAAAGGCAACTAAAGGATCGGGTATGGTACTCCCGGGTCCGAGGGTCCCGTCCCGGTACTAGTTACCTGACTAATTACCCCCGGTCCGTCGGGGAGTTCCTTCGTCCGTGTCCCAGGTCGCACAGAGACTCACAGAACAGTGGAGACGCCAGAGAAGGGGTGGAGTGTGGGGGTAGCTCGTGTCCGTCCGCCGAACCTCGGACACGGGGTCGTAGGCGTGTCGTCGTCCCAGTCCCGTCCCTCACCGTGCCCAGCGGTGCGGCCCCACGCCGTGACGTGTGGTCCCCGGGCCCCACTGGTCCCCTTCCCGTCCCCCGTCCATGGACCCCGTGGGTCCGACGTCGCGCGACGAGACAAGAACAACAAGAAGAGGAAGAACTTGAACCAGTGGTCCGCCTTAAATGGTGACGCCGACGCGAACCTTTCTAGGTCGTAGTGCAAGACACCCCCTCCCCCTTTACCTCGTTCAGTCTGGGGACAAACCGGTCCGGAGCGGGGACGGCGTCTGCCCGCGCGCCGGCGTTTTTCCGGGCAGGAGCAGGAGGAGGAGCTCAAGGTCAGAACCTGGCTAGGAGTAAAGATTACGGAAAATTCTCACCAAAACGTCTCTATTCGTTGGTAAAAGTATAAGACCGAAAAAAAGGTAAAATATTGCAAATAAGTAGTACACTAACTTGTCGAAACATACATAGTGAATTTATTGTTCTGATAATGTAGTTCTGATCATTCAATAGGCGACTACATCGTCGCGACGCGGCCGTCCGATCAGTCCCAGTCCTCATAGGAAGATTTGCTTCGAAAAGGACGTGAGAAAGGAGCGGTGGACGAGGGGCTCCGTCTTAGGTCCTCCCTCCCCTCAGTCTCCCTGTCCCCTGTCCCACGGCCGACCCACCGGCGGAGGGGTGTCGTGCCGCCCCGGTAGCGTCGGGGAAGGGGGCCCAGACACCTGGCGGAGACAACCAAGAGGGTCTTCGATGTCGGGTCCAGAGACGGTCATTTTTAAGGACACGTGAGTGTCTGTGCATGGACACAGCCAGTAAACATATTTACATCAGTGTTTTCTTTAAAGGAATAAAAAGTCCACACGGTTAAAGAGGGACCGGGACGGCCGGACCTAAGACGGAGTTCCAGGACAGATGGACGTAGGGACACCACAGACGGACGCGGGGGTCACAGATGACACAGGGGCCACAGACGGACGCAGGGGTACCACAGACGGACGCAGGGGCGCCACAGACGGACTCAGGGATCAGAGGTGAACGTAGGGGCGTCGCGGATGGACTCATGGGTGTCGCAGATGGATGTAGGGGCGTCACGGGCCACACCAGTCTGACACGTTGAGATCCTGCGTGAACGTCTGGACTGTCCCTGCAAACCAGTGTGACTTTTTAGTGGTGACCCGAAAAGGGACCTTAGCGTGGGTGCGACCGATCTCGACCTGTGTTCGTGGAAGCGTGGGCCGGACGGTGCTGGGACGTCGAAGTGGTGTGGGGACGCACCAGTAGAAGCATCCGAAGAATGGTTTCCGCAGAGTACGATGAAGTGTGTTTGAAATATAAAATATTCCAAAGATGATCCTTTCTCTGGAGCATGCTACTGTAAAAAGATCAGTTGTTAACACTCGATAAGTTCTTTGAATAAAGATGTGTAAAGAATGTGAACCGTTTTACTAGTGCGTAGGTGAGATTGTACCGACGGGATGCTTTCTGGAGATCGGGGGTCCCCTGGCGGTGTCGGCACCCGAGAGGACAGGGTTCTATTCGCATGGGAACGTGGAGTCACCGAAGGACGTCCTGTCCATCCTCCGTCGATAAGAGGTGTTAGGTTTGTTTTAGGATAAGGAGAGATTAAAGAACAAGAATTCCGTTTGTACCCAAAATAAGTTAAATGAAGGTTGGAAATTTTTATACTCATAAAAGAAGGTAACCATTCTGTTCCTCTGATCACCTTACTCCGACTAATAGGTGGACAATAAATTAGAGGTGGAAAAAAACGAAAACTTTTCATTTAAAGTCTGTAGTTTAATAAGGTGAGTGTTTATGAAGTCAGTCAGTCAGTCAAGTCAGGGAGTCAGTCCAGGTTGAGAAACGCTGGGGTACTTAGCGTCGTGTGGTTCGGAGGGACAGGTAGTGGTTGAGGGCCTCAAGTGAGTCTGAGTGCAGGTAACTTAGCCACTACGGTAGGTCGGTAGAGTAGGAGCCAGCAGGGGAAGAGGAGGACGGGGGTTAGGGAGGGTCGTATCTCAGAAAAGGTTACTCAGTTGAGAAGCGTACTCCACCGGTTTCATGACCTCAAAGTCGAAATCGTAGTAAGGAAGGTTTCTTTAGGGTCCCGACTAGAGGAAGTCTTACCTGACCAACCTAGAGGAACGTCAGGTTCCCTGGAAGTTCTAAGAAGAGGTTGTGGTGTGAAGTTTTCGTAGTTAAGAAGCCGTGAGTCGAAAGAAGTGTCAGGTCCAGAGTGTAGGTAAGTACTGGTGACCTTTTTGGTATCGGAACTGATCTACCTGGAAACAACCGTTTGATTACAGAGACGAAAAATTATACGACAGATCCAACCAGTATTGAAAAGAAGGTTCCTCATTCCTAGAAAATTAAAGTACCGACGTTAGTAGTAGACGTCACTAAAACCTCGGGGGTTTTTATTTCAGACTGTGACAAAGGTGACAAAGGGGTGGATGAAGGGTACTTCACTACCCTGGTCTACGGTGCTAGAATCAAAAGACTTATAACTCGAAATTCGGTTGGAAAAGTGAGAGGAGAAAGTGAAAGTAGTTCTCCGAGAAGTCGAGGAGAAGTGAAAGACGGTATTCCGACCACTTATGGTCTGGTGGATTGGACGGAGAAGTCTTTGGACATACGTCCAGTCCTTCGTTGTCAATCTTGACCTGTACCTTGTTGTCTGACCAAGGTTTATCCTTTTCCTCATACAGTTCCGACATATAGCAGTGGGACGAATAAATTGAAGATACGTCTCATGTAGTACTCTTCGACCTTCTTCGTGTTCGACCTTAGTTCTGACGGTCCTCTTTATGAAGTCATGTGTTCGGATTTTCTGCTACGACGAGAAAAATTTTGCATTAGTACCGTGGTACTGGTGTGGACTGTGGTAAGTGAATCGAGATTACTTAAGCAAATGTAGTGTAGAAGGGTTGACAAGGTTTCCACGTAGAAGTGCCACTCAGACAGACTTAGCTCCGGGATCGTCCCACGTGTCCTCTGTGGGTCGAGGACCCGAGGTACAGAGGACAGGGAAGTGGACGTCTCTGGTCCGCAGACGCACCTCCTGTCCCACAGAGGGACCGGTGGAGGGCTGTGTTTTGCCGGGAAATTGAGATGTGTAGGGTCGATCTTAAGAAAATATCTATTAAGAAAGTAGTCATTAAAATTCTTTCTTGAAAATACCTAGATGACTATTATAAGTTAAAACCTTAGGTTACACGACCAAAAATTTTTTCCTTTTACAAACTTTCAAGACCTCTAGACAAAGGATTGCACTTATATGAGTTGTGATGAACTTGACATGTGATTTTTACTATTACTACATTCAACGCATACACAGAAAGAATGGTGTCATTTTTTTTTTTTCTTGACTCTATTGCAGGTAGAAGAAGATCGAAACTGTGAAAGAATATATGCCTTTAATGTATCAGGAACTGTTTAAAAAGGAAACCTTTATTTTAAATGAAAAAGTTCAACAAGACACCGATAAGAAAGATTTTATAGAACTCTAAATTTAAACACATTAAATTTAAAAAAAGACTTTTTAGTTTTCCGCATAACTCTACGACTCTGAGTGACCGTAAGGAAGTACCCACGACCTTGGACTACTGAGGGTGCAGGCGACGAGATCCGGGGAATAGTGACGTGAAACAAGGGAAGGGGGGTCTAATGTAAGCGGTCTCCCATCAAATAAAACGAAAGCAAAGTTTCTTGGTTGAGTGTCCAGATGGTGACCAAAGGAAGAGTCTATTTACCAGAGGCTAGAAATAGTCGTCTCGACGCCGTCGAGGGGTAGGCGTCGAGGGAAGCGGGAAGTATGAAGTGGAGAAGCGGGGCACACACCCACCCTGTTCGGTCAGACCTTACGGTCGTCTAAAAAATTTATAGGATAACAGTTGTCCGTCTCTTCCGCTACCGTGGGGTGAGGTCATGAGAACGGACCTTTTAGGGTACCGGCCCCCTCGGACCACCCGACGCCAGGTACCCCAGTGTTTCTCAGCCTGTGCTGACTCGCTGAAGGGAAAGTGAAAAGTGAACGTACGTAACCTCTTCCTTTACCGTTGGGTGAGGTCACAAGAACGGACCTCTTAGGGTCCCTGCCCCCTCGGACCACCCGACGGTAGATACCCCAGCGTGTCTCAGCCTGTACTGACTTCGCGGAATCGTCGTCGTCGTCGTACCTGTTGTTCTTTCTTTCGTCTCAGGGGGAAATGTCTCATATTTTAGGAGAGATATCTCTTTGTGTTATGTATAAACATATATTTAAGATGTATGTGTTTAAGATAGTTGAAAGAAACAAGTCTACAACACTATACCACTGAAAGTGGTACTAATTAGTCCCTGACTATCACGCTTCAGTGTGATGGATTAACCCAAAGACTGTAAAGGATAATAAAGTTCTTCAAAATCGAACTGTGTAAAATACATGTAGTTAATTCTAATTTTAAACCCCCCATTAGTGATTTTCTTGTACGTCTTCTCGTGTATAAAGGTTTGACCATCTCCCCTATTTGTCTTGACACCCTTCCTCTCTGAGTAGTTAGTTTTTCCTCTTTCCTTTGTTTTTCACTCTGTTTGTCGTGTTTTCTACCCCTTTTACGCAGATTTATGCCATTAGTGTCATTTACATTTGTCTGACCTGAGAGCATAACTTTGTCATGTTGTGACTTATTTTTGGGTTTATTACGACGGATGTTCCCTCTGTGAGGTTTACTTCGAGCTTTCATACTTTTTATTGTACAGTTTGTTCATCCGAACTTTTACTTTTCTTAATCATTTCCAGGACAATATTACTATTTTGGGATTTACGTGGGTTATTGTATCGGAGTTTTGCGTATTCCGTTTTTATGTGTTTTGGTGTGTGTTGTGTTCTGCAGATGTAAGTACCAGTCTCACAAGTTGTCTTTGACTGTCTAGCTCGTCTGTGTTTTCGTCTTTGTTTTTTCTTTTTTTGTTTGTTTTTATGGCGTCACTCCTGAATGACTACATCTTTTGTGTTGACGTGTGTTCCTTGTAAACATTTTTGCCTGGTAGACAACCCGGTGTTTCAATCACAGTTATTTAAAGTTTCCCGACCGATATATGTTTGTTGACGGAAACTTGTCACTTTAATTCAATTTTATTGCTTTTCTTCATAATCCCCTTTTGAAGTAGGTAACCGTTTATTTGTTGTATGAAATTGAGTACATTTACGATATAATCGTATACTAAAATAGTAAAGAAATTAGTATCAAATAAAGTCTTAATACACCATATATATTGTTATACTAACAATCAAAAATGGTTTTATTTCACTAGAAGATGGTGAAAACGGAATCCATACGTTAAGATAAAAATAAAATTATAACAATGAAACGTAACAAATAGTAGAAGAACTTTGACGAAATAAAAATGAGAAAGACCCAGTATTAAAAAGTAACGCACATGTTTTCTCTTTTGACCCTAGGACACTAGTCATGAACCAGTCTAAAAAAAAAATTGTGTTGGATTTCTTAGTAAACGAAAATTTTCCTCTTCTGTCTCATGAAAGATTAACAATACGACAATCGCGGTAGAAATGATCAAGGAAATAACAGAAAATGTTCTCCCCACTATAAAACCAAAACACAAAAAATCACTAAGTCTTTCTGTACTTGGGAAAGTCAAAATGGTCTTTGATGGAAATTTTGAACCTCTTCTGTTACCGTTGGGTAAGGTCACAAGAACGGACCTCTTAGGGTGCCTGTCTCCTCGGACCGCCCGACGTCAGGTGTCCCAGCGTTTCTCAGTCTGTACTGACTCACTGCTTGTATGTGTGTGTGGGGAAATTTTGATAAATTCAAAAATGTTGTCTTGACTACTGGAAGGAGTCTAATAATTACAGTTCTCGCAGAGAGTGGAGGAGGGTGGTGTCCTCTTCCGTAAATTTCACGAGAGGCAGGAGGTAGGTTCGGGAGGAAGGGACGAGGGGGGCGGTTACGGGTGTGACGTGTTTAGTGTTCGATCCGACGCCGACGCATAAAAGAAACCCTGAAAATAGTATAAATATCGATTGATAAATTGTGTAAAACTGCTCCGACCGGTCCGAGAGATTTGGTCTCAGGAGTAGGAATGCGACGGTTCAACACGAAGAGTCGACTCTCCGGGACCAGTCAAAAGGTGCGCCCCACACGGGAACAGTTGTCTACGGACGCGCACGCACTCCTCGAGACGTGACGACCCGGCACGGGACCGGGTGCCAAGATTGTTCGCTTCGGGTCTCGTCCCCCGGGTCGCAAGCCACGGGTCGGCAGGAAGTGGTACACTTGAGAGAGGGCGGTGGGGACGAGATGGGAGCCCTCCTACCGGAGAGCCCAACCGGAGGCAGGTCCACGACGGGGGTTTGGTGCGGGTCTCTCGTGGAGAGGACCCGGGTGCCGGTGGAACGGACGACGTCCTCCGTGTCGGGGCCCCGCGTGGGTCCGAGGGCTATAGAGTCGATATTCCGGGTACGTTCGACACGAGGGATTTGTGTGCATTGTCTGTTCACACTGGCCCTCACCTTGTGCGCGGGGCTGGGACTGCTGTCTGCGGGTCGTTAGGTGTCCAGTCGGTCTGTCGTACGGAGGTACGACCCCCTCGTGTCACCCCGGCCCGAACCGGAAGAGAGATGGACCGGGGACCGGCAGGGTGTCAAGACTCCCGTTGTCACAGGGTCAACAGCTCCCAGTAAGAGCTGTCGTCAAGGGTCTAGGAAGGATGGATGGTTTCACCCGGAGGTACGGGACTTCCGTAAAATTGTCTCTGCGTACAAATGGCCCCCAGTCTAGTCCCCGACGTCCTGGTTGTGGTAGAAGTGGGGCTTCGGCGTGTCCCTGAGCCCGTGCCTTCCCCGTCGGGGCACAGGTCCCTGCGGCACGACTTCGGGCTCTGGGTGTATGGAGAAGCAGTGGTCCGAGGTACCCGACCGTGTCGGTCCCGCACAGACGGTCGAAGGACTCGACAACCAGGTAGAGCCACTCCCGTTGACACTCGGCGAGGAAGACTCCCCCTAGGTTGACGACGAGGTCCCTGTCTCTCTACCTCCTTCCTCTGTGTCGTCAATGGTCGTCCCGCCCCGGCGTCCCGGGTGCGTCTGTCTCTCGGACGGGTCCGGTCCCGGTGAGAGTCTCTCGAGAAGATTTTCGAACGGTCCTTTGCCTCAGTGTCTCGTTGGGAGTTCCCGGTTTGAGCCTTGGAGGTGAACATTCATCGCGGTTTACTCTCTTAACTTGAGAGGAGAGTATTCGTTATCCCGTTTGGTTCGAGCGGGCTTTTAGCGTAGCCGTCCTGAGTGTCCAGTGGACGTAGTCGCAGGAGCCCTGGGAGAGAGTTCCCCTCTGGTCTGGCGGACGTGGCCTCGCGTCTTTCGTACACCCCACGTCTCCGCCGACGCACTTGCAGTCCTGTCGCACCTTCGCACCTTACTCTCGTCTCACGCCTGACCTGAGACCCCGTAAAGACGTGACTGAAGTGGAGGGACTGGAAGGTGTGGAAGCAAAGAATGCTCTTCCGACCGGTCCGTGAGACTCCAGACGGGACAAGACCGAAGACGTTAACCTGTCTTCAGGTCGACCCACGGAGGGGCCCCGACTCACTCCTCCCCGCCGGCCCAGACGCACGGCCCCTGTTCCGGTCTCCGCAGGCGTATGGGCACCCGGGACTCCTGTCTCCCGACCCGTGCTGTGTCACCCCGGGACTGTGGGACCTCACCCACACCGCTCTACCCGGTCTCCCAGACTCGTAGTGACGTCCCAGTCCCGTCCCGGGAGACTCCTCGGGAGTGCCAGCCCTCGGGGCGTGCCTCGGCACGACGGACACACGCAGGGCTCCCAGCCGAGGGGTCGAATGGTCCCGGTCGGACGGGCGTTCGTCGTCGAGACAGAGTGACGCGTCCCGAGCCTGCAATAAGTGGTAGAGGTCCTGCTCCGACGTCGAGTCGGGGACTCTCCTTGGTCTTGTCTTGGTACCTCTGTCGGGTTCCCGCCCGCCCCCGCCCCCCGCCCCCGTCCTCCCGCGTCCGTGGAGACGTCGAGACCCGAACGGCATGTGAGCCAGGTACCTGAACCTCGACCGCAACTGCCGCACCCGCTCGAGGACGAGGTGCAGGACCACCCTGACACGATCGAGGGCCTACGACCTCTCTGTCTGTGCCGCCGTCCGGGCAGTGGAGGACTGGCTGCCGCCCCCTCCGGAATTGGCCCTCTAGACTGTTGTTTGAAGGCTCGAAAAGGCCTCTGAGTGGGTTCCTCCACTCACGGGGTTTTCTCCTACCTCCAGAACACTTTGGAGGTCTCATCCTTCGTCTCCTCCTCTTTCGGTCCTTCCCTCCTCTCCGGGTAACACCCCTCGTGGTCCGGACGTACGTCGGAGTCCTCCCCCCGTCCCTCCCCTTATCCTAGGTTTCTGTCTCGGTTCCGCCGGCCCCCCAGGCCCTTACACTGTCGACGTCCGTGTCCGGTGGTCCGACGGCGTTGGCACGGTTCCACTCCCCCGGCCTGTGTCGCCCTCGGCCCGTCGCCCGTCTCGTCACTGGCGGCACGCCCTTCCAGGTGTCACCGAGACCCCCGACTCTCCTCTTCCTTCGTGGAAACCGACGAAAAAAAAAAAAAAAAAAAAAAAATGTTCCAAACGAAGGATTGGCGTTCGGACGAGAAGCCGTACTTCATTTCCTCCGTCATTCACCTGACAAGAATCCTTAGGTCCTGTCGAAATGTCAGGTTCCATCGACCGGGAATTTTGCGGACACCCAAACTCCGAGGGTACAGGAATTCGGGGTCCATTGTAGATGTTCTGGTAGTCACCGTTCGTGTTTCACGTCCCACTCGGTGTCGAACCGACCGGTCCGGGGCACTACCTCCTCTGCCGTGCCTTGTACGCCCTCCTCACAGAGCTACGGGCGCCGGGCCGTGCCTAGACCCCGGAGCGACCCCCTCGACTGGCGCCTTCCTCCCCCGCGGGTGGACACCTACTCCCGCGGGCGGCGGACGGGTTTGACCAGGTAGACCCACCGGAGGAGGAGCCTGTCCTAGGGACCCACGTCCCTCTTTCCGCCCCGGGCCCCGTCGAGCGTGAAGACGAACAGGAGGGTTCTGAACTCCCACAAGAGCTTCCGGATCCTGTGTCTTGGTCCCAATGTGTGCGACCGCGCTCGTGTGCAGGTTGTCGGTTACGACGACCTGTGAGCACTTGTTAGGGCCTGTCTGCGGACAAATGAGACCCCTTCTCCCGTGCCAGGATCCTTGGGGTCCGGACGAGTAAATTAGACCCCCTCTTGACGCAGTTACGGACCTTAGCTCGTGAGTCCGCAGTCCAGGGGACCCTGTCCCCGGCAGAATGGGCCAGGGACCACTCCCAGACGCGTGCCAAGAACACCTGCTACGCCTACATGGGGCCCCCGACCTGGGTCCGGAGCGGCAGGTGGACGTGTCCGTGCGGGAGCAGCGGGTCCTACCTCTAGAAGTGGCACGCTGTGACACTTGTGTGGTCCGCGACCTCACGGAGTTACTGGAGGCCCCGAAGGCCCGAGTCCCGTGGGGGCGGACCCCGTGTCGAGGACCTCGGGACGGGGCGGCGGGGCGTGGGCCCCATGGGGCGTAGGGACTGGCGGCGGGACACCCCTTGAGCCACGAGTCTGCGGTCGTGGCCCGGAGCCCGTCCCAGTGCGTTGGTGGGTCTCGACAACCCAGGGACCCGTGTACCCCTGTGTGGGCCCTGCCCCGGTTGAGGGTGGTTCCCGAGGAGAAAAGTTGTCTTTTACGACGACTTGCTAATTTTGACACTGTAGGTACGTCGGGTGCCACCCTGTCTTCCCTGACCCCGAGTTCCAGGTGCGTCGGGTGCCACCCTGTCTTCCCTGACCCCGAGTTCCAGGTGCGTCGGGTGCCACCCTGTCTTCCCTGACCCCGAGTTCCAGGTACGTCGGGTGCCACCTTGTCTTCCCTGACCCCGAGTTCCAGGTACGTCGGGTGCCACCCTGTCTTCCCTGACCCCGAGTTCTAGGTACGTCGGGTGCCACCCTGTCTTCCCTGACCCCGAGTTCTAGGTACGTCGGGTACCACCCTGTCTTCCCTGACCCCGAGTTCCGTCGTGCGCGTGGGCAGAGACACGTTTTTTGTGTCGGGAGGGGTGGCGGGTCTGTCTGTCTGGGAAGGGTCGGGCAGTGGTCTTGGAGGGTTCCCCCTGGGCGGGGCAGAGGGGGCTCGGCCCGGAGTCTCTCCGGTCACCTGTGTGCGAGCCGGAGCGAGGACCTGAGCCCAACTCCGAGGACTCTCGTCGTCCCGGTCCGGTGTCCGTCGGTCCGGGCGGAGTCGAGTGGGGTGGTGTCGTCCTCCTCGGGGGGGTCTCCCGGTCCCCCCATGACCCCTCGTTCGGTCGGGGCCAAACCTTTCGTAAAAAGTCTCCAGTTTGTGTCGTCTGCTCTTACCCGAGACCTGGCCCTCCGCCGAGACGTGCGTCTACGGGTGGACAGAGTCCTCGTATCTAGACCCGGTCTAGGGAGGGCGGAGGTCCTGGCTCCGGTCATGGACCCGCTAGGCCACTACAACGTCGAAATACTGGGCCCTCTGTCGGTAGACGTACGACGGCTTGTGGCGCTGGTGGAGGTTCTAGAACAGCAGTTTACTACCCCGACGCTTCCAGACGTTCCCGACCGCAGTCTCGACTGGAGACGAGGACCGGACTTCTGGGGGGGTGGCGGGGGGGTGTGTGTGTCGGCGGAGAGAGACCCCTGACGACACGACTTTCGGTCTGCCCGGGTGCTGTCCCTCGACGATCCCTCTGCGACTCCTTCCCAGAGGTGAGGTCTGGACCTTTCCGTCGTCGGACCTAGCTCACGATTTTCGGTCTGCTCGAGTGCTGTCCCTCGGCGACCCCCCTGCGACACCTCCCCGGAGGTGAGGTCTGGGCCTTCCGTCGTCGGACCTAGCCACCGTCCGGACGGACGGGGAGTTTGTGCGCCCCGGATCCCGTGCACTGACGGAGAGAAGGACCCAAGGGCGAAGACACTTTGCCCCGACTGTGGCCATGCAGGGAGGTCCCAGAGTACTCCCGACACTGGGACCCGTGGCACGACTGCTCGCCCTGGTCGTACCCGGTGCTCCCGTCAGATGTAATCGACAGGGCAGTCGACGGCACATGATTCCCTCCCGGGGCCAATTGTGGACGGGCACGGGGACGTCGTGTTTAGGGTTTGAGGAGGGACCGAGGAGTCTGGAGAGACGTGAGGCGGGCCCCACGTACGGTAGCCTCTTGCACGGGGGAGGGACTGTGGCTGGACTGGACAGGTTGGGGTTCTGTCGGGGTCCGGAGGTACGTCTGCAGGGGAGGGGGACCTGTGGAAAGGTCTACTGGGGGTCCCGTCCAGACTGGGTCTGAGGTCCGTGTGGACACTGGTGTGGACGGGATGAACCCCGACCCCCCGATAGAGAGAGAGGTGACGTGGGGCCGCCGGTCGTGTTCCCGCGACGGGGCAGGTCGGGGGCCGGGCAGGTGTCTCGTGGGGGTCTCGCCCTCCGAGGCGGAGTCGAGGGTCTCCCCGGTGGAGAGACCGGTAAGATAGGAACGGGCGGGTCGGGGCACGGCGGGCCGTTGGGGCATGCATGTAGTAGGAGGAACCACGGGGGGGTCTTCAACCAGGGAGGCCGCATCGACCCCTACAACTCCTGACGTTAAGGGACGTCTGACCCCTCCCCCTACCCCGCGGGCAGTGTGACGCGCCCCCCTGCGCCCTCTCCTCTCCTCTCCTCTCTCTCGGCCACAGTCCGTCCCGCAGGAGGGGCCACGGACGGTGTCCGGCGCGACAAGTCCTCGTCCCGACCCCCACAACGGGTGAGTGGAGGTCCTCCTGGAAGACGAGGTTCAAGAACATCCAAGACACGTCGTCGAGAGACCACGGGTCCTGAGGCATGGTGTAGTACAAGAACCAAGCTGAGGACCCCTCCTCTCGTGTGCCGGCCGGTCGTCAGTGGAGGAACATCGGCCGGTGTGGTCCGCGCACACGGGTCGTCGCTGGTACTCTCTGTTCCTCCCCGCACGGACACTGTGTGGGCACACTCTGTTCGCTCTCTCTGCGAGAGCCCGCACTTTAAGATGGAAAGTTTTGATGGCGAGGGTTCTTCGTTCGGAGAGGACTTTCCATTCTATGGTGTCTCGGAGTGCTTTTTACACGTTTAATGAAAAGGGTCGATATTTTAATACGAACAACAAGTCAGTGAGTCAGTACAGACTGAGACACTGGGGTGTCTGACGTCGTGCGGTCCGAAGGGACAGGAAGTGGTAAAGGACCTCAAACGTGTTTGAGTACAGGTGACTCAACCACTACGGTAGTCTGGTAGAGTAGGAGACAGCAGGGGAAGAGGAGGACGGAAGTCAGAAAGGGTCGTCGTCCCAGAAAGGGTTACTCAGTTTGAACCCTTCACGTCCTTTCGTGTCTCCACGTGAGCATTAAGGGCACACAGTCGCGACTACCCTTTGTGAGGTCGCACACAAGGGTCAGGAAGGGTCCTTGGACTGAATGTCGACTCTATCGCCTTTGGACGCGAAGTGGGGGCACCTCCCGCGGCGGGGTCCAGGACTCGTACTTACTGGTGTAGCCCCGTGGAGGGTGTCGCCAGCGACTTAGCTGTGGAGACTACCCAGTGGAGGACGGGTGTGAGGGTCCGAGATATTGCGAGGGCCGACACCGGGAACCATTTTACGGGGAAACGGCTGGAAGGGGACGAAGAAGTCTGGTCTAAACATCTTTACCGTCGAAGAGTCATCCAGAAGAGTTTCTACGTTTGAGTCTGTTCCAATACAGTCCTAAGGGTCAAAGATTTTTGGTACGAGGTACTCCGGAACGAGGAAGTGGACGAAACAAGACGATTTGCTGTACGTAAGGTTATTACGGAGAGGTCGACAGACGTGACTACTCCCGGAAAAGTGCACTACCCCCGAGGTAATGCGTGACCCACCAGCCCCACGGGGACCCGTGCAGACTCGGACAAAGGCTGTGAACTCGGGGTCCCGCGGGTCCCAAAACTCGAGAGTACTGACCAAGACCAAAAGGAGACGTAGCTGACAAGAGGGGGTCTGAGGTGTGGTCGAGGAGATTACCAGGGGGCGGTCGACTACCGGTGGCACCCCTCCCTCTGTGGTGAACGGGAGGAGGGAGCCGACCCCCCTCGTTCGTGTACCACTAAATCCCCCTCTCGGACTCGTGGGGAGCCCCGACGGGGACGAGATCTCTGACTCTCCACCCGCTCGGGACTGGGGAGGACGTCCGCTGGGCGCCGACGGGTGTCGACGCCGGTGTTATGTGGCCGCGTGGACGGAAGGTCGCTCCGCGAGTCCGAGACCCAGACCCGAGACGGATTCACGAGGTGCAAGGTCTTTATTGGGGTACCGGTCTTCCCCTTTGGTCTCGGGTGTAGTCTTGTCCGTACGTACCCCCGGCGTGGGTGGACGTGAAGAGACCCACGAGCAGTGCGAACAATAACTTCAGGTCCCTCTAGAAGCGCAGGTCCGGCTACGGCTTCATTAACAAGTACTGTGTGAAGAGGCACATTATGAGAGACGTTTCTCCCCAAGTCCGGTTAATCTTGTCGGGACGCCTGGCCGGAGACTCACAAAGAAGGACTCCTGTTTTGAATCGAAAACCTTCCATTCCCTGTCACTCTGGTTCTCCGTTAAGTGTGTGGCATTTTAGATGGGTAAATTTTCCGGGTTGGGTTATTACGGAACGTACCTAAGTGTCAGTGATGTTGGTTGCAGTCTCGTCGAGCAGGGGTTTTACTTCGGGCGTTGGCACTCGACACCCGGGGCCTTCGTGACGGCCGAAAGACGGGACACCACGACGTCCAGGCCTGCCGAGGGTCCTTGTCAGACTGTGCGCGCGTCGCAGACAGGGGCAGTGGTTCGCGTGGACGTGCGGTACCCGTGGTCCGATCAGGTCGCGCCGCGGAGTCGGCCGTTACCGGGTAGACCCGACAACTCGGGACTGAAAACTCGGGACTGAACATCTGTGTGCGTGGGTGCGAAGCCACACCGACACAGAGACAAAGTGAAAAGGACCCTCAGTGGGGTCCTTCCCTGGGCGACCCGGTGTACCTTTGAGACCCAAACCTCCGGTACGGACTGAGAGGACTGTCGCCGGCGTGATTGAGACGAGTGGTGTGGTCTGTGTGTACACCCGTGGGAAGGTAGGGGACGGTGGTCGGGACCGACGGGTCTTGGACGATAGGCGACCGACTTTCCCTTTGGATCCCGGAAGTTTTCCGGTGCACAGGACGTTACCGGAGATATGTGTGTTCCTGTTCGACGTGTTTTCGGGCACGACGGAAATCTGCCACCCGTCTCCTGTCCCAGGCGCCGTCCGTCTCAGGTTTGGGTCCTGTCGTAGAGGGCCCTTCTCGCTCCTCCCCGCAGGTCGGACCCTGGACGTACCTGGCTCCTCGTCGTTTGGGTGTTCCTTCCGTTGCGTTACGCCAGTCCTCCACCACGGGTGCGTCCCGGTCGGTCTTGGGGTCTCTCCTGCTGGTTCTTGTGCCGTGTCGGGCAGAACCAGAGACTTGGAGTCAGAGACTTGGACGGCTTCGGAGTCGTGTGGTCGTGCAAGCCTTCGGTCTTTGTGCACTCGTGCCGGTGGAGGGAAGGGTCTTCAAGGTCGGTGGGAGGCGGGGACGTCGGAGTGGGAAAGACCTAAAAGGGATGACCGGCTGTCATCGACTTTTTCCTAGCTGACCAGTTCACGAGTACTTAAAGAGTTCAATAAAGGCTCAGTCTGAAGATGCGTGGTCCTTAGTCGATTGTTGTGCGGGCGAACCAAATGGGGTATGAGTGTCCAAAAGACCAAGTCTCAATTTCCCTAGCCGCAATTAATCATTAGCCGACTACTGACTCGGAGGTCCGTCGCATGGTCTGTAGGGCCGCGCTTGTAGACGACCCCTCTCTTGTCCTCCTCTGGCGTGACCGACCCCCGGGAACTAAGTTCTCCCACTACTAGTGCACAAGTCTCTCGTAATAGTATTATTCCGCGAAGATTTTGTAGTGTATTTCTACAGGTTTGAAACTGTTAATTATCAGAGTCCAGTTTTTGGTGAGAGGATTTGGGTGTGACCGTCTTGTTTTTATTTATGACCCACCATTGACTACTACGCAATCTTTTCTCAAATATTTCTGTCGACAGTGATTTCGGTTCTTTGAGGTGGTTTCACTAGAGGCGACGTTGATCAGAATCCCAACCCGGTCAGTGAGGTGACAATTCCGATTTAGGTACTCCTTTTCAACGTGTAGTTTCTTAGGAGGTCCACTGGTCTCGGGAGTCTATGGACGAGGTTAAAAAAGTTCGAATACAGTACTTGTCATTTCGAGTCTGTCTCGGGACGAAAACCTGTAAGACGGCCTGGTACGGCAGGTCATTGTAGACACGACGAATGGTTGGTTTGGACAGAGTAGGAGAACAGGGGTCTTGAAGATCTTAAAATACCAAAAGGGACTCCAGTACATACCTACACTCTCAACCTGACACTTCTTCCGACTCACGGTTTCTTAACGAGGAAAACTTCACACCACAACCTCTTCTGAGAACTCTCAGGGAACCTGACGTTCCTCTAGGTTGGTCAGGTAAGACTTCCTCTAGTCGGGACCTAAAGAAACCTCCCTTACTACGACTTCGACTTTGAGGTCATGAAACCGGTGGAGTACTCTTCTCAACTGAGTAATCTTTTTTGAGACTACGACCCTCCCTAACCCCCGTCCTCCTCTTCCCCTGCTGTCTCCTACTCTATCCACCTACCGTAGTGCCTGAGCTACCTGCACTCAGACCCACTTGAGGTCCTCTGCGACTACCTGTCCCTCCGGACCGCACGACACTAAGTACCCCAGCGTTTCTCAGCCTGTGCTGACTCGCTGACTTGACTTGACTTGACTGAGTGGATTTTTGACGTTTTGGTGAATATACTCGTCGCACACGAGTCGGACCGGGTCCTCCGGGTCTTTCGATGGTCTTCACTCAATACCCTCAGGAGAGTTGCGAAAGTTGGGGAGTCTAGTGAGGTGGCATGACTCTTGTGTGTCACAAGGGGGCGGGGCTCTTCGTGGTCGTCCTCGACGGGGTTACACTGCTACGCTAACACCCGAGTCACGTCCGTCCCCGTCGGACTGGGAAGACCACCGGTCGACACCCAGTTCGACCCTTGTTGCCCCACTGGTGACCGAGAGGTGGTGGGGGACGGTCGGGAGGGAAAAGTGAGTCGGGTCGAGGATAAATAGGGAGTCGTGGGTCGAGCCCGTAGTGGAGGAGTTGTTGAAGACGGACCCTGAGGTCCGTCGCTGGACCCTCGGCAGACGGGACACATTATGTGGTCCCGTGAAAAGTGTCTCGGCACTGTCTTGGGACTTGAGATGGACAGGACGGGTGTCTGAACACTTGAGGACCTCACGTCCCTGGACCAGAGCGACTCGGGTGTCTGGGTACGGTCCGTCACGTTGTCGACGACCGTCCGATCGTGGGTCGGACGCCGGGGGGCGGGGGGTCTGTGCACCCGGCGAGACTCCCCGACCCCTCGGACCGGGTGGGCCCCCTGTGAGTGAGCCCTTATTCTAGAAGCACAAGTCGCGACCGTCCGGTAGGGCCGAAGGACTGACGTCTCCGTCTCTGCGTCTTGGTGGACCGCTGTTCGAGGGAAACGAATAGTCGAAGAGCGTCCCCCTGAACCTGTGACAGTCTGTCCTGTCTTCTGTCCGGTGACTCGAAGGTCGTCCGAAACAGTCCCTCCCCCGGGTGCCTGGTCGTCGGTGTGTGTCGCCAGTCGGTTCCTCTCTCCGGTGCCCCGAGCCTGCGGGGGGTCTGTACCCGGTGTCACCCCCGTCTCCCCGGCCGGGGTTGGTGCCAGTCCGGCCCCAGACCCGGACCCGTCTCCCGTCAAGGCGTACCCTTACCCCCACTCCTTTGACGCCCCGTCCGAGAGGGCCGTCGAGTATTCCGACACGTGACCCCCCGGTGTCTCCACCCCGACAAGGTCCACCGATTCCCAGGGGTCTCCCGTCAGACACACCGGCCGACGGCGGACCTCCGGGGTTCGGGAGTCAATCCTGGACGATCCGGTCTCCACGTCCCTCCAAGCCTCCCTTCGTACCCGGGGTCATCGTTCCGGGGAGGGCCGAGTCCCAGGACGGCCCGGACGTCGTCCATTCGGCGTGTGTAGTCCATCAAGCGGGTTATCCACCGGTCAAGCTCTGAGAAGTGTGGAGGTGTACCGGTGTCGTTGGTGCTCTTTCGGGGAGTGCGAAGGCTCGTAGGGCTTTGCTCTCCCGGGACATGGAGACGCCTCCGAGGCCTGGAATCTCCACGACACCGGGAGCGGCACCGGACGAGACAGCAGGCTGAAGTCCAGGAAGAATAGGCTTAGCCTCTCCGGTTCCTACTTCGGGAGGACGAGGACCCAAACCCGTAAGACGAGCAGGTGTCGACGCGTTCCGTTCCACCGTCGACTCGTACACCTTCGACTGGGTGTCGGTGGTGGTCCGTCGTGTGCCTGACCGGAGTGGCGGGAGTGGGAGCAGAGCCGGCTTCCGAGTCCGGGCTTCGAGGCTGGGCTGGGAGACAGAGGGGCCGGGACCGTGTGCCCCCGTGGACCCGTGAGCACGGTTGTCCGACCCCTCCACCCGGTTCCGACCTTCTCTGCCCCCGCCCCTCTCTCACTGTTCACTTCCAGACACGTCGGACCTCCCCGGCTCTCCTCCCTCGGCACGGGTCCGGCCTCGTCCCTCGCTCTAGTACTGGAGTGATCAGAGTGGCGTTCCTCGTCCAACTAGACGAGTCACTCTACCCAGATTGCTCTCGTCTTTTCCACGCTCTATCAAAGGTTCCCACTACTCTCCTCTCTGTCTGTCTCCTGTCCCTTTTTGAGCGACCCTCCCTGGAGTCCCAGTCCCACTCCAAATGTCCAGTTCCACCAAAATGTCGGAAGAGAAACTTCGAATCGTTTACGTCAGTCTCTTTTCTTCGCTCCGTGGTACACTCGGAGATTAGGACCCGTCCACACAGAGAGGGGCGGGGGGTCCGGCCCCGGGTGCGGGCCGATGGAAAGAGACACACGAGATATTAGACCGCCTACCGGAAGAAGTCCGACAACCGGGAGTCGTACTCGACGAGTGCCCCGGCCTTATAGACCCCGGCCCGCCCCGTCCGGCTCGGGTGCCGCGCCCGGGGGCACCTCGGCCTCGGCGTCGGCGGCGGGCGGGGCAGGGGCAGGAGACGGAGGAGCCGCTACCACCCCCCGCCGCACCCGTCCCTCCTGCTCCGGACGCTGAGCAGCAGGTCCCAGAACTCGTCCCTCAGGTCGAAGAGGAACTCCTGCCTCGTGACCCGCCCCTTGCCTCCGTCCTCACCTCCACACGGCGGGGTGAGGCTGCCGGGGGCGGGGACCCCCGGACCCTGGGTGGAAGAACCGGTACTGGAGGCTGAGGAGGCTCGAGAGCCACCAGAAGAGCATCCGGAAGGGCTGGGCACGGTGCTTCAGGAAGTGTCAGAGTGTCTCGTGAGACGTCCTCCTCTACCTCCGAAGTCTCCCCGGCAGGGTGCCCCTGGGGGTGGGTCGTCTCCCCTGCGGGGTCCGACGGTCCGCGAGTGAACCGACTGCTCTAGTGGTGCCTCACGACCAGCCTCCAGTCCTAGAACCTCTCCACTCGGCGCTGGCTCAGAAGCATCTTCTCCTAGACGGCGTGGACGTTAGCCGGGTCCCCCCCCCCCGCCCGTTGGCAGTGGGAGTCCGGTCCTCGCGGTGGGGACGGGCCGCCGGACCCCACCCCCACTCCGGTCCTCGCGGCGGGGACGGGCGTCGGGCCCCAACCCCCCCGCCCGCCGGCAGTGGGAGTCCGGTCCTCGCGGCGGGGACGGGCGCCGGGTCGGGCGGAGGGAAGTGTGTGTCGACTGTCTGGTTCCTAGGATTGTCTGACGAGGTCCGACGTGAGGACGTAGGGCCGAGGAGGGCTCGCCGTGCCCGGACACCGGTTCCGAGGGGTGCAAAGACAGCCCACCCTGGGACCGGGTCCGGGGGTAGTAGGGACCTACAGTTAGTGGGAGGAGTGGAGGGTGGGGACGGACGTTTTCGCCCCCGAGAGGGGCACGCACAGTTCGGGAAATGATAGCCGGTCTCCCAGCTGGAAGTCCCGAACGGGTGCTCGCGCGGACGAGAATCGACCTGTAAGAGACGAGCGTCCCGTCCAGGGCCGTCGGGTCCGTCCACACCGGCCCTCTGGTCCCAACCGGAGGGGACTGGGAGCCCCGCTCGTCTGTCGGGAACCGTGTCGGGGCGACGGACGAACCGGTCCCCGAGCGTACCTCCGGACTCGTGTCGACACGTGGACTCGACGGGTCAGAGTCGTCTCAGACCCGGGACTCCCTTGGAGATTGAGGGCTTTGGGTGGTGTTTCACCTTCTTCTCGAGTCGTGGCTTGATCGTGTCTGACTGACGTTCCCGTCCTGTGCCTCTCCCCGGACCCACCCGTCTCGCGACCGCCCTTCTGGGGCTCAGGATGCCCCGTCTCAGGTGCCCTGGGCCGAGGTGGAGTCCCCCGGGACGCGGCCGTTCCCCGATTGGACCTTGTCCCGTAAAGACCGTCCCCTCCGTTTCGTCCCTCCCCGGTCCCGCTCGCGTACCGCTATGGAGCCTCGGGAGCGAGTCCAGAAGCCACTGCCACCTCCTCCTCTGGCCGGCCCCGTCAAACCAGAGCATCCGGTACTGTGAGGTGGACGTGTGTGTGTCCCCGAGTCGGCCGGCCGAGGCCGGGGTCCGGAGGGGTGGAGGGGCAGAGTGTCGGCCGTCTCCCCTGCTCTAGGATGCTGTTGAATTGACACAGACAGTCGGACATAGCTGGGCCGGGGGGGTCCGCGGCTCGACCGAGGAGTGAATCGACTCTTGTTTACAGTGTTGGGCGACCCACCCGCAGGGGAGACGTGTCGACTCGGCGAGCCGTCTGCCGACCGAACCGCGAGGCCCACAAAGTGTCGGAGGCCTCCGCCCCCCGTCCTTGTCGACTCCCCCGACTCGCGCAAACTATGGTGCGGACGAGTGTCGTCACGCCCTGGGAGACTTTCTTGCCCCGTAGAGGAGTTCATGGTGCCCGACACCAGGCCCCCAAGTGTGCCCTCAAGCCACGAGTCTCGTCGAACGAGCCCTTCCTACGGGTTCGTAAAGATTTGTGCACCTCCCGTCATTGGGGTTTGAGGTTAGGAAGACCCTTGTGCCCTGTCGAATTGAGGCACTGCTCCTCCTACCCACTGTCCGCTCCGACGTCACCGGCGTCCCCCGCCCCGGCGGAGGGCGAGACTCCCGGTCTTCTGGCCCGGACCGACCACTCTGGACCGGTGGACTCCCGTGTCAGGGTTGGGGAAGACGAGTAGTCGCGAAGGGATCAGACTAGTGGTCTATTTCGGGTAGTCTTCTTTTCTCAGGACGAGTCTCTCCACCTTAAAAAAAAAAATTGTTCATTGACGTTTTCCGAACGCCAAAGGGTCCCGGGGTCGACTCTTGTCGTCCGACTCTCCGGCGTACGCCGGGTGAGTGGACAGGTCGTAGAACCACGACCGAGAGAGATCGAAGAGGTCCTAGACGCCCTCGACCCACAGCAGTAGCGTCCGGCTCGGGGTCGGGTCATGCGCTCGGTCCAGTAAGGGACACGGCTCGCCGTCGTGGGGTTCGACCGTGACTCTGTCCCACCCTCGTGTGCCGCAGTCGCCCGGGGCAGGTCGCTCGCACACTCCCGACTCGAGTCTGCCGCCGTCAGTCTCCCAGAGGGGTCGGACTGCCTTTCGAGAAGGGGGGCGGACGGCTGTGTGGACTGGCAGTCGGGAGACAGTGGAGGGTGGAAGTGTCGCTACTGGTGCCAGGACGGGGCTCACCGCTATGGATTCGGGGGTTCTTAGCCCGACACTAGGGAGCGGACGAGAGGTGGGTGTTGTCGTACAAGGGTCGCGGTTCGAGTGGAGGAACGGGGACTGTCGTCGTGGACGGTACTGACATTCAGGGCAGGTCTGTCCGTGGTCCTGCAGGTGACACCGGGAGTTTGGTGGTGGTGGCGGTGAGTCGGATGTCGGGGAGCGGACGGTGAGGGGGGCGGCGGGCGCGGTCGAGTCCGGGACGGCAGGTGGACCTCAAGGGTGGGTCTCGGAGGACGTGTTTGGGGGGAGTGGTCGAGTCCCGAGTCCTCCGAGGACTCTGTGTCCCACGGACTGTCGGAAGTTGGCGGTTCGTACTGTGCGTACACCCCTCCCAGCGGCCAGGAGGGATACGTGTTGTGTCGGACTCCAGTGGACGGGGTCGGTGCTCTCTCCGGGACGTGGGACGGTCCCTGTCGTGTGACCGGTGTCGTCCACTCCGGTTCCTACGGGTCGGGGCCCGTCTGTCTCGGTCGAACCCCTCGGAGTTTCCTTTCCCGTCCGTCGTGTCACTGTCGGGGCGTCTCAGGTCCGGGTCCCCAGACCCTTGCCTCTGGTGGGGGGAGGGACGGTTTGGTCTCGAGGCTTTTCCCCCGTCGTGCCTGTCTCCTTCAGTCTCTGAGTCTCCTCCTTCTTCCACGGGTCGACCCCGACGACTTAGTGTTCTGCTCAGACCTGGAATTGGCTTCGGTCCTCGTCTCGTCGGGTTCACTCCCAGAGTCCCGACCCCCCCCAGTTACCCCGCCTGCACTCTCCGAGTCCGTACCGGACTCGCCTCGACGGGCCCTCTTCCGGGGGTTTTCGTCACCCGTCTACCGCGGCCCCCGGTCCTGCTGTGACGCCGTCGTGTGAGCCGCCACGACCCGCGACGCCCCGTTATCCTCTTGGCCTCTGTTGCTCCCTCCCAGGTTCTGGGGACGACCTAGAGGTCGAGCCTACCGTCCGTTCACTTACAAGTCTGAGGCTTCTTTTCCCTACCTTCCCCCTTCAGTCCCGACCCTTACGGTCGAAACTCCGTGGTCTCCGTCGGTCCCTCCCGGCCCCGTCGGCCCCTACACCGAGACCCCGAGTCGATTCTCAGTGACCGAAGAAGCCCACGACTCGCACACCTCTTGCGTCACCCCGGACCGTAGGCCTCGCCCCTGCCCTCCCAACCGGTCTTCCGCTCCTCGTGGCTCCCCCAGCCCTCACTGGGCTGCCGGTTCCCGGTGTCTCTTCGGGTCCCTCTGCTTGCGCGAGACTTAAGTCGGCCTACGTACTCTGGGATGGAAGGGCTGCACTATCATTTCGAGTCAATGTTAGGGTCTTCCCTTCCTTGGAATTTTAACCTGGATTCGCATGACGAGCTTGCAGTGGTGGTCCCCCGTCATAAGCGAGAGGATTCGACGCCCGGAGGGGCCTCGACTCGTCACTGAGCCTGTGGTCGGCAGGGGAGAGATTGTAGTAAGGCCCTCGATTTGCGCCCGTCGTTTTCGAGGTCGGGTGAATACTTCTATCGGTTGTGTCATTTCCTGTTCACTGTTTGCTCCCTTTTGCGTCGGTTGGTCCTCAAGTGTAGGGGTCATGTTATTAGGAGTCTTTAGTTAAAAAAATTTCCGTTTATTTATGGGGTTGTCTTTTGATCACATCTAATTTTTTTTACTCCACTAAGTAAAGTTTTAAGTATTAACTCCTATACAAAGTGAAGTGGTCATACTCCTTTATTTTTACTTTGTAAGGTAAAAAAATCAGATGATTCAACCCCGTTCTCGACAATTCTACATGTTGCGGTCGTGCACCCTTCAAAATACTTACTGTCCTTGGATGTGACCCTGTCGGCACTACGTCTTGTCAGACCGTCATAGTGGCTTTAAAGTTAAACCCACGAGAAGTCTTTTCTTGTATTAACCCTTTCCCGTGTGTACCAAAAATGGTCGTACCAGAAATCCTTCGTTGGATTCACAGGCATTCCCTCCCCTCTACTTGATCGGGGTTTGACCATGTCGGCGGGTGGAATCGACCGGCGCCTTTTGGTGGTGTCGGGAGGTAAATGACCCCGGTCTCCACGACCCTCACACCACTAAATTTCGTGTGTCGTAAGGACGCACTATGTGGCGCGCCCACGACACTCAGGTAAATCTCGGGTAGTGTGCGACACGACGTGTGTAAGAGCGTCGCTCCGGACTTCCTGTCCCTGGTTCTACGGCACACTCGCACGCGTGCACGAGTCGGGGCAGGCTGGGAGACACTGGGGTATCTGACGTCGGGCGGTCCGAGGAGACAGGTGCCCTAAGAGGTCCGTCCCTATGACCTCTCCCGACGGTAAAGAAGGTCTTCTCCCAGAAGGACTGGGTCCCTAGCTTGGATACAGAGGACGTAACCGTCCACCCAAGAAATGGTGGACCCAGTGGACTCTTCGAGATGACTTTACGATCGTCACCAATTAATAACCCTCCCCCTCCCCCCACCCTCGGTCGTATCTTTTAGTTAGTTGTGAATTTTGTGTCGGGATTGAGACTGGACTTGAGGTTCATAAGACTGGGGTCGGCCGAGTGGTCGTTCTCCGTGACTCGTCTACGGTAGTGATGGGCTGTTTCTCGGTGTGGGCCTAGCCGGACATGTACCCTCGAAGGACGTGGCCTCACAAGAGACACAGGCCGGGACCCAGGGGTGTTGCGGTAGTCCGAAGGGACGGGGGAGAGGTTCTGGTGGGGTCCCCCGCCCATCGTAGTGGGTTCCTCTGGGTCGGAGACAGTGCACCGAAGCGAGAGGGGACCCCGGCCCGGGAGGTGTGGGTCATGGACAAACACTTCCAACTCCGACAGCTAAAGTCTCTCCTGGGTTGGGTGTGACGGTAGAGGTGGTGTCTGGTCTTAGGCCTTGCACAGTTTGAAGACCTTGTTTGCGTTCGACGGCTCCTTTGTCTTACAGTTCCCGCACTCCAGGCAAGATTCCCTCTCTGCTGTCGGTCAGCAAGGACCCGGCCCACGGGAGGCCACGAGGAGAGTCGACTGGGATTTTGTCGGACGCCCCCTAGTCTCGGGGTGACACGAGTGCGACGTGGGTGACCCCCGGTGTCCGTGACTCTCGCTTCCGGACGGACGGAGTGGGGGCGGGGAGAGTCGGTCGTGGGGGTACAGTGAGTCCTCGGGGTCCGACGTCGTGCGACGGGTGTGCACGCACTGGACAGGGGACCGGGTGGGACGCGGGGACATTGAGGTCGAGGCAGGGGAGGGCTACGGGGAGACCCAGGGGGACGAGGAGCAACCGTCGTGGGGAGGGTCCTGGGGTACGGGAACACGAGTAAGGGGTCGGAGAGCGACCCACCGGAATTGGCGTAAGGCCGAAGTCCCTGGTGTGTCTCCGACTACCGGGGTTTGCCGGGATTACGACTGGGGAACCGAGAGGACTTTCTGGTGTGAACAGGTGGTCTTGATGGTGAACTCGTAGTGTACCCGTGGAGGGTTGGGTGCAGAGGAAGGAGTCTCTTTCCGTCGTGGTGGTGGCGGGAGGAGTCTAGTCTGGTACCCCCGAAGACCTTACAGGGTCCCCTGAGTCTCGAGGAAGTTCTGTGGAGACGAGGACGACGACCGCGGTAGAAGGGTTTTGTTCTGGGGGACCTGGCATCGGGCGGTCCGAGGAGACAGGTACCCTAAGGGTCCGTTCTTATGACCTCACCCGTCGGTACAGGAGGAGGTCCTCTAGAAGGGCTGGGTCCCTAGCTTGGGTCCAGAGGACGTAACGTCCGCCTAAGAAATGGCAGACTCGGTCGTCCCTTCAGGAGCTATGATTCGTCAGTAAGTTTGCTTGCTCCGACTGGACATTACGGACTGCGGTCTTGTGTATGTGTGACGACGGCCGACTGTGGTATGTTTTGCGACGTGTACCGTCCCCTGTCTCCGGTGTGGACGGCCCGCGCGTGTACGGGACCTTTCGACCTTCCGGTACATTGGCACCTGGGAAGTCTCGCCCGTGGAGACGGGCCCTAAACCCTTCCTATTCAAAATCGAGGATAAATTTTAAAGGACATAGAAACTTAGAAATTTATTCGTATGTAATAGAAGTGTGTCAAAAATTTGAGGTTATTTCTATATAAAATGTCCGAAGGATGGGTTCCACACCAGGAGGCAAGTACTCCAGTTTCTGGACCCGTCCCAAGTCGTCGACGAACTTAGATGCGTCCTTGAAGTGGGGAACCAACAGGGGTGAGAAACTTAACTGCTTCTGGTTGTTGCCTGAGCACGTCCTGCCTCCTGTGCACCGGAAGGTCTTCGGACCCACACTCCTCCCTTTTCCTGGTTTCGTCTAGACTCTCGGTGTCTTCTGTGGTTCCGCGAGAGTTAGCGTACGGTTCGTCTGTGGGGCACCCTGTGTCTTGAACGTGTATGTGCGGGCCCTTTGGTCGTTCTCTGACTAGGTGTCCAAAGGTGTAGCAGGGGCGACGCATGTCCCCTCGACCGGAGGTACGTCGGCCGGAGTGGAGATATCCTGAGCTTTACGGTCTACGCCGAGAGTTGGACCGTCCGACTGAAGGACTCTGTGTACTGTGCGAGGGTGGTCGTGTACAATGATGCCTGGTAGTGCCTGGTAGTGCCTGGTGGGCCTATCCGCCACGCCCTACCCTCTCGTGCCCTGACCACAGTCGATGATCTGCCTCTGGTCGACTGTCCGCCGGGTGCGGTTCTGCCTCCTCGCGGAGTGTGAGCCACGGATGAGTCATCGGTTGCCTGGGCGGTGTAGACCTATTCCTTAGACCCGGCACTCAGGTTCCATGGGTCGTCGGACGGTAGTCCTGGGACGAGTGGTGGTGGACGTGGACTGGAGACAGGCTGGTGTAAAGTCGTAGTGGTTGTATTGGTTAAGGTCTCGGCCCCTCCTCTCCCGGACCTCTTCCGTTAGGTTCCTTTGCCGACTCTGTCCTCTCGTGCCATGGGTGGTAGCCTCAGCTACGACAACTCGCGCCACCCGCCCTACTGGCTGTGAAACGTGTCCGGGTCGCCCGTGAACCAGTCGTCCCTCAGAAATGTGCGCCACACGTGGACGTTGCGTGCGGACGAGCAGTGTCCCCCCGCGGCCGGGGGGCGGGGGTCCTGGGACGGGCCGGGGCGTCGCCGCCCGTAAGGGTGTCCGCCCGTGCGAGTGGTACCGGAACGTGGTCTCCGTCGCGGTCAGGACTTCCGCGTCGTGCGACGGCGTGCAGAACAGTGTGTGGCACGTGAACCGCGAGTGCCCGTCCAAGGGGAGGTTGGTGACCACTCCGTACCGCTAGACACTCGGTGTGTCTCTGTGCGCGACTCCCCCCGCGGTCCCACGGGGTGTTGGAGGTGCGCCCGGTTCGAAGGAGGAGCCGGTGTCACGAGGCTTTACCGGAACCGGCGCAGTAAGAAGGGGTGCACCTCCACTCCACGTCAGACGTCTCCGATGGGTGTGGAGACGAGGGGGGCGGTCCGTGGGTGTTGAGGGTCCCTGACCTGTCCCGAGTCCCCGCGGGCCTACGGTCCTCCTGGTCGCGTCTCCCTTGGGACGGGGGGAAGGGGACCTCCTTCTCTTGACGCGGGTCCTCCCTCGGTCGCCCGGAGTCGGGTCGTGCTCTCCCCGGAGTCTCCCAGGGGGCCCGCGTGGGGCAGGAGTAGGAGTTACTACAGGAAGGGCTACCTCCGGTCGCACCAGGTGAACGTCAGTGACCAGCGCGCGTGTCGCGTCGCGAACACCCGGAACTTGAACGTGTGACCCTCTCTTGTTCGCACAGTCGGGCCCTCGGTACCGACACCAGGTCCCACTCGACGGGACGGGAGGACCGGTTCCGCCCGCGTCGCACCTGCGAGTCGAGGGCAGATTCGCGTCGGTGGTCGGACGGACGCGTCGAGAGTGCCCCTCTGGTCCACCGGTCGGACGGGTCCCAGTCGTCTGAGGGACCCGTCCCGGTCTCTCACTCGTCGAGCCCGAAGTCCGGGGGGTGTCGTGCTCCCAGGCGCACCGGCGTGAAGTGCGTGTCTGTGACTGGGAATTCCCAGTGCACCGAAAAGACACAGTGTGATGTCGACGGAAGAAAGCCATGAAAAGTTGGAAATTTTCAACACTTTTGAGAAGAATTACAGTGGTCGGCAGACGTTAGTCCGTCGTCCACCCGTGACCCGGACCGTGGTGTCGAGAGGAGAGGGAGAGGTCGGGCTCGGGACGCGGGGACGGGAGACCAGACCTTCTGTACAGGGGTCCGTCTGCCAATTTGGAGAAAAGGGAGGCGCAGGGAGTGCGAAGGAGAAACACAGAGCTACGATGGTTAAGGGAAGAAAAGTGGAACAAGGCAGTGACGTTTTTTAGTAAATGGGTCTAAGGACGTACCCGTGTCATTTGTTCCTGCCGTAGTGTTTCCAGGGTGTTACGGATGGGATGACGTCACTGATGTGAACCTGGGGCTTCCGCAGAGTGCAGTCTAGGGTCCACGGAGAGGGCCGCCACTTGTGTGGTGGGCATGGAAGTGTCCTGTCAGGCACCCTGCACTGGGGCCTGTCCCGGAGCGCCGTGTGCAACGTTATCCACCCGGAACGCACGCTCGTCCGTATGGTCAACACCCAGGGACTCTTCACCAGGTACGACATGACCCACCCGACGTCCCTACCCCCTGTTTCTACCTCTTGCACTCCGCGGGGAGACTGAAAGGACTTACACCATTGAACCTCCAAGTTGTTCTTTAGTCTGTCCCAGTGGTGGACTGTCGGGTGTCCATCTCGGTACTTGGAATTGGAAGTTCCTCGTAGACTCTCTCGCTCGGTGTCTGGTCCGTCCGGGCGTCCCCCTACGACCCTGACACGGGAGCCCCCCACCCCCTGCTCCCCTCCCACTGTTCCCCTCACTACCCCCCTCCCCCTGCCCGCTACCCCCCTCCCCCTGCCCGCTACCCCCCTCCCCCTGCCC
>SJYO01007492.1:2220124-2509256 GCA_006410555.1 Capra ibex
CCCACTGCCCCCTCCCACTGCCCCCGCGAGAGGAGAGTGGAGTTTCACGAGGGACGAGACGTGCCAGAAGTCCCGACGTTAGGTCAGAAGGTAGAGGAAGGACAATAGCCGTGTGTCCTACTCGAAGGATGTACCTCACTACTGGATCTCTTTGTCTGTCCTTTGTGCGTTGCACAGTCGCTCGGTTGTCGTCCACGACCGTCGACACCTTTGAAAGGTTTTGCAAGACTTTTCAAAGTCTTGAAAGTGACATAGGAAAGAAAAGAAAGCACTCTTTCATGACAAAGTAAGCCCATCAGTTACCTGGTGTTGTCTTTTTCTACTAGGATCCAGTAATTTTCAGTTAGAGTTTAGTCTTTCTGTTAGTTTAAATCTATGTATAAGTGGTTTCTAGTTATATTCACTTGTAAATGGTAGTAGATAAATGATGAATCTGGTTATTGGTCGGTGTCCGTTAGAGAAAAAGTTTCCTTTTATTTTGGTTCAAAGGTAACGAGGTTCCTCGAGTCCTCGACTGGTGGGTCAGGAACTTGTCAAATCCCTTCAGAGGACACGTAAAGTTTGTATAGTATGTATTTGCAGGAAAACTTTTTCGGACAACCCTGAAGGGTTACCATTTCTTAGGTGGACAGTTACGTCCTCTGAGCTCAAGCTAGGGACTAGACCCTTCTGGGGTCGACGGCGTCTGGTCAGTTCGGTACGCGGTGTTGATAACTCTGACACGAGATCTGGGGCCCTCGGTGTCGAGGACTTCGGGTACGTGGGAGGTCGGGTGCGAGACGTTGCTCTCTTCGGTAGCGTTTCTCGTCGGACGCGTGATTCGTCTCTCCTCGGGGGCGAGCGGTGTTGGGCTCTCTTCGGACACATCGGTGTTTCTGGGTCTTGTCGGTTTTTATTTCAACGACATTTTGGGAAATTGTACACTGTTGTAGTGGTCGATGATGTCAGTCCGGACTATTAAAATTGCCCTTTACTCCGGTACTTGGATTATCGATAGTTGTTTTCTTTTCATTTAGATATTGTATATGTCTGAAATATTTATTTCTCTTTTTTTCGATACTTGAACGTAAAGCGACTTCTCTACGTTTTACCGATTATTTCCCTACTTTTCTACGAATTAGTGAGCAGTGACCCCTTGTGTTTACTTTTCTCGTGTGATAAAGATTGTCTAACCGTGCCAACAATTTCTACGATTAAGTCAACAACCTTTTCTACACTCTCTGTTTCTCACGTTTGTCTCATGTGTCGAAAATCTCTTTTACAACTGTTACAGATAACTTTAAACTTTTTAGTTTTGGAAAGTGGATTGAAAAAAATATAACGATATTTTGTCGATGTACCAGGGTTTCAGCTCAACTGTTTTATTCCGTGTCTAAAACACACAGGGGAGTAGGACGAAGTCTCTTCTGTTACCGTGGGGTGAGGTCATGAGAACGGACCTTTGAGGGTACCTGCCTCCGCGGACCACCCGACGACAGGTACCCCAGCGATTCTCAGTTTGTGCTGACTCGGTGAAGTGAAAGTGAAAAGTGAAAGTACGTAACCTCTTCCTTTACCGTTGGGTGAGGTCACAAGAACGGACCTCTTAGGGTCCCTGCCCCCTCGGACCACCCGATGGCAGATACCCCAGCGTGTCTCAGCCTGTGTTCACTTGGCTGAATCGTCGTCGTCGTCGTAGGACGAAGGTAGGGAGGGGGTTTCCGTCGGAATTTTTATTTATTCCATACCAAATAGGAGGGTAAAAGACGTTTATGTGCATATATAAATTATAAGAGAAAAGTTTTGTTATCGTATGGTCTCTGTACAAACAGGTGAGACGGAAAATTAAATTAGTGTTAACCGGATGCTTGTCGTGTCCAAACTTGACGTGTAGAGGTGAGTATCCGTCTAAAAAATAAGGGGGTTGTGGCTTTACGAGGTGCTCGTCGCCGACCGGCTTAGGTGTCCACGCTTGGAACCGATCCCATCTTGGTCCCAGTTCCTTCCAGTTGATATTTACTGTGCACCTAAAGGTCGACGTGCCTCCCAGTCACGGGGACTGGAAACGTGACAGACGGTTTCCAGTTGACGCCCGTAGGTCCGGTCGTGAAGAGTCACGGTCGGGGTCTGAGAACTGACAGAGGGGTCGACGTCTCGTCCGTGAGGTGGTGTGACTTTACGGGCTCAGACGAGTTGGTCGGCATGAATTCAGATACTATGACTTTTAAGAAACGATAAAGTTAGTCGTGGTGTTGGTTATCGGAAATGTGCCTAGAAAAGTATAAAAACGACCCCATAAGAACCTTACTTAAGGTTCTTCATATTGGTGGGACTGTTTCTTATTTACGTACACATTAAAACGACGACAACGGTTTAAAGGGAGACACCCCCAACATGGTAAAACGGAAGGGTGGTCGTCCCGACCCTTTTACCGACGAAGGAGCACCTAAGTGGTCATTTTAGACAATAAATTGAAGACCTACAGACGGGTACAATCTCGAAATTAAATATAATCTTTCTAGGTTAAATCCTTGTGGGTCGAATTCAATAATTTACTAGCACAAAGACCGAGTTTTGTAAATCTTTGTCATAAAATATCTAATAGAGAAGCCACTAAAGGTATTTGATGGATGTGTCGAATTCGTGTCGTCCTACATTAATCTTGACCTAGTGTTTACGTGCCACGACAAGTAAGAAAGTGCCGGTCCCATTGGTGCTACTGCGGAGCCTCTCTGGCCCGCCCACAATTCAGCAGTCGGGCCCTCTCCCGTCCCCTCTACCTTCCTGTGTGTGACTCCGGGTCTCGTCGTCCGAGAGGACCGGAGGCCGTCACCCTCGGAGAGAGAGAGGACCTCCGAGTCACCCGCCGGACATGGGCGAGGGTCGTCTGCGGTCGGGTCACAGACGAGATCTGCCCCCTCGAGGGTTCCGGTCCTGTCCGTTCGACGGATGGCTCGGGCTTGGACGTGACCCCCTCTCTGTCCGTTTGGTCTTTTGTTGCAATCTGTGACTCTCTCGGCACTTTCTCCTTCACCTAGCCCACGTTCCCCCGACCACCCATAAGACCTGTCCCACAGGTCCTTCCAGTACCGTCGGACGACTGACGACTACCGGACCCCAGTGACGTATGCCTTAAAGGTGGTCACTCGTAGACGGATACTTTGGAGTCGTTTGTGAATAATAAGTGAGGTCGCACTCGAAAGTATGAACGTGCAAAATGCTCGTCTTATTATTCATGTCAATGTTTTTCTGTTATGGAAATAAAACATATTGAGTCCCCAATATAATCCTCAATGATACTTTGAAAGTCTTCTCTTGTACTCAAAAAATACGGGTAAGATAAAATCCTGAACTAGTTGTCTAGTTACAGGTTCGTAGACCAAGAGTCGGACGAAAAAAAAAAAAAAGGAAATTTGAGGACACATACAAACTTCTACGGAGTCTGTCTTGGGGTGGACCGGTGGCCGATAAACCCTTTACAAAGAGAAGACCTTTTCCCCCCTACGGTCTTCGGTGGGCGGTACCAACAGTTCCCTGACACGAATCAGTGAGTCAGCACAGGCTGAGAAACACTGGGGTACCTGACATCGGACGGTCCGAGGAAACAGGTACCCCTAAGAGGTCCGTTCTTATGATCTCACCCAACGGTACGGGAGGAGGTCCCCTAGAAGGGTTGGGTCACTAGTTTGGGTCCAGAGGACGTTACGTCCGCTGAAGAAATGGTAGACGTAGTGGTCCCTTCGGGTTCTTATGTCCTCACCCATCGGATAGGGACGAGGTCCCCTAGAAGGGCTGGGTCCTTAGTTTGGCCCCAGAGGACGTAACATCCACCTCAGAAGTGGTCGACTCGATAGTCCCTTCGGTTGCCCCGATGTACACGAGTCCTGGGTCTTCCCCGGGCTGGGCACCACAACTCCTGCACGGGACCAGACTTCGGGACACTCTACCCACTGAATCTCGTTGACGGTGGGGAGGGACCCAGAGGTGCACGAGTAGACTTGTGTCTCCGGTAATTTCCTCGGTAGTGTAGGATCGTGACAACACCCCACCCTCCGGAGTATGCATTTGCGAGGTGGTGACATGAGTATTGTCCGGACGGGACCTGTGTTGGGTCCGCGGGAGGGACGGACCCTTTTCACCTATTTATTTGGCGTCAGATAATCATGTTACCTTATGACGCCTCGTTCTTGTCAGGTGGACGTCGGCGTGTTTCATTGTCGAAATGTTACGACTTTCTTCGGTGTGTCGTTTTTGTATATACGGTAAGTATAGTAAAGTAGTACGTATGTGTTTCGCGAAAAAGAAAGTTTCATTCTGATTGGACATCCCAGTCTTCGATCGACGAACCCCTCTTCCCGTGTTTTCTCTCGGGGACCCCCGACGACTGCAAGACGAGGAACTAGGCCTTGTAAGTGGTTCGAGATGCGACACCCTTGAGGGACCGCCAGGTCACCGATCCTGAGCCGTGAATGTGACGTCCCCGTGTTCAGACTGGGGACCGACCCCTTGATTCTGGGGTGTACGACGCTCCGCACCGGTTTTGTTTTTTTCTCTTCTAGTTCGACATACGACACTAGCCCCGTAAAAAGGTATACTTCCGATGCGAAACCATTTTTCTCATATTTTGGACCTTATTTCAATTGACGTATTGACTTAGTTTTCTTTTTACCGTACCGATGGGTCTGGGGACCTGTCACACGAATCCTTTGATTTACATGTTCTCCCTCCGTCTTCTACCCTCCACGTTCATTCATACTCTGTGACCGTCTTGAGATGATTTTGTCACCTGCCTGGAGTTTGTGCCCTTTTTACCCGTCGGAGTGAGGATTCTATTTGCGTTTAATTTTAATATTCTATGAAAAGTGTTCCAACTATTGCACAGAGTAAGTGACTCCACATTGATTGTTGAGGACACCCCCGAAGGGTCCACCGCGATCACCATTTCTTGGGAAGACGGTTGTGTCCTCTGTATTCTCTGCACCCAAGCGAGGGGCCCAGCCCTTCTAGGGGACCTCCTCCCGTACCGGCGGGTGAGGTCACAAGAACGGACCTCTTAGGGTACCTGTCTCCTCGGACCGCCCGACGTCAGGGACCCCAGTGTCTCTGAGTCTGTGCTGACTCGTCGGCTCGTGCATTTTGCGACTGACTCTGCGTGTGTGCACCCCTTGTGTCCCACCTTAGATCGTCTGGAACTTCTTGTACGTGCAGAAACAACATCTTTTTCACGAGGATGTCTCTGCAGAAGTGCTCGGACTGTGTGTTGTGTATGTTTCGATAAGTGCCTTCAAGTGACGTTTCTGTCTTCTTTGCTGAGTCTGCGACTAGCTCCGTACTGGCCGTCCTTCGCCCGTGGGAGTGTGTCGCCTCTGGTGTGTTGGGGTTTGTCTGACGGCGATGAGTGAGGAGTGCATGAATGTCCCTTGTTGGAGATTCTATGTGACAATTCACGAGTCTCGTTCAACGTCCGTGTCGTACCCACATCTCCTTTTTCGTTGGATCAGTGGAGACCCTCCCCTGGAGACTTCCCGACTCTTTGAGTGAAATATGGAAAAGTAGTAAAACTAGAGATATGGTACACGTACATGATTAATATTAATAAAAATTTTATTTCGGAATACAAATGTAATTATTATGTGACATCCTAAGGGTCCACCACGATCACCATTTCTTAGGCGGACGGCTACTTCCTCTGCATTCTGTACACCCAAGTCAGCGACCCAAGCCTTCTAGGGGATCTCTTCCTTTGCCATTGGGTACGGACATAAGGACGGACCTCTTAGGGTTCCTGTATCCTCGAACCACCCGATGTCTGGCACCCCGACGTCTCTCAGCCTGACTCGTTGGTTCGCGTTATTGTATGCCCTCTGTTTTTTTTTTATTATTATCGAAAAACAAAAAGGGAATAATTAAAAACAAAGGTAGGAAAGTCTGTTTACTAGAAGGACCTTTATACTCTTTTATGATCTATGAGATTTACTCAGATTCTGTGGGTTCGGTCCGTTTATAGAAGGTTACGGGACCACTCTTAATCGACTCCTGAGGATTTGGGGGCCGCACTGGCTGGTGACTCTTTAGTACTTCTTTTTCCTCTGCACGACCTTTGTGTATCTGTCCTACAGAACCACCTCTTCCACCTGTGGACTCGGTGTGTGTGCCCTCGACTGTCCTGTCCCTCCGTCGGTTCTCCTACGGTCACCGTTGAGGGGACCCTTCCGTGAGCCGTCACGACCCTTTCGACGGTCCACAACTGTCCACAGACGGACGAGGTCGCACGGGGGGTGTCCGACGTCCTCCGTGGTCCTCCCCTTGGACTTTCCGTCCCCCGGTCCTGGGGTCCATCCGACCGAGTCCGGTCGAGGGTTGTGGTTGCCAGTCACCGAGACGTGAACCTAAGATCCGTTCTGACGGGGCACTCGCCACGGTCCTTGCCTCCTCGACTTACACCCCTTCCTCGACCGTCAGCGGTGTTCAAGACGAGCCGAGTGACCCTTGCCCGGCGCAGACCACGTGACGTGAAGGAAAGACCGTCCTTGCGACCGGTCCTCCCAGTCGGGTTCCTAGTACGCCTGCAAAGGGACTCAGTGGACCGGTGCCGGGGAGGGTGAGGGTGGTCCAGAGAGTTCCCAAGTTTCGTCTCCCACCTCTTTACGGTAGACCCCCTGCTACTACTAAGTGGACGTTTCCGGACAGGTCGTCAAACGTTGGCATCCGGACCTACACAAAGAGTAAGCATTCACACTGGAGTTTACTGTTTTTCTGACGCTAGGACACACGAGACAGTACGACGTTGATTCCGGTTTGGTTTGTGGGAGTCGTCATTCGTTGCACACCGGGACTCGGACCCTACCCGGGTTCCGGTGCTGTGCGTTCCTGCCGGCGGTCCTGCCTGTGTGTCCGGGTCAGCAGTCTGGAGTGTCTGGGTTTTTGTTGGTGTCACTGGTCGTCTGGAGACTAAGGTCCTTCTACCGACCTGGATGAAAAGGAATAGGGAGACCAAAGAGCGACAACAAGTCAGCGATCCAGCACCGGTTGAGAAACGTTGGGGTACCTGACGTCGTTCGGTCCGAAAGGACAGGAAGTGGTAGAGAACCTCAAACGAGGTTGAGTACAGGTAACTCACTATGGTAGGTTGGTAGAGTGGGAGACAACGGAGGAAGAGGAGACCGATCCATGTCGATTTTAGGACCTGAATCTATATTTTTTAAAACGTTTCCCACCTCTCTTCTCCCGGACTCCCTACTGTTCCGTGACTCGAGAGACCCCAAAGACAAACGGGAACTGTAGGATCTGTCCCGTAACTCCTTCGGGTCGGTCTTTATGACCACTCCTGTCTTTCTTAAATTTCGAGTGGTCTTCGGGTGGGAGAGGTCGGTACCGAGGTCCCTTCCCCTCGGATTAACCCGTCTTAGTTGTCATCCTCTCGTCGGTTATTGGCGACCTGAGGTCGGTTTACCTTTGTTGACGCCGGGGGTGCGGGTAGAGGAGTCCGTCGTGATTAAGTCCGAGATCGTGGACGGTGACGACAGGTGTCTTCTGGTTCGTCCGTTTATTCGTGTCTTCTCCCGGGGTCGTAGTTGTTGGCGAGGTCTTTACGACTAGTTTTGGTGTCGCATTGCTATGTGGATAGTCTTACCTGTTTCAATTTTTCCCTGTTGTGGTTTACGACCTCTTCTACACCTCTTTGCCTGGGTACAACGACCGCCCCTATGTGTTGGTGAGACGCTTTGTTAGACTGTCAAAGAAATTTTTGGTTTGTACTTCGATGTTCTGTTGGGTCGCTAATGTGAACCCGTAAAAAGGTTTCTGCACTTCTGGACACAAGTGTGTTTTTGGACAGGTACTCACAAATGTCGTCGAAACAAGTATTGGTGGGTTTGGACCGTTGTTCGATCTACGGGAGTTCACCATTTACTAATTTGAGTGCCACCGTGCGGGCAAGGGACCTTGTGGTGAGGTGACACTGTCAGGTTTTTCTTTGGGGGTGTGTTGGGGGACCCCCGTGGAGGTTCCTCGAGACGACCCACTCTTTTCGGTTGAGACTCTCCAATGGACGATGGGTTAGGGTAAGTATCTTGTGAGGACTCTATTGTTTTAGTGTCTGTACTTGTTGTCGGACCTCCAGTGGTCCCCACTTCCGCCCGTCACCCACACCGACATTCTCCTGGTGTTCCCCAGGGACACCTCTGCCTCCGGACCGAGAACTGGGTGGTGGCGGTCCTCCGACACTGCAAAACGATCAAAACGTTCTGCAATGGTTACTTACCTTGACCTACTTTGTTACCTAGAGACGTAATAAAGTGAAGGTACACTTAGACGTTTCTAGAGGTTCCTAAATTAATTTTCATTCATTGGTGTTAGTTGTAAAAGATCATTGATTGTATAAATTTACTTTACAGTGTGTAACCCTTGTTACGACGAAGAATTCTTGTCGTCGTATTCACCCGAGTCGTGTCTGACTTTCCTGTGAGAACAGAAGGACTTCAGGACATAAACACCCTGAGTACTCAAAGTTGGACTGAACGGTTCCTTTATACACCTGGGACCCATGTGTTAGAGACTCTTACTGTTTCACCCAGGAGGGGTGCACTGTACTCCCAGTGTCCCGCACGGGAAAAGGCCAACACTGTGCACCGGACCATCAGCGTGGACGTGCTCGGTCTCGGGGCCTTTACCGTCCTGAGCGAGGACATGTGTGGTACCGAACCCTTGAGTCACTTCGGGATGGAATACAGTCGGTGTTTGGAGTCCACGACGGGTGTTTGCCGCGACGCGAAGGACCCCCTGGCCGGGGTCACAGGTAGGTCGTCGTCCACACGAGACCTTCGTTGGTCTTTGTAGTGGGTCTGTTCGACGGGGGTCGCGGTCTGAGTGTCCCGGGTCACGGGTGGTTGTCCAGGTGCGTGTATGGCTCTGTGGAGGAGAGTGGTCGACGGGGGGTGAGGGGGAGGAGGAGAGGGGGCTCCGGAGTTGGAGGGGAGGGGAGGGTGGTTGGGACTAGAGGTCCGAGGTTTGAGAAGGAAAGGAGACTCTTTATTTAAGTCCGTCAGGAGGTACACTTGTTTGTCTGTTCTGGGACCAAGGAACCTCGAGTGTGAGTTTTCGTCTGCCCTTTGGTCATGACACTATTTTTCCATTTAACGGTTCGTGTCTCACGTCTCGACCACCGCGTAGGTGTCCTTTTCCTCCGGCTAATCCTTTTCCGGTCCCCTCCCAGACTCCACCCGGAGTGACCTTTTCTGAGTTCCACACCCTCTCTTCGCGGACTTCGTCCTCGTGCCGCCCTCGGTCACTCGACCCCTCCCCGGGGCCCCAGGGCTCGTGGGACATCCGCGGACAATCTCAAGACCGAAAACGAGGGTCATTTTGCCGCCCACGTGTCTCGAATACTCGTCTTCCGACTGTGGACTGAACCCGACTTTTCGTGGTAAGACCAACGACATGACTTTTGACCCGCATCCTCCGCCCCGTCCTCAGTCCCTCCGGACTCCCTTCCACGAGCCGTTAGGGTAGTGCCCGCCCCCGCCTCCCCGCTCCGACCTGAGAGTGGGTGGGACCTCCGAGACTGTCACCTCGGTCGTCCCCGGGACCCCGTCGACCCCTCGACTCGACGGCAACCCCACCCGGTCCGACGTCCGACCGAGGCTTCGGCCGCCCCTTCCGTCCCCAAGCTAAGACCCGTACGACCCCAAACCTGTAGATGGTTTTAGAACCGGCACATGTCGTAAAATAGAGTGGCACTCCGAAGTAGTGGAACGGTAGTCGGGTCGATGTAATTTTTTTTTTTTACCACTCGACGAATTTTTTTAATTTCAAACCGTCTTGTTAAACTGCTATAGAGTAGTTCGATTTCTGTGTGTGTGGACCGTTAAGCCGGGAATCTTCGTTTGAGACCTTTTTACGCACGGCACACGGGTCCTTCTACTCGTCTTCTCATGAGGCCGTCGCGACGGGCGTCGTGACTCCAGACCCCTTTGTTCAGTCGTCACCCTGTGTGGCAGGTGCCGCGGGGTCGCGGTCGGTGTTTCGGTCGGGACCTCGTGACACTCAGAGTTGAGGGACTCCGCGTGCAAGGCGGGGGACCCTTAAGACCAAATAAAGATCTCTAGCCCTTAGACAGTAAAATTTGGAACTTGGGGAATTGATTTCCACTCACTCCGGTGCACCTATTTTGAGCCTTGGTGCTACGACTCACTCCTTCTTCGTTCGACGTCCTCTACACATCACGCTATGGTAAATAATTTTTGTAAATTGGACCGATTTCATATGATACATAACAAATATAGTCGTGATTCCATCTCTTTCATAGTTTTTGTGTTTTTGTTTACTACCCCCTACCACGGACTGGAGTCCCCTCCCTCTCTCCCTCCCTTGTCCTACTGTTTCCCCTATGTTTCCTGAGGTTCCTGTGAACCTCCCGGAGGAAGAGCCCGACCCCTCACCTGTCTCAACAAGTAGTTCAATGACAACCTTACGAACTTTATAAGTTGTTAAAAATATTTACAAGTTAGAGAACCGTGTTTTCACACGAGTTTATACGTCCGGTCCCGATCTCTATTTGTGATACAAAACATAGGTATATCGTCAATGTGTTCCACATGTCAAATGTCATCTTTAAATGTCAAACGGAACTCAATATCGAACCGGAATGTCTTCCCTTACCCAGTCGGACTTTGGTGCGGACGTCTGCCTGAGACGACCATTTTGGGCCCGTGGTGGCCTTCGGACTCGAACCGTCCGCACGCTAGGAAGCGAGCCGCGCGCACCGTTAGTGTGCGGGCGCGGGGACGCGGACGGTACGCAGAGTGCCGTCTGTGTTGACAAGGATTAAACGGAGAGTTTAGAGAGTAGGGTCTCATCTATGGGTTCAGGATTTTCTCGACCGACTCACACACTTTTATTTCAACTGCGAAATACTTCCCTCTTGCCCCCTCCGCGACCGCCCCGGCGAGTCTTCCTTCGAAAGACTCGGGTCGTCTCTCTGAAGAGAGGGTCGTGTGGGACGCGGTTGGTGTCCCTCGAGGGTAGTCTGGGTCTTGGAAGGAAACCCTCGTAAGAGTCTCGGTGGTTCCTCGAGCAGGATGACGAGGTTGTTCGGTCGAGGGAGTCGAGTCCTGTCTTGCTCTCCACACCTACCTCCCGACGTCCCGTCCCGCCAGTGCTGTCTGGCTCTGTAGGTTCCCGGTGACAGGGGGTGTCCGAGCTGAAGGGTCGGAGTCCCAGTGGGGGCCACTGACGACAGTCGCGGACCTCGACAGAGGACACCAGGAGGTCGTCCTTCCTGACCAGGGTTCCGGCCGTGTCCAGTCCCGTCCACTCCGCTGGTACTCGCGGTTCCCGCCCGAAGGGCCGGTGAGGGGGTGCGCTACCGTGTCAGTCCCGTCTGGGGACCCGCGTACCGTCCTGTGGGTCGTCGGGTCCACCCGTGGACCAGTTGTGTACGGACTCCGTGGTGGACTGCGGTGACCCGTTTTTAGGGGGCGTGGATATCAGGATACTTACTCCTGACCCGCTGGGGGGAGTGGTGCGGACCCGTCCGACGGACTCCGAGGAGCCACGAACCCCTGGAGTCACTTCAAAGAGGAGACTGTTTCGAGGCTGTCACCTTTGAGTAGTGGTTCTTCGCATAGACTAGACGCCCGAAAGATTGGACCGGCCCCCACTGGTCTCTCGCGAAGGTCGGGCACCCACTTCAGTGTGGTAGTTCGGACCCCGAAAATTTTGGGGTCGGCAGACGGAGATTTTTTGTCTTCTGTGTTTGGTCGGGAGATCTCCATGACTGTTGTTGGATGTTGAGTAGGGTGAGGTGAAGTTTAGGAACATTGAAGAAGGGGTGTGTCGAAGGGTGCCCGAGCAGTGAGTGGTGAGGACCTTGAGAGTGGGCGACGAGAAGGTTGAAAGTCTTGCAAACGGTTGACGGGTCTCAGCCAGTCTTAACTTCACCGAGCCGTTTTTTTGTTTTGAGTCCAAGATTTCGGCTACCCGCTCTTGGACGCCCAGTGACGTCATCTGGTCTCCGCCCCTCTTCGGTAGTCGTGCTGTGTCAAGTCGGTGGTTGGCTTTCTCCTCGTCTCCCCGACACAGGTGTCCTAATCCTTGGACCTTTATGAGTCGATTTATATCGAGGGGTCCGGAGCCCCGACCCCTTCCACCGGCTCTTATTCGTAGACCCGTGAGCCAGTAGAGACAGTGAAGGACAATGAGTGCAGGACGACAACGCTACAATGGGCTCTGCGACCCGAGTTGTGTGTGTAGGGGTGGACCTTCGGGGGCCTCTGTGTCCGGTAAGTGGTGTCGACCCTACACGCAGCTGTTGCCTGAAGGAGTGTGTCACAGCATGTTTTGTGTTTTTATCTGTGGTACCGCGTTTGTTCGAGGACCGCCCCCCCCCCCCCCCCCCCCCCCCCCCCCCACACGACTCCCTTTCGTCACTCCTGTGGCCGGGTCTGGGGGTCCCAGGGGTGGGCGTGCGACTGGGGCGTCTCCTTGCCCGGGCTGCGACTGTCCTGGGGAAGGAGGGTTTCGCCGTGGAACGAAACGCCCACGTCCCGTCGACGGAGCCCCGTCGCACCCCCCGTGTCTCCCCAGGGGTGGTGGCGAAGGTGAGCTGGGTGGGTCCCCGGGCGTCGTAGGTCCGTCGTGGAAGACGGTCCGGGTGGAGGGCCGGGAGGACCCCTGTGACCGGTCCCCTGGTGTGCCCTGCGTGTCCATCCGTCGTTTCGGTGTGCCCGGTGTCTCGGTTCCTCGTCCCGTGGATAGCCTTCTGACTCAAAGGTTTTCTTTGTTTTTCGTTTCCCTTCGTTTCACATTGTCAATATCGACTTTGACTTTCGACTACTTTCATAAAGCTCAGTGAGTAGGTGAGTCATAAAGTCGTCACGGAGGGACCGGCACCCTACACAAGTGTCACTCCCTTCGGAATCTCTGATCGCCGTCGGGACTCGTCCCGCCGCCTCCGTCTCTCGACGGCCCCCCTCCCCGTGGTAGTGAGTTCCTCCCGTGGGTCCCGACCCCCGTCTCGCGGTCTCCGTCCTTCGCCCTCGGACCGCCCGTCTTTGGTTTTCTGTTTCGCTGTTCTAGATTGTGCGAAGGTCGTCTTCTTGCACTCTTTGTCGACTTTTGAGGTTTTGGACCCGTCGCCGCTTTATGTACCTAGTCCTGCGGAGCGCGTTCCCTTGTGGTGGGTCAGGTAGAGGTTTTCCTGCTACTTTGTGGTCTGTTTGTTTGTCTTTCGCCGGCACTCCTCCATATCAATACGTAATACAATGCTTGTCTATACAAGTATTGGATTGCTTAAAATTCTCGTCCAATGTTTAGTTACCCGTATTGACTAAGGTGAAAAATATATGTGGCAGCAACAACAATTCAGTGATTCAACACAGGTCGAAAATCGGGTGGTCCGAGGAGACAGCTACGCTAAAGGGTCCGTCCTTATGACCTCACCCGACGGTAAAGGAAGAGGTCCCCTAGAAGGGTTGGGTCCCTGGGTTGGGCACAGAGGACGTAACCGTCCACCTAAGAAGTGGTGACTCGGTGGTCCGTTCGGGGTTTTCACATGCATGAGTGTCAGTGTCTTTTTACGGAATTTGGATACGGACATAGTCGTAGAGACTCGGAGTCGTGTAGGACCCGGGCTATAAAGAAACAACGTCCCTGCCTGGGGTGTCGTGACGTCCCACAACTGTGCGTAGGTGCCTGTGCGGTCCCCGTGTGGGAGTTGTTGGCGGGGGGTGAGGAGCGACAGTGCTCGGTTTTGCCGAGGTTGACGGTTTACAGGAAGACACCCGTTTGGAGAGGAGGGTGAGGACTAAGGTCGGGGGGCGGGGTGGCACATACTCTTGGTGTCCAGAGGTATTACCACAAACGTAGATACTGGAGTCACTATTCTAATGACTCACGAAAAACAAACAAAACCAAGACACACGAATAAATATTTCTTACCCAATAAACGTATTTTTTGACTTATTTTCTTACTAGCATTGTGACCGTTTCGTAACGTCCATAAAAAGGATATTACGTTTTAAACTCAACGTCTTTTAAGAATACAAGACGTTTTCACGTGTTATTTTTGTCATTCAAAGGACCCTTTCCCACTCGACGCCTCCTGGCGAGTTTTGGATACGTCACGACGTCGGTTCGTGATTCTCGTGTCGTTTCTCAGGACCCGAAGCTTCGGGGCCTCCTCGACGTTGTCAGTTGCGTCTTGGACTGCAAAGGTTTTTGTGCTTCCGAGAAGTCCGTCCGTTCAACGACGGCGACTCAGTGCCCCGGTCCGTGTTACGTGTCTCCGGTCCGAAGCTATTCGTTGAACGTCCGGAGTACGCGTCCCGGCGCGCGAACGGACCGAGGGACTCAGGACGACGGTCACTGCACCCGAAAGACGACGCCCCGGTCATGTGTCGAACAATCTCTTTGTGGGGTGTCGCCTTTCCTGGTGCTGACGTAGAGGGAGAACCGGTGGCGTGTCCTCCTTGTTAGTCAAGTTTTCAGTAATCAAGTTTGTGGATCTTAATGATAGTAGGTTCACTATTACTTGAGGTTCGGTTTCATGAGGACCGTTGCCCAGGACTCCCCGACACGCCTACCTCCCTCGTCTTACCCTTGCGGACCCGTTAGATTGGACCGTCGGTGGTACACGGTGTTAAATGGACGAAGGAAACCCTGACGACGACAAGTCATCGATTCAACACAGTTTAAGAAACGTTGGGGTGCTCCACGTCGTATGGTCCGAAGGGACAAGAAACGATAAAGGACTTTAACTGAGTGTGAGTACAGGTGACGCAGCCCCTATGGTAGGTTGGTAGAACAGGAGACCCTAATAAACTACTATTTAGACGTACATGAGTCCACGTAGGTGTCATTCGAATGTCGATCGTTGATGCCTCCCCTCCCCTCCGCTCCGCTCCCCTCCCCTCTCCTCCCCACACCGTCCCACCCCTCTCCTCCCCTGAGTATACGTTGGAGATGCACGGTTCCAGACGGACGGCGGACGGTGCGGTTCGTGAAGAGACTAGTGACTTCCAGTTTGATCAGTCCGGCAGTCTGAAGGTTCTCGTTTCACCGGACTCCAGTCTGGTGGACGTAGACGACTCAGTGGTCCCCAGACTGGAACCCTGGCACTGACTGCGCGACTGAAGTCCGACAGACAAGCAACGTCGGTCTTTTGTTTATTTTGTGGTTCCTTTTTTTGTTCCACATGCTTTTTAAATACTTTCCCGTATAAACATAACGTGAAGACACAATTTTTTTTCTTTTCTCATGTATAAATTTCCCGTCCTGTGTGTGTGTCGGGCCTTTTAATCTTCAGCTGTAAAGTCCAAAAAAAGGAGAAGGAAGACAATAAAAGGTTTCACAGATGTCATTTGCCCATAAAACATTTAATAGATACGAAGAAAAAAAGGATGTTTTAGTTGTAGACCCTGTTTTTAATGATCGACGGATGTGTTGATCGTAAAAGGCAAGAAGGAGTGTTTACCTGACTCGCCGAGGACTGCCGAGGTTCGATTGTCTCGTGTAGGTCGGGGGTTCGACTCCTGTGTTGTCTCCGTGTTCGACCGCACGACCCCCTCGGAGGCCCTTCCGAGAACCCCTACTGCGTCACCGTCGGGGACGTGTCCACAGACCGGGGGCCCTCCCCGGGGCTCTGGGACGACTGACACGGAAGGTTTTTCTCTTTTTGTTTGAAGACAGTGGACCCAAAAGTCAATTTGTGGGGTTTGGACTAGACTTAATTCTGCCGTATAGGTAGTAGTGTGTCTCTTCTTTTGGTCCGTATCGCTGACTCGGCGGAAACACGAGGTCCATTTCTTGGACGAAGTAAGTGAACCAATTCTTGACGTCTGAGAGGTGAGTTAGCCGTCGTCGTGGGTCGCCCGGACTAAATTGTCTCCTGTCAGTCCGTCTTTATTGTGGTGCCTGGTTTGGACTCTACAGTCGGCCCCGACCCGTCTGACGTCAGACGGAGGTCAAGAAGTTGATTTCGAAATAATCTTGTGTCGGTGTGCACGAGAAATGCGGAGTCCGACGCCGTCTGTCGGTGTCCCTGGGTTGTCGGCCGTTCCGGATTTCACGATCCGGGAAGTCCCTTTAAACGACGATTGTAGTCTGTAGGCAGTAAGGTATGTCGAATCCTCCTTAAACTTCTCTTGAGTGCTTTATATTTGTCTACTCGTTGTCCCTGTTTGATTTGTCGAGTCCCTCGATGTAAGTTGTGGAACATTGTCGGATACTCTCTTTTCCAGACCTTTTCTTGCGCGTGCGCGTGTTTGCTTAGCAACAACGGCGTGTGGACTTTGATTGCTTTGTAACGCTTAGCCGATGTGAAGTCCAATTGTCTGTTTCTTAACCCACACCGCCTCAGGTCACGTTAAACGACGTATTTTCTACCTTAAAAACGGAACAGGGAAAAGACTGAGACCAAGGAATTCCCTCCTAGGACCGAGAGTAGGGTCTCCTCCGGGTCTCTCGGACCGTCCGTCACAAGTAGGCTGTCTGCCACCACCTTGCCTTGCGACGGGACTTGCACTTCCCGGTGGAGACTTTTGACACGCACACGGGTTTGAATGGTTCGTTAAATCCCACTTTTTGAATGTTTCATGTTTGGTGGTGTTGTGCTGTATGAAGGCGCCCCCAGGGGCCATCGCGGCTTAGGCGGACGTCTCCGTCCCCTGTGCCCGAGTTGGGGACCAGGCCCTTCGGGGTGGACGGCGCCTCGTTGATTCAGCCACCCGGTGTTGATGCCTCGGGTGTGCGGCGTGGCTGACCTCGGGACCTCGGACCGAGACGCGGACGTCCGACACACCGGGACCGTCGACAGGGGATGTACACTGTCCCCGACCTTGTCTGCCGACAGGTCGACGAGACGTTCCCCTTCGGGCGCATGGTGTTGAGGTCCCGTCGGGACGTGCGGGGTTCACCCCTTCCGGCACACGTCTTCGTTCCTGAGTCGCGTCGGCCTTTGTCTCTCTATGTTTATTTAGTTAGAAATTTCTTTTATGTTTGTTTTTTGTTATGTATACAGGTGTTCTGAGGAGGTTGCGTAGGAGGGGGCGGGGTGTACCTGAGAGAGTTACGTCAGGGGTGACACCGGCCTCCTGGGGGTCCGAGAGGTTGGAGTGGCTCTGAGTCAGACCCCCGATTTCTCGAACCCCTTTTCTGGTGTGGAGTGCGACTCACGAGAGACCAGAACGAGGGCGTTTCGTGATCCGATCGTCCTCGTCCAGGAAGGGCGGGGACGGGTTGGGGAGGTGGGGTGGGACCCCTCTCCCGGAGTGGTGAGGGGCGGTCTGTTGTTTTCCCCACCATTGAGGAGGGGGGTTTTGACTCAGGTTCCTTTTGTAGAAGTCTGTACGATTGTGACGCAATTTCTTCGCTGGTGGTGGTACACTCCCAAAGTCCAGACTTCCACACTTCGTCCGACCTCCTCCTCTGCTCTACCACTACCGACCTAGATTCGACGACACGGGCGTCGAGTCAGCAGTGCACCAGGACGAACCCAAGCCGGTCTTCCACCCCCACACACGCTGACCTGTCGGTAGTCAAGATTGGGGTGCAGAGTGCAACCCCTGCCGACGGGTCTCCCCCGTCCACCGAGGGGTCCCGGTGTGTCGATCATCCTCCGTCTCGGTCCCGGTCAACTCTGTATGTGTCTTCTGTCTACCGGTCTATGACGCAGGTCCCGTTAGCACCGGGCACCTCGTGGGAGGACCTCTCTCCCTTCCTCACGGACGGCTGGAGCCCCAGACCCCCTAGACACACGACCGTACACCGGGGCCGCGAGATTAGTGGTGCCCTCCGACGAAACCAGGCCGGACGTGGGTCCTTCCTCTGTCCGGGGACTTCGTGTCACCGACAGGAGTCGAGGTCGAGCCCCCCTCGAGACCGAGGGTGGGTGGGGACGTCGACGTGACGTCCGCGTACGTCTGTCTCTCACCCGTGGTCGGGGGGAGGGCCTACGGTCCCTGGACTTGCCTCCTGTGTGCGGGGGAGTCTCTCCGGGTCCGGGTAGAGGACGGACGAACGTGCGGGACGGACTACCGGACGTGACCCACGCCCCGAGAGCGACCCTCCGTCAGGTCGTTTCCCGTAGATCCCGGGTAGGGTCAGTCCGTCCATTCAGTGTCCGTTCCACCGCAAGCCCTATTACGGGGAGTGGTTATTGGTGCGGGGAGGATCGAAATTGTCAAGTCGGGACAGGAGACTGGTTCGAAAGACATAAGGAGACCCTAAAGTTCATATAAATTTTTTTGTTTTGCTTTCCTGTATTAGGGTTGGTGTCCTAAATTGTAATTTTTTTTTCTTTTTTCTGTCTTTTTCCGACTTCTATCAAGAAGGGAGCCGTTCGGGACTGAGTCTCTCAGACGGATGGTCCCGTCGTCTGTCGACACCGTCCTCCCGTTCCGTACTCCCAGCCGGCTTCGGTCGCCCGGACTGAGCCCTCGGTGGAGGGAGACAGTGCTGTGTCGACACTGCGTCAGGGTGCGTCTGCCTCCTCTCTCCTCTAAGGGTCCCTACAGCTCCCTACCCCTGTCCCGGTCGTTGTTTGGCTAGTTGGGTTGTCTATAAAGGTCTTGTGGATGAACCACGGTCGTACTGAGTCCCCCGACCTTACCTCTGTCTCAGTCGTTCGGGTCCTGTAGGGGGAGAGAGCTCTTCAAGTGTGAGGAGGGAGGTTATGTTTCTTTTTTTTCACTCCTGCGACAGTTACCTCTGTTCTTTGTGTTTTCAGACTTCCCGGACACAGGTAAATTTTTAAATAATAGTTTTATAAGTTTTCAATAATTAGTTTTTGGAAGGGTTTATCTTTTTAGGTATGACTCAAAGTGACCACTTAAGGTCGTTTTTTAAATCTTTCTTCACCCGAAGGGACCACCGAGTCTACCATTTCGTAGACGGACGTTACACCCTCTGGGTCCAAACTAGGGACCCAACCATTCTAGGGGACTTCTTCTTTTACCGTTGGGTGAAGTCATGAGAACGGACCTTTTAAGGTACGTGTCTCCTCGGACCATCCGATGTCAGGTACCCCAACGTTTCTCACCCTACGCTGATTCACTGAAGTGATTGTGGTTTGACCTAGTCTTTTTCTCCCTCCTTGTTACTAGGGGTGACAAACTATTACGCTCGATTTTACAAAATATTTTGGTCGAATGAGATTCACGGTTTTGAACTGGGGGGGGTTTTTTTAATGTCTAGTCCTAGAGGGTACCTATAGAATCTAGGTTTTCAGGGATTGTTATATTCTCGTTTGACTTAGGTTAGCATTCATTTTCCTATTGTATAGTACTCCTTTATCCCAAAGACGGTCCTTATGTTCCAACCAAATTGTAAGCTTTTAGTTAAAAGTAAACAGAAAAATTGTTTTACTTCTTCTTTTAAGTATACTAGTGAAGTTGTCTATGGTTTTTTCGTAAACTGTTTTAAGTCGTGGGTAAGTATTATTTTTAGGAGTCGTTTGTTCTTTTAGGAGTGCGACTACTTCCGATGGATGTTTTTCAGATGTCGATTGTATGAGTTGTCACTTCGCGATTCGACGACAATTATGACCTTCTTTCCTTTCCTAAAGATGAAAATGATGAAAATAAGTTGTAATATGACCGTCAGATGTGAAGACATTACTCTGTTCTTCTTCTTTATATTTCGTGGACCTTGTCTTTCTTCAGTTCGACAGGGTGAGACGTCTACTATACTGATGAATATGTCTTACTCACTCACTCACTTCAGTGAGTCAGCACAGACTGAGAAACGCTGGGGTACCTGACATCGGATGGTTCGAGAAAGGAGGTACCCTAAGAGGTCCGTTCTCATTACCTCTCCCGACGGTAAAGGAAGAGGTTAAATATGTCTCTGAAGACCCTTTAGATGTTTTGTTGAGTCAAGTCAAGTGAAGTCAGCGAGTCAGCACAGGTTGAGCAACGCTGGGGTACTTGACGTCGTGCGGTCCGGAGGGACAGGTAGTGGTTGAGGGTCTCAAGTGAGTTTGAGTGCAGGTAGCTCAGGCACTACGGTAGGTCGGTAGAGTAGGAGACAGTAGCGGAAGAGGAGGACGGGGGTTAGGGAGGGTCGTAGTCGCAGAAAAGGTTACTCAGTTGAGAAGAGTACTCCACCGGTTTCATAACCTCAAAGTCGAAGTCGTAGTCAAGAAGGTCACTTGTGGGTCCTGGCTAGAGGAAATCCTACCTGACCCACCTAGAGGAACGTTGATGATCTTGATAATTCAATAAAAGGTTCTAGTGTTCTGGGTGACAAACGTCGTTTGTTGACCTTTTATAGAGATAAAGTAAATTATCCGTGTTTTTGGTCTGATATATCTTTAATTGGATTCTTTTCTATAGTTTCCATAGGTGTTACTTTTGATATTTTAAAACGACCCTCTTTAATTTCTAGATTTATTTATGGTTCTGTATGTTGTAAGTAGTCATTTGAGTTACAATAATTCTGTACTTGAGAGAGGTTTTACTTGAATGTCTAAGTTACGTTAGAGTCAGTTCTAAGGTCGTCCGGGAAAAATTTATCTTTGACTGGTCAATTAAAAATGAATGTAATTTTTACGTTTCCAAAATATTATTGGTTTCGTTAAAATTCTTTCTTTTTCTCAATTCTCCCAAACGGGACTAAAGTTGTGAATGACATTTCATTATCATTATTTTATTTCATACCTTAATCCTACCCCGTCTGTATCCAGTTACCTTGTTTTATCTTTTAGACCTCTATTTAAATGTTTATATTTCAGTTGACTGAATTGTTTCCACACTGCCATTAAGTTACACCTTTCCTTTCAGAGAAAGTCTTTACGTCAACCTTATTGACTTGTAGGTATACCCGCTTTTTACTTGTAGTTGAGAAATGGAGTGTAATATGTAATTTTAAATTGGTATTTAGCATTGACATTTTGGATTTTGACGTTTTGAAGGTCTTCTTTTAGAAACGTTACGACTCCATTTTTTACCAAAGAACCTATCCTGTGCTCTTACTTGGTATTTCTTTTTTTGACTAGTTAAGTTAAAGTGGTTTTTCTGAGGTGAGAAGATTTCTGCGATAATTCTTTTTCCGTCATGCTGGTCGTTTTTGTAAGTGTTGTGTATATAGTGTTTGATTATAGGCCTTATATATTTCTCGAGAATGTTGAGTTATTACTCTGTTCAGTTACGTTTTTACCTGTCTACTAAGATGGTATGGAAAGTGTTTTTCTGTATGTTTATCAGATATTCGTGTCCTTTTATACGGCTGGAGTAGACAGTAGTCCCCGTCTCTTTGATTTTGGTGTCACTCTATGGTGAAATATAGATAATCGTATATTTTATTTTTCTGTCGCGACCACCCCACACCTCGTTGACCTTGGGAGTCCGCGACGACCACTCTTACACTTTAAGGTTCGTGAGTCCTTTTGTAGACTCGTCAGGGAACTTTTCAATTTGCATTGTGGATGATATACTGGGTCGTTAAGACTATGAATCCGTAAATGGGTTCCTTTTACTTTTGTGTTCAGGTGTATTTCTGAACATATAATTACGAGCGTCGTCGAAACTAACGTTATGGAGGTTCGACCTTTCACGAACTTGCCGGTGGTGTCCATTTGCCTAGTTGTTTAACCCCTCCCCCCATGTTTACTACTATGTGGGTTGTATGCTGACTCGTTGAAGGGAAAGTGAAAAGTGAAAGCACGTAACCTCTTCCTTTACCGTTGGGTGAGGTCACAAGAATGGACCTCTTAGGGTCCCTGCCCCCTCAGACTACCCGACGGCAGATACTCCAGTGTGTCTCAGCCTGTACTGTTTTAACAATACAATTGGTTCGGTTTCTTCGGTCTGTCATTCCCCCCTTTTATATATATATATATATTTTACAGTAATAAGTTAATTCCTTTAAAAGTCCCCTTACCTTTGTAAACAATAGGACACAACGGTGAAAGTTGTCTCCCCACACACGTGTGTACACGCATTCTTTGTTTGAGTAGTTCGACATGGGAAATTTGTCACGTCAAGTAACTTGTCGTTAATTCGGAGTTGATTCGATATTTTTCAAAATTACAACTATATAGAGCCTCGTGAACCACTTGGAAAGAGACTTACTGATCTACTGGTGTCTCAAGTAGTAGGTTCGGTCCTTTAAAAGACGTTTAATTTCACCCACGATTTTTATTAATTGTCGACAATTTAGTAGATGTTGACCCACACAGTTGACCGTCACTGTCCCTTCGGTCGTGAATGTCGAAGTCCTTGTTGTTTTATGGATTAGATGAGGAACCACACTAATCTATTGGAGTACGTATATCATTGGACATTTCGAGTGAGGAGTCTCCTGTCTCGCGGTTCGACCGCTGTCGGAGTTCCCAGTCGAAAGGACCTGGAAAGGAGGGGTCAGTTCCTTCGCCAGGAGCAAAAAGATCCCAGTCCCTGGCGTGTCTACAGTTCCGAGGACGGAGTGCCAGTCACAGGGAAGTCAGGGAGGTTTCCACTCCTCCCTCGGCGGAGGTGAGGATAAAAGGTTTACAGGTTAGTGAGACTCAGCGGTAGTAGTCCGGAAACGTCTGTCTCCTGTTAAGTCTTCCTCTCGTCTGTCACGGGTTTGTGGACGGCGAAAAGATTGTGTTGATGTCGGACCCACCTCCACTCGGGCGCACGGGGTCTCGCCAAGTCGTTTCCGCTAAGGGGTGGAACGGGCTCGGGGAGACGAGGACCGACGGAGAACTCCAAATCGATTTGCAGGACCTTCTTGATCCTGTCGTCAAGTCCTAGTGCACAAAGAAAAACTCAAATGTAAAGTTTGGTCCACGAAGCAGACACTTTCTTCTCCCGAATGACTCAGTTTTTGGTCGTGGAGGAGGGGTGGTGGTTCGTCCCTTAAGAGAATTGAACTATTTTTCAACAAAGTTCTGTTATTTTTCTAGGGTGATGAGATACACGAGACTTTGTTGTCTATTAAGACCTTGCCTTTTCTTCCTAATTTTTTTTTAATATGGGATGTCTTACATGATAAAAGGATTGAAAGTTCTTTTCTTTTTTTGTCTGTATGTCCTGAGCCGAACTAGTATAGGAACCTGTAAATGGTTTATAAATGTTTTGGATCTGTAAATGGACTTGTAAATGATTTGTTATGGTCCATTTCTTTCTGATTTTCATAATTAAAGAACCTGTTGGATTCTTTTTAGGATAGTTAGATACAATGGGAGAGGTGATAAAGAAAAGAGTTTCTTGAGAAACGTTTTCAGGATCTCAGTTTGATGTCAGAGAGTTGACAGGAAACAAAGTAGACAGTGAACATTTATTTCTGTTAGTCTTCACAATTGTTACTTGTGTGTGGATATATGTGTTGGTATGTATGTGTGTATGGTGTGTATGTGTGTGTAGTGTTGTCATAACACTTTTACCGAATTTAAAGTATTTACGTTGAGGATGAGTTATTATTGTGTGTTGGGTCCGTTCATTGTCGTAGACGAGGGTGGGAGTTAAGATTTATATGAACTGTCTGTGGTGTTAATCAAGGTGTCGAGTGGTCGGTCCGAAGGTCTTCTGTCACAAGAAAGAACTACGGACGAACCTCGTCGACATTCTTGATTCGCGACTCGGGAGTGCACCTCATGGGTCGAGAAACCTGGTAACCACAGTGTCTCGTCCACGACGGAAGTCGTTTTGGGGTGTGAATCGTTTGTGTGTCGGTGGTTAAACCGAGTTTCGACGAAGAAGGACGAAGAACTTTGACTCTTGTGTCTCACCTAATATTTCGTGCCCGAAGTGATCTCGTCGAAGGCGGACGTCGACGAGAGGGTCGGGACGAGGTGGCAGGTTCCGTACAAGATTGTTAGTCTCGTGAAATAGGTGATTCGTGGATGATGCACGGTCCACGACGGGTGGGGGTTGGGGGAGCTCCACACTCTGACTCGACGGGGACGAAAGGGTTGCCCTCTCACTCCGATGTCCACACTCTTCGACCCTACCGTGTCGACTACCGGCTGTGTCGGTCCCGCCCTCCTGACCCAGAGGTCTCGAGGCACAAGCCCGTCCCTCGTCCCGTCACGTGAGTCTGCCGTCCTCAGCGGCAGGGGTGTTCCCGGAAGGGCAGATCGTCCCGAAGACGTCTTGAATACTCTGTCGGGGCCGGGTGTTCGTGTTGGAAGGGTGGGGTCTAGGTCCGGTCGTCAGTGTCTTTAACCCTTCTCGAAAAGGTACGTTCCTTTAGACGGTTAATATATATATCGAAAAGGAGAGAGACTCGGTTTGACTGACCACATCCCCAAAACGGGTCCTTTATAGACTCAAGGTTTGTTCGACCTTTCCTTTTGACTACAACTTTAGGCCTATTTCCAGTGCCAACGAGTGGTTTCCTCGTCACGGACTGGTGGGGTGTCCGACTGTAGACGACCCTTGTCGACTCTCTGAGTCCAGACCCCAAATATCCGGGGTGCGTCCGGATGTTTCCCTGAGGGTAAGTAAGTTGTCTGAGCTTATAACTTGTCTGCTCTAAATTTTGTTGATTTTTCTGATCTATATAGGTAATATATCGAATAAAAAATAAATCCCAATGGCACACACGTACGATTCAACGAAGTCAGTATAGACTGGGACACGCTGGGATGTCTGTCATCGGGTCGTCCGAGGAGACAGGTACCCTAAGAGGTCCGTGTTTATGACCGCACCCAACGGTACGGGAGGAAGTCCCCTAGAAGGGCTGGCCCCTTACCTTGGTCACAGAGAGTGTAGAGGACGTGACCATCCGCCCAAGAAATGGTGGTCGTGGTCGACCAATATCCCAATGGTCCAATATTGATTGACTTTTTACTTTTCATTTTATATTTCCTTTTGGTTTACAATTACATTTTATTCTATTAATTTATTTCCATACCGACCTGCCGTAGTGACTGCGTTACCTGTTCTTGAACCGGTTTAAGGTCCGTTACCACTCCCTGTCCCTCCGGACCGTACGATGTCAGGTACCCCGACGTTTCGCAGTCTGAGCTGACCTACTGAGTTGTTGTTGTTGTCTTTCGAATATCGAAATTAATGTAAACAAAGGAGAAATGTAAGATAAAAAGGACAAAAATAATCAATAAACGGACTATTAGAATTTCCTATTAAGAAGGGACTATGGATGAGAAGTCAACGTCTACGATAAAAATTGTTACGGATATTTTAATTGGAGTAGACTTTAAGAAACCCTAAACTTATTCAGTTTTATCGACGATTCACAACCGTTCAACTTGGGATAATGAAAGGATGATCATCCCTACTTACCACCCTACTTACCACCACCTCTATTTTTGATCCTTTGTCTCTTGTGAAAAAACGGTAGGGTTACTGTACCTAAGATAATGTCGTAATGGGGGTAAAGTGTCTACTCTTTTGACTCAGAGTCGTCATAGAACGGAATACGGTATCTCGATTTTTTCCTCTTGTGGAAGTATTATGTGGTGTGTTTTATGGTATTTTGTAAAGTGACTCTCATGACACCCCCTTTCACTTTCACTTCAGCGAGTCAGCACAGGCTGAGAAAGGCTGGGGTACCTGACATCGGATGGTTCGAAGAGACAGGTACCCTAAGAGGTCCGTTCTAATGACCTCACCCAATGGTAAAGGAAGAGGTCCCTCAGAAGGGCTGGGTCCCTAGCTTGGGCCTAGAGGGCGTAACCTCCGTCTGCGAAATGGGAGACGCGGTGGTCCCTTCGGGACACCCCCTTCCTTCGATACTTATGTCTGTACATTTTAGTGAGGAGAGAGACATACTACACCATTGAGACCGTGCCAGTTAAGTCCGTCTTACTGTGACACTCACTTCGGGCGACCTAGGGACACGGTTGCCGGTACACGACCTCGGTATACTGATTTGTCTTCCCGGTCCAGTATGAAAAGCCTTTAGTGTACTTTAGAGTTACACCATAAAACGTCTCGTCGTCGGGAGAGTTTGTACGTATAGGATGCACGTCAAGAGTAAGTTAAAGATGACTTTAATATGACTTTGGACCTTACAGAAAAAACAGGGTACCTGGGAAACCGTCAGACCTCTTCGGATGCGTCTGAAGAGTCCTTACAGAGACCTACATCTTTTACTTTATGGTGACGTTACCTTTAGATGGAATTAGTTTATCAGTTTAGGTGTCTGGGGAGCACCCCTCGTTCCAGGTACTCGGTTCCATTTTTCTTGGAGACGGTCGTCGTACGATAGAAGAGAGGAGGGAGAGGGGGTGGAGGGCTTTCCTCAATGCCCCCACTTACCGAGAGGTCGTCAGTAGAACCTGGTCCTCTTGGCTAAAGACCTCCGTGGGTCTACTGCGACACGTTGGTGTACGACTAGTTCCGGACGGAGGAGAACACGTCCTCTTATTTTGAAGTGTGCGAGTGTGGTAAGAATGAAACTGTTGAAGTAAAAATTGTTCACCTACCTCACTCGACTTAGTCAAGTCAAGTCATGTCAACGAGTCAGCACAGGTTGTAAAACGCTGGGGTACTTAACGTGGTACGGTCTGGACGGTCTGGACGGACAGGGTTGGGTGAGGTCACAAGAACGGACCTCTTAGGGTCCCTGCCACCTCGGACCACCTGACGGCAGGTACCCCACCGTGTCTCAGCCTGTGTTGACTTCGCTGAATCGTCGTCGTCGTCGTCGTCGTCTGGACGGACAGGTAGTGGTCGAGGACCTCAAGTGAGATTGAGTACAGGTAGCTCAACCACTACGGTAGGTCGGTAGAGTAGGAGGCAGCAGGGGACGAGGAGGACGGAGGTTGGGGAGGGTCGTAGTCTCAGAAAAGGTTACTTTTCTGAGAAGCGTAATCCCCCGGTTTTATAATCAAAGTCGAAATCGTAGTAAGGAAGGTTTCTTGTGGGTCCTGACTAGAGGAAATCTTACCTGACCAACCTAGAGGAACTTCAGGTCCCCTGCGAGTTCTCAGAAGAGGTTGTGGTGTCAAGTTTTCGTAGTTAAGAAGTCGTGAGCCGAAAGAAGTGTCAGGTTGAGAGTGTAGGTATGTACTGATCTGCCTGGAAACAACTTCTCACCGGAGGTTTTCTTATACAGGTACAAGATTAGGGATCTTGGACACTGACACTCGATTGAACCTTTTTTCAGAAACATTTGTATTAATCCCAAGAATGTCACCTTAGTGGGACCCAATAGACCCACCAGGATTGAGGTCACTGTCGACAGGAGGGTTCTCTCTCTTCCCTCCTGTGTCACCTCCCGTCTCTCTCAGGACGTTTCTACCTCCCTCTCTGCCCCCACTACGGAATGGTCGGTTTTCTGTGGACCTAGGCGACTTTCGGTCTACTCCGTCCCTTGTCGCAGAGGGGTTCTGGTGCCATCCCTCGTGCCGGGGTGGTTGCGGAACTAGAGTCTGAAGACCGGAGGTCTTTATACTGTCGTATTTAAAGACAACAAGATTCGGTACACCGTTAAACAGTATCGTCGGGGTCCTTTGATTGTCTCGCGGGTTTGGGTGAAGATTATTTACATGGAAATACTAAAAGATTTGTAATTTATGATTCTTAATTTGTATTTGAGGGAAAGTGTATACGTCACGACATATACCGCAATTCGTCTTTGTCGGGAGATTTGTGCACATAGGATTTAAATTAAGAGTAAGTCGAATATGGTTTTTGAGAGAAATAAAAGGTAGCGGTAATGACCCGGTTGGGGAGAAGGACTTTAAATTCTTATTTAGTTCTCGCACAGGAGGGGAAGTGAGACAAGGATGTAGTACGGTTGTTCGTAAGGGAAGAAAGAAGGACAGGAGACGGGTTCGAGGTAGACGAAGGAGGTTGGTAGGGAGTGGGAGTGTGGCCGCACAAGGGCTGAAGAGGTGACGGAAAGAGGTCCGACACGACGGACGTCTCGGGTGCCAGGGTTGAAAGACGAGCACAAAGGAGGAGGCGGTCGGGCCAGAGACTGTGGTCCCAAGGGGGTCAGACAGGTGAAGGAGCGGTAGTGTGGGTCGGGTCAGAGGAGGGAAGGGAGTGATGTCCGTGTGCCGTACGAGTGACCTTTGAGACGCCCAAGCCCTATGTCCTTTCAAAGGTACTACTCGGTAGATTTTATTCCAGTCGATTCGTCTTCGACTTTATGTCTTCAGGAGAACGAGTTTTTACTCGGACATTTGGGCTTGGTGTGGTCTTAGTGTGTTTCGTCTCCTTCAATATAGAAGAGTCGGAGTCCAGTCCATTACCTCCACTCTTTCCGGGATGTCTCCTCGCCTCCGGTGGAAGTCCTTGTGGACGGGGGAGAGGACCCGTGTCCCTGAGGCGTACCTCGACGAGGTGTCCCCTCCGGTACGAGTAAAAGGGTTTCCAGGGAGGACACTGGTTTCTGCGGACGTGATTCTAATAGGCATGGTCCTCTTTGGCTTTGGCACGATACAGGGATTTTGACGTCCTCATTTATTTTGACTAGTTGGTTCTGAGCAGATGTGTCACTTTGTGGGTGTTGATCTCTCCACCAGTAGCCTCTACGAGTGGTGCACCTTTGCAAATAGGCTACTTTATTATTGACTTCGGTTTTATATTTCAATGTGTATGCGACTGCCCACATATTGTGTACGTTCTACGTTACAGGTGGGCACTTCTTCAGACTTCCGCTGCACTCTCTTCCTTCGACGACGACTCGATGACGAAAAGAGGTGAAATTTAAAGGAAATTTTAGTAGTAATTTGTGAAAATTCTGCCTGAAGGGACCACCCGTCACCGATTCTGAGACGCGGGTCTTACGTTCCCCGGACCCGAACTAGGGACCAGTCTCTTGATCTAGGGTGTCCGACGTTGGTTCTCAAGTGTATGACGTTGATTCTCGGTCGTGTCTATCTAATTTTCTTATAAAAAATTTTGATTGGTTGTGAAATTCGCCGGGACGGGGGTCCGGACGAGTATGTCGGGAGGCGTCGTCTTCGAAGGCGAGGGGTCCATCCACGGACTCGACGACGAAAGAGGAGAGCGTGACGGGACCCGTGGGATGAGATACACCGTGGACAGTGTCCCGAGTCAGTACTCAGACAAGTGTAAGTTGTCGGACCTTCGACCGAGATTCGTGTTTCTTTCGCACAAAGGTGGAGGTAGGTGGGAGTCTGTGGGTCGTCTCAAACGGTGTTCCTGGTGACTCACTTCCCTTCTGTTCAGAAAGACTTTTGTACGGGGAAAAGGTTAACTAAAGATAAACTAAAGTCTTTAGTCCAACGGTCCCATTTCGGACTGAACAGGTTAATATACAGATATAAGACGTTCCCATTTATTCAAAAGTTCGACAGTTTGGACCTTTGCGGGTGTGCCGTTTCCCTCGGCCGGTGAGAGTTTCGACGAGTGGTTGGTCTCAGGTTTTCGGGGTCGAGACCCTCGGGGCTCCAGGACAGCGAGGGTGGAGAGACATTCACCCATTGCCCTTGGTTCCCCCCGACCGGGGGTCCTGGTAGACGTTATTATCTGTAAACAAGGTTCCGCCCCCACTCCCCACAACGTTTCTTCTTTGTTAAGTTGTAGGAAAGACTTGTCTTTCCTGGTTCTCTTGTCGTAAGGGCCGAGACCGAGGTCGAGGAGCGTGTCGGCCGCACTCGGAGCGAACCCCTGTCGTTCGACACTTTCCGTCGGGGCCGGAGCCCAGATCACTGGTGGTCCCTCGGTGACGAAGGGCAGCGTCCTGACGCCCAGGGGTCAGACCGACGGGGCGTTTCAGCTCGTTTCAAACCTTTTTAGTGGGTGAAGATTCAGTCGTCGTTTGAGAGGTCCCTTCCACGGGCTTGGAAAAGACTTCGAGATTTCCCACGAGCTCGTACCGACGGGGTTCCCTCACCTCCGTCGATGTACGAGAGAGACGGGTGTTGCACTTGTCTTTCCAGAGCACCTTCTCCCACGGGCGCGGGATGGAAGACTCCCCACACCACCCAGACGGTCCCCCCAAGCCCCTCTCCCGGTGGCCACCTCCTCGGGGTCTCTGGGGTCCCGCCCGTCCGCCGGCACGTGTCCCACGAGGGACGGATGTTCTCCGTCCAGACACGACCCCACTCCGACCCTCCCCGGCCTCACGGTCCAGGGGACCTGTGCCGTCTATTCCTTGCTCCGCCATGATCTCCTGAGTACCACGACAGTCTTTGCCCGTCCTTTGCGGAGAAAAATTACCACGACATAAGTGTATATAAGGTCATTTTGAGCAGAAAGGAGAAGTTCCAGGTGGAGGCGACGCCGGTGACCACACTGGGACCACCCTTACTTGTCTGACAGGTCACAGGACCGGTCGTTCTACACCTCAGTCGCGTCTGCGAGGTAAACTCTTTGTGTTCCTGTGGTTTGGGTTCTTTTGCGAGATGTCGGCATAGCAGCTATCGTTGTCGGTGAAAGTAGTGCAACACGATTGAGTAGAATGGGACGGCTGTGGGGACTCGCCCAAGACGATAGCGGGGATGAGGGGTCTACTCCTGGGGGTCCGCGTCTCGGTTCACACTAGACGGACTCCAGTCGGTCGTCCATGCTCCGACTCGCCCGTGGGCACGGGACGAGGGGTCCGGAGGGACCTTCGGGCCGAGGGTGCGGTCCGGGCGACGCCCGCGAAAGTCGTTATTCTCTTCCCGACTTGCGTCGGGACGGTAGATCCCAGAGTGTGAACCGCCTCTTTGTGTTTAGGGGTTGTAAGTCTCAGGGACGGAGGAGGCCCTGGGGCCTCAGCCCTTTAGGGTGTACCGTGAGTTAGAGGGGGTCTTTACTTCGTTTGGGCATTGACGGGTGCAGTACTGTGTGTGTCCGTCTACGGGGCCCACGGAAGGGACGTCGTGCCTCGGACCGAGAGGGGACGCTCGTCGGAGGTGTGGACGGGTCGCGTCTGGCACGTCCCTGGGTCTCGGGGATGGGTGGTCGGGACCCTGAGTCCCATGGCGAGCCGGTGTGGTCTCTCGGGACCCGTCACGTCCCCAGTGCCGTCCACCCGCCGGTCGGACTGTCTCCACGTCCGCGCCCCTCTACGGCGGGAGAGGTTCCCCCTTCGGCCCGCCCCTCGGACACTACGGTCGCACGGGGGTGGACACGAGCCGGTAGACGGACGGGGGCACAGGTGGTCGTCGAGGACACGGGTGAAGTCTGCTGTGAGGAGACAGGATGACGGGACTCTTAGCAGTGATTTGACTTAAACCGAGACTGAGACGGAGGGAGTCTCCCGGTCCCGGAGACTGTCGTTCGTGGTACTTCAGCCATAGACTCCACTGCTAAGGTTCCTACCTTCGGCGGTGCGCCGGGACCACTCCTCGCTCGCGCACCTCGTCGACGTCCGTCCCGTGTGCAGTGCACTGGCAGTCCGGTCCCGTCCCGCGAGCGGTCGTTCGTAAGTAGTGACTGTCGAGTCCCGGGTAGAGGGAAGGCATGGCAAGGATTTGGTACGTCCTGGTTCTCGCCACGACCGTTGTTCCTCTGGTCCCAGCTTGAGGAGACGGACGGTCCGGGCCCAGGGGTAGGTGGAGGGAGTGACCGGTGCCTTCTCCGGTGGACAGACTGGACGAGTGCGGGTGGGACAGGGGAGGAAGGGACGTCGTCGGTACTGTTTTGGGTGATCGAAATGTCTGGAATGACCGAGCGTTAGGTACGCCGTTTCCCGGGTGGCGCCGGACCTTGTACGAAGCGGAGACGGGAACGGACGGAGCGGGGGGAGGGTCCGAGCCGAGGGAGACAGTCCTTGGTGAGACTGGGGTCTGGGGACTGTGATGACGGGTGCCGGGGGAGTCGGAGCCCAGAGGGGTGTAAGGGGGTCGGTACGAGGGGGTCGACGTCGTAGGACTGGGTCGACGTCGGGCTCGACAAAGGAAGAACCGGAGACCAGGACTGACGGGTCGTGGACGGCGAGTGGGCCCTGACAAGCCTCGCACTTCCTTCGAGAGTCACTGTGGTCGCGGGCAGGTGTGTCCCGAGAGCCCACTTTGGTCCCTCGTTTGTCTCGACTGGAGGGACCTCGCTCAGTGACACTGTACATTGAGACCCGTGGATGACACACAGTCGTCACCTGTTTGGACTGTTTTTAGGGAACGAGTGTCTGCCGCAATACAATGTCGAAAATTGTTTTCTTTGTTTTCGTCCACCTGAGTCTCGTCGTTGCCCCTCCCTACCACCCCCGCCCCACTCCGACCTCAGAGGGCCACGGGGTGACGAAACTAAACAAAGACGACGAAAGGTTTTGAAGTTTACTGAAATTTCCTCCACCACTGTAAGGTAGTTTGCAAATAATTTCATCTTGGGTCCATCTTGGGTTACTACCTTGTGACTGAACATCTTTTCTCCTTTGCTTTCGTGATTTGGGATTGACACGGGGTTGAGGACTTGCGAGGTCTCGAGGTCCGATGACGCCCTTCTGCTATTTCTTCGGTACGTCCTGAACTTCCGTCGACTTTAGTGATTTCTCTCGGGTCTCTACCGCCTACCCCTCCCCCTGTCGACTTCAGGTACTTTTGAAGGCCTATAGGTTTTCGTTTACGTCCACGAGTTTCCTGTTAGAGGAGGGCTCCGTGCTGTTTCTACTCCGGTTTGTCCTTCGCAAAAATTTTACGAAAGAAATAGTTTGTTCTTATTCAGGTCTATTGTTACTTCATTTTTCTTGTCCTTTCGATACGACCTTGTCCCCACTTTTAGTGTGAATCTTCGTGATTCTTTACGTTAATTTATACATAGTTTAATATGTTAAACTATTTGTCTTAGTCTCTTTTGTTTGTTCCGTCTTTTCGTACTGTCTGTACCTTCTACCTTGCGCGTACGTGCGTGGGGACGTGCTAGGGTTCCGGGGACCGGGGACGACCTGGGACGTCGAGCAAGTGGGCCGGACGACGAGCCTTCGCCTCGTGGACTGCGGAGTCGGTAGAGCGGGACCCGGTTCGACTCCCGTGGGTACGGCGACGGGTGAGAGGTGGGGATGGGGGACTCGGTCCCCGGACAGGAAGGAGAAGGAGAAGTGGGAGGGGGACCGTCGGTCTCTTTTGGTAAGGTTATGACGTTCAGACCCTGAGGGCGGTTCTCTTCGACGGCTCACCCGTCCGACTTCCTGATCCAGGGTCTGGGTGAGGCGTGGACGCCAGAAAGAGGGGACCCGGAGTCGTCCGACGTGCCGAGCAGGAAGTGGAGAGACATGTCAGGCTTGATATCGGGGGTGGCGTGCTGGACACGTGTACGATCCGGGACCTGGATTGGGTAAGGTTTCAAGGATGTCCGTGTCAAGACTGTGTGCACGGGTTTGAGTGTGCGAGACAAGTCAAGTCCACTGAAAGGTGACTGGTGAGAAGTTCAGAGTCAATCTTGTAGAGGAGGAGTCCCCGTCGGAAGGGGTGGCAAGGTGGTCCGGTCGCCCTGGGCCGAATAGGATGAAGGGTGCGTCGGAATGAAGGTATGTATGAGTCAGAGTCGGACATTAATCTGGAGTGACACTCAGTGACTCGGGGGAACTTATGTTCGAACTACTGTTTGTCGGGAAGAGGTAAAGACGAGTGGTGACTTTCAGTAGTCACCCGTACCATACACCAGGGTCTCTGGGACATGTCTTTCCACAACTTTGTCACTCGCTTACTAAAACGGCTTGAGGGTTTCTTGTTCTGTTTCGTGTACTTGGTCTTAATGTCTCTTTTCTGGTAAAAAGTTTCAACCTTTTGGTTTTTGTCTCGGACCTTTGGTTGTCCAAGATGTATAGTTCTGTTTAAACACTCGTTTTTCGTTATAACGAGGCCTGTTTCTCTCTTAGGATGTTCTAAAGTTTGTCTTTACATGTCTATAGAAGTTTCTACCATTGTTGTACTTCCGATCAAAGGCTACGGAGGGGGCGTTGCGGTCGTTGTCTCTTGTCACACGACAACCCTCCACAGACTACTCTTTATGGCACAAGACCGAGGAACCACCTTTCGTCTCGTAAGAGGTAATAAAATGAAGGAACAACAAGTCGGGAAAGAGTTACAGAATCAAACTTTCCTTGTTGACTCATTGACCACTTCGTTTCGTGACCCATCGTACTCGATACACCGAGTTGTGACAGACTATGTTTCGAACTGATTTTTTACTACAGTGGTAACACCCGACCGGTATTCGTCTCCGCAGTACTCTTTTAGACACGCGACACTTACACATTTTTTATTTTCCCTTTTTAAGTCGTGTTTAGTCATAGTTTTTGTTTCCACTTACCACGTGTATGGTGAGTGTTTTTACGTCTTGTCTTGTCTCCCTGGTTCTTTCGTAATTGAGTGTTATGTCAGTCCGTGCCTGTGTGTCGTCAGTCTGTACGGTTTCAGGACGGTTCGTCTTTTACGGACTCCAAGTGACGATGATCGTCTGACGAGGTATGCCTTGATTTTATTAAAGATTGTCAGATGACAAATGTTCCTAATTTAGATTTTATTGGTCCTTTATATTTCCATTGTCATTCCCACCTTCTCCCTTCATTCGTACAGTTAATTTAACACTTGTTTCCTTTCTTTCATACCGTTATAATTATAGTCTGTCTCTTGTCCAGTACCGTTTCTAATTAGTCATATTTTTTTTCTCCACTGAAATAATTATCTATTGATGAGTCATTACTCCCATAATTGTAAATGAATGTACGAATTTTCTTGAAGTTTTTATCTCGTCCACTCTTGACAATCTTTATACTCTTCTTTTCCTACGTAAACTTTCTCTAATTGAGGAGTGATAGTCAGACACCCTCTAGTTCACTATTTTCATTCCAGGATTGACTCGTTGTTTAAAGGATTCAACGTGATTTCTGGTTTAAAATAAGGGACATCATTTATGTAATAGAAAGTTCATTTACCCTAGATTGTAAAGAGTGTAAAGTATTACTCACTAGAAAAGAAAAAATTAACTCCATATCGACTACATGTTTTAATGTATTCAAAGTCCACATGTTGTGTCACTAAGTGTTGAAAATTTCCAATATAAGGTAAATATCAATAATATTTTATAACCGATATGTGGAACACAACAAACATATGTCACTCACTAGAATTACAGTCTATGAATATTTATAGTACGTCACTGTTCTATGTCTTTTTTCGTTTGATCACTGTTCACGGTTAAGTGTTTGCCTTCGGTTTCTCCGACTCTTCGACTTGTCTCGAAAACTTGTGGTGGTGTCCCGACCGCCTCTGCTACCTTAAGTCTTTGGCTGCCTCTTGCTTATTTGCGGCGCTTAGGATCCCTGATTGGGTGTCTTCGTCTCGTTCACTTCTGACTAGTCAGTCAGTCTTTTTCACTTCGGGTGTAAGTTTAGGCTAGCTGGTGTTTGACCTAAATTCTACTGGACGACGAGGACACGGGTGGCCGGTCTTCGTCTCCTAATTATTTAGGAGAGAAACCCTTCTCTGGTGGTAGGACTCGGATTTGGACAGAAGTGAAAAGTCTGTTACAGACAGTTGGTTCTAACTGTCCATAAGGTCCTCCTTTGTGATTCCCTTGTTTTCGTTCTTTTTTCGGTCCGTTAATTTTTTTCTGGGTCTCATCTTGGTCTGCAAAACTCAAAAGTCCGTACCTGAAACTTTATACGAATTATAAAAGTTACTTTAATTTCTGTTCTAGTTCCTCTCCCAAAAAACCGTACCTTGAACTCGGGAAAAAAATTTTTAGTTGACTTTTAAGATCTCGACTTTCTTTTATTCACCTTAATTTTTGAGTGGTCTGTCTAAATTGTTGTCTGTTCTTTGTGAATTCTTGTGTCTTCTTTCTATTATTTTGTGGATCTTACTTCTTTTGTCTTTTATAAAAAGTTTCTCATGTTCTTTGTATCTTCAGTCCCCTTTCTCCATTGTTTTTTCAGGGTCTTTATTCTTCTTTATTACCCATCCTCCGTTGTGAACTTGTCGATCATTGGTTCTGAGGGGGTTTTGACTGTTCTCTTCCCCTTGTGTCGATGTCTAAAGTCTTGACGGTCTCGCGATCCGTTCTATTTGTGTCTCTTGGTACGGACCTTTTTAGTATCATTTTGTCGTGTTACGGTTTCCTTTTCTTTCTAGAATTTTTATCAACCTTCCCCTCCCCTCCTCTATGTAATAGTACGTTCCCTTTTGTTATCCTGTTCAATAATGAAAATGATTTTTATTATCTTCGATGTCATGTTACCTTACTGTAAAAATCTGAGGACTTTCTTTTACTGACGGTACGATCTTGACATATTGTTCGTTTTTGTAGGAAGTCTTTCTACTTTATTTGTTTTGTTTTTATCTTTGGTTGTGATTTCCTTATAGTTTCTCTCAAAAAGTGACTTCTTTATAATGGGGTATACCTAGTGTCTTTATGTCTTTCTTTACTTACCGTTGTCTTTTCCGTTACAAGTGACGTTTGGATTCACTGACGACTGACATGTTATTACAGGACACTTTAAAGTTTATATACATTTTAATTCTATATAGTGTTTGGCGTCTTTCCACTTTCCGTTGATGTCTCTTCGAAGGAAAAGTTCATGGTCTTTAATTAAATTTAAAGTTCTCGTTCCTTCTCATACGCACAAATCGACGAGTCAGTACAGATTGAGAGACGCTGAAATACCTGACACCGGCGGTCCTAGGAGACGGATACCCTAAGAGGTCCGTTCCTATAACCTCCCCCAACGGTAAAAGAAGAGGGCCCCTAGAAGGTCTGGGTCCCTGACTTGGCCGTAGAGAACGCAGAGGACGTAACGTCCGTCTGAGAAATGGAGACTCGGTGACCGAAGGGAATTACTTCCCATATCTCAGGTTTCCGAGATTCTAGAGACGCAGTAGACCCTTCGTGATTAGACCTACCCTTCAATTATTCAGTTCCTGTATAAAATGTTACCCGTTTTATTATAGTGATTTTATACATATACTTTAATCTCTCCCCTCTTTTACTTTATTAAGTAGGTAAAATCTTTCTTTCTATGTTTTTTATATTTTACACTCTGTTTCTCTTTTGTTCATTATTATGTGACCTAAACGTGGGGTTATTTCCTCATAGATTTTGATTCGTGTCTAATTTGTATTTGGTTACCTTCTGTAGTGGGTTAATTTATTAGGTTGTCCGTTAAATTTTTGGGTATGTTGATATACGATGAATGTTGGAATTTATATTTGTTTTTTCCAAATTTGATTTTTCTACCTTTTAAGATATGATAATGAATGTTGATGATTGACTTTATTTCCATAACGTCGATTTTCGTTGTAGTTTCATTTGAAATTCCGTTTTTTGTAATTTTCTTTGTTTTCCAAATAAAGTATTATTTCCTCAGTTAGATTATTCTTATATTTTATTAGAATTTAAACATACGTAAATTATTGTTCGGACGTTTATATATTTCGTTTTAAATTGTCCTACTTTCGTTTTTGGTCCATTCAGGTGTCAGTATCACCTTCTAAAATTATTGAGAGTGAGTTATCGAGTTCCTGTTCGTCTTTTCGTTCAGTCTTCAAATATTTTCTAAACTCCTTTTACTAATTTAAAACAGGATTAGTCGCATGTTGTTGATGACTCGCGTTTAAGACAAGTTTGCGTGTACCCTGTAAACACCTTTGTGTGTCCAGTCTTCGTCTGTGTTTTCTTACACTCAAGTAAATGTAGTTGGTAGATTTTGTCAGCTGTGTTTGGGTCGTATAGTCTACATCCTACCACCGAGGAGACCTCCCCCGATCCCCCTGTTGACCCGTTCTGGTGAACCCCCTCGAAGGGCCCCGGATCTGTGTAAGACGGTGACTTAGACCCATCACCGACGTCTCCTTCGAGACGGGTGAGTGAACACGCGAAAAGTCAACCCTTCAGAAAAAGTTAAGAATTTTAATAAAAGTTATATGTTTGAGCCATTTCGTCTTTACGACGAAACTGTTTGAGGAAACTTCTTAATCTCATCAATTTTATATGGAAGTTTTGTTTAGACATTTAAAACACTATTCCGACCTTTATTAAAGATTTAATAGGGTACAATCTATTACCTTTCTTTTCTTCATATTGCCCTTTTACTTTTTGTAAAAAGGGACTGTTGAAAACGGATGATGACCGCATACTTTGGATCAAAAATTCTTTCCCCCTTCCTCCCATCCTCCCTTGGTGATTTCGTTCGTATCGGTTACTCCCGTTTGAATCTCTTTCTCTGTCCCCATTAAAACTTGGGAGGGTTTATGTCTCGACTGATAGGTTTTCGTGTATGTCTTAGTCGAGTTTTTCTTTAATTATGTTTACCGGTTTCTGACACTCTTTGCAAGCTGGAGTGAGGTAAAAATAGTTTCATCGTATCTACAATATTTTAAAATTGTTTACCGTAAACACTTTCTTGTCTTTGGTGAAGTACTTCAAACTGAGTGTCTTCAAGATTTTCGGTAAACCGTTATTATATGGCTTTCGGAAAATCAAAAGTATCTAATTGTAATTGTACAAATTAATAGCTTTTGTAAAGTACGATGACGTCTCCGACCCTGTACTCCGACTGTTTAGGGGAAAGAAGTACGACGGTAATACGAGAGACCGGAAGATTCCCCACTAGGGTGAACTTCCACTCTTGCGTCTCCTGAGACAGATGAGAGTAGAAGACTCTAAAGGGCACCGGTGTCGAGGTCGAATAGTTCTTGGATTTCGGTGTAGACACAGAGATCGACGTAGGGTTGAAGTGAAACAAGAATTTGTCTTCCGTTCGTCTGGGGAAAGGTCGACGTTTTCAGAGGAACGATCGTAAAGAAGGTAGTTTGGACATATTTTTAGAGACAACAACAAATTAGCGATTCAGTACAGGGTGAGACACACCGGGGAATCTGACGTCGGGCGGTCCGAGGAGCCAGGTACCGTAAAGGGTCCGTTCTCACGACCTCCCCAAGCGGTGAAGGAAGGGGTCTCCTCGAAGGGGCGGGTCCCTAGTTGTGGTGGGGGACGGGACACAGAGGATACGACCGTCCGTCCAAGGAATAGTGACTTGGTGGTCCTTTCTTTTGAGAGATGAGAGGGGGTTTATAAAGGAAGGTAGAGGGTACCTTCTGAGAACAGGGAGTCCAGGAATACAGAAATACTCTGTTAAGAAACTGGTAAAATCCCTTTTTTAATTTTACCTCAGAAACAATTACACCTCGTTTTAAATGAGTAAGAAACGGTCTATGTTTTCCAAGGGTAGACAACCGACTGAGTGCGATTGTCACTGAAAGTGACGGGTCAACAAACATAGTCCGTGCGTTAAAATCATATTCAACACCTTAAGCCTTTAATGATGACCTTATCGACCTTTTGGTTTACTCTATAAGGTCCTTGACTTCATCGAAGACCCGTTTATGTAAGTAAGTAAGACGTGAGTGAAGGCGTTCGTGTACCGTGGTCCGTGACCGTTTCAGGTTCCGGTCCGGGACGGAAGATCCTGGACGTGCGTCTAAGGATGTCCCACGACATGCCCTTCCCTGTCCAAGTCTCAAGTCTGTCTTTTGTGACGTCCTTCAATCTTCACCCCCTCACGGGTCTTGGATGGTTGAGAGACACCTTCGTACGGAGTCCCTTGACCCGTGGTCAGTTCACCGAGGTTTGTGAGGTGGTACGTAGGGGTTTAAGGTCTACGGGAGTGCCCAACGATTCCCGACCCCTCATCCCCCCAGAAGAGTAGAACCTCATAAAGACCCCTCGGAGTGATAATTCGAAATTACAGGAAAGTCATGTACGAGTCTACTTTTCGATCAAAAATGTCGTGATTGTTTTAGATTTCGTTTACACTTTCTTTGTCACGGAGACGGGGCTCCCGACCCTTAGTAGGTGCTGACGGGGGTGTCCTTGCTCGAGCCGTAGACCTTCAGTTGATAAGCCGTGGGACTTGTGCAAAAGGGTATCGCTGTCCCATATTTAGTCCCAAGTAAGAGGTTGGTCCGACTGTTTCAAGGTGTCATTAAGTGTAGCATGGTCTCGTGTCACGGGATAATAAAAATACCTCTGTATTAAGGACATGTTAAGTCGGAAAATGTCATATGTCGAGTCACCAAAAGTCGTATAAGTATTTCAACACGTTGGTAGTGGTGATAGATTAAAATCTTGTAAGACTGTGTGTGGGGGTTGATTTTAGGCCATGGGTAATCGTGAGGAGGCAGGTTGTCGGGGACCGGTGGTGATAGGTGACAGATCTAGATGTCTAAACTGATAACACGTAAAGTACATATACCCCAGTATTTTATACACCAGAAAACACAGACCGAAAATGAGTCATATAAAAGTTCCGGGTAGATTCGACATTGTACATAGTCATGGAGTAAATGAAAAGTTTTCGGAAAATTTTCAAGTGTGAAAGATGGAGTTTGTCCTAAGATGAAGATTCTTGAATTCGATACCTTTATTGGTCTTTATATGTTTTCCTAGATAAATATTCATATGTAATTTCACGATAAATTATCCTTTTTTTATGTTATATCCCTGACCAATTTGAATATGTAAATTTATTCTACCTTATGATACGTTGTAATTATTCGTTCTAAAACTTCCTATAGTATTCTTTTCGAGTAATAATTCACTTCTTTCATCCAATTTTTGATTTTGGGTCAACCACCCTTACTGTGGTTAATTATATATAATAATCCATAGAAACTCATTATCCTTATATCTACCAAATTTGAAGGATACAATAAATATGTGAATTTTTAAAAGAAGTTATTGAACTGGTTTTTTCGTTAATTAGAAATTATTGTAAAAAGATGACCTTCATTTTTGTTGAAAATCTTATAACCTTACACTTGTCTTTATGTGAGTCTCAATTTACGTCTCAGGGATTACAAAAAATTAATAACTATATATACTTTTATTCTTCTCAGTTAATTACAATAAAAATTTTCACTTTTCGTCTTTTCTGTTATTTATATTTGTGTCTTTGACTTAATCCATTATTTTTTACCTTAACAACTTATTAGATTCTTGGTCAAGAGAGAAAAATTCTTGTTCAAGAGAATTTTCGTTTTTCTTTTTTACCCTGAGTTAGTTTGGATTTGGATGTTCAAAAAAGTGTCGTTTCTTTTAGTATTTGTTTTACTTTTCTGTTAGATCTGATCTTCCTTTATGGACGTGTACTATGTTGACTGTCCCCGAATTAGAGGTTTTATATGTTTGTCGAGTATGTTGAGTCATTGCTTTTTGTTCGTTGGGTTGACTTTTTACCAATCTTCTGGATTTTGACTGTAAAGAGGGTCTTCTGTATGTCTACCAGTTCTCCCTGTGCTTTTCTACGAGTTTTAGTGATTAATGATCTCTTTACGCTTAGTTTTGATGTTATTCCATGATGGAGTGGGACCAGTCTTACGGGTCGTAGTTTCTCAGATGTTCGCTGTTCGCGACCTCTCCGCACCTCTTTTCTCTGGACGGCCCTCGTTACCTTTGACTGCGCCGGGGGTGCCACTTGTGATACTTCGAAGGGACTTTGACTTTCGTCTGAGAGGTATATCAGGCCGTTAGGGTGCCGACCCACATTTAGACCTTTTCTGATTTTTTGAGATTACACTTTTCTTTGTACGTGGGGTTACAAGTTTCGTCGTGATAAATGTTATCGGTTCTGTCTCTTCCTTTGATTTACAGGTTGTCGACTTCCCTATTTCTTCAACTCCACAAGGTAAGGTGTTGTTACTTATAATGAATCGGTTTTTCTGACCTTATTACGGAAGACGTCGTTGCACCTACCTGGGTCTCTAATAGTATGTTCACTTCCTTCAGTCTTTCTCTTTTGTTTATGTCACACTATAACAAGTGTACATCTTAGATTTTGTACTGTATTTACTTGTATGGATGATTTGTCTTTGTCTGAGTGTATGTATCTCTGGTCTGAACACCAACGGTTCCCCGCCCCTACCACCTTCTCCGTACCTAATCCTCAACCCTAATCGTCTACGTTTGATCATATATATTTTACTTATTTCGTTCCAGGATAATATATCGTGTCCTTTGATATCAGTTATAGGACACTATTTGGTATTGCATGTTTTTATACTTTTTGTATATATATATATATCGACTTAGTGAGACGACATGTCTTTTTTAATTACGTTATAATATTTAGTTGAAATGACCTTATGTTAGGAAAAGATTCACTTATTACTGTTTTTTTGTTTTCGATTCGTTCATTTTAATCTTCACGCTTACCCTTGGTTGTATTATAACATTTCGTTCATAGGAAGTTTATTTTTATTTAAAAAATTTTTTTCTTTACACTTTCCCCTAAGTTGGTCTCTGTAAATACAAATTTCACGTTTATGTATAATCATTTAATTTTCCACACCTCATTCACCCTTTCATTTATTGTTTTTACCTGATTTCTTCAATTTTTCAGGGATACTAGTTTTTGTTTGGAAAATCCAAATAAGTCTCAGAATAATAGAGGGACTTTTGGTTCAATAGAGTTTAAAAGTTCTTTAAGATTTTGATATTTTTACAAGGTCTCGTGTTTTTTAGTACTTTTCAATGATTTACTTAGGATGCCCCGACGAACGTGAGACTTTAGTTTTGTGTCGTTTTGGAGGATGGGCTTCTCAATTCGTGTGTGTAAGAAAGTATTCTAAGATTTAGGTTTTAATCGAACATGATGAGTTTTAATAGTCCTTGTTAAATGATAATTCTTGACATGCTTCCCTGAAGGGCCCACGAGGGTTACGTCCCCCGGGCCCAAGTTAGGAACCAGTCCCTTAATCTAGGGTGTACGGTGTTGATTCTGGGTCGTGTCGATTTTTTGTCTTTTCTTTTTGGACTTTCTTCACATGTTTATGAGTTTTGGTTTAACTAGTAGATGTTATTTAATAACAAGTTTTGTGAGGTCACTTTAAGTCGTGGATAAGGATAATTTGTGAGATTTTCGGTGTTTAGTTTCTTGTTGAGTAAATGTATCAAATTTTACGGAGAGGGGTCGGTCATTCATTTTTATTTGATTACGTTCTTTTCATTTTTACCTGGTTTATTTTACTCCTGATTTTCTCCGGTAGTCCGTTCAGACTGATCAAGTTATTCGGTGTTACCTTTTGGTTCTTGTCAATTAATGTGGTTTTATTTTATTCATCTTCAAATTTGCCTCCTTCCTTATAGGGTAGACCTCGTTGTTGAATTAGTTAGGTATTTGTTTATTTATTTTATTTTGGACTTTCATTGACTTTGATTGTAATTGAGTTTTACAACCTGGGATTTGTGCTTCTTTTAATGGGTGGAACTGACTCAATGTTTTCTTAAAAATTTTTCACCCTTCGTATGACCGTGGGGTGAGGTCATGAGAACGGACCTTTTAGGGTACCTGTCTCTTCGGACTATCCGATGTCAGGTACCCCAGCGTCTCTCAGTCTGTGCTGACTCACTGAAGTGAAAGTGAAAGTGACATAAAGATCTATTTTAATGAATTATTGTACTTCTTTTTATAAAATTTTATGAGATAAGGACAATAATTATGATCTTAGTATGGAATGTGTCATCCAAGATTTCAGTAGGGACTTTGGTTTTAACATTTCAGTATGTTCTTTACGACATATCTGTAATTTTTTATATTACTTGTAAATCTGGTTAGTTGTCCCCTTCACTAGTGGTATTTAACAGTTCTCTTTTTTTTTAGTTTGTCCACAAAGTAGTTTTCCTAGTTTAGTTTTCCTAGTGACAGTAGAGTACGATGTTACGACGAGTTCTCTGTCTGTAAATCTGCATTTCTATTAGTGAGACTTCACTCGTCGACCCATGGGGGTCGGAGTGTACTAAAATACGTAAATCTTGAAAACGTGTTTCATGTTGTATTAAAGATATATACCCCCACCCTTCCAATTCAAAATTTTTCTTTTATCCATATGATTTTATAATTGTAAGATAAAACTCCACCGATTTAATGTCAATAAAAGATTAACGAAGGTATAAGAAAAGACATAAAGGTTTAAAAGATGTTACTAGTACTTTTTGTCAAGAGACACATGTTGACAATTTCTTTATAGTTGTAAGATAAAACTCCACCGATTTAATGCCAATAAAAGATTAACGAAGGTGTAAGAAAGGACACAAGGGTTTAAAAGGTGTCGTTAGGACTTTTTACTTAGAGACACATTTTGTCAATGTCTTTACGTTTGATGTTACACAAATTTGTTAAGTAAACCTGGGAGAGTAAGAAAATACGAATGTACACGGTTTAAGAGCCAAAAAGAGGTCGGCGACATGTTAAAGCTTGGAACTTGAGTTTTAAATAGTCCTTGACGAGGTTAGTCTCCCGTTTCCTACTTTTCAGACTTGACGAGTGTGTGTGGGGTAAGTTTAATTTGTCCTTTTGGTTTCCACCGCCTCCTTAGCTCTCTCCACACGCGGGTGTCTGAGTGGCATTTCGACAACAACTGCAAGAACCACGACCTGAGTCGGTGTGACCGTAGCCAGTCCAGGTGGAGTAGTTTATACTAGCTGACCTTCTTGTGTCCCCGGTATCAGTCTCCCCCGTTTCCGTACGGGCAGGGCCTGACGGGTGGCGAGAGGGAGTTGGGGTCGGTTCGCACACTCTTGATGTACCTGGGCTCACTGAGGTGGGCTGGGTGACGACTGCCGTGTGTCCCGAGTGCCCCTTCGAGTTCTGGAAAAGATTCAGGTCCCTCGAGGGATCACTGGCCGTGGTCACTTCAGTGTCTGTGCAGGAGGGTACTCAGGTGGACTCTCGTCCCAGGTCTCCCCTCCAGGAGACAGGAGAGTCGAAAGGAGAGAGGTGGAACGCGCGAACCCCTCTTTCCATAACCGGTTTTACTTGCTAAGATCCCCTCCTGTCTGACTGGGGTTGTCTTCCGTGGGTCGGTACTTTCTTTTGTTTCTCCGTGCCGTCTCTGCTAGATCAGGGTCTCTCTTTCCTCCCAGATCTTCGTCCGGACCCTGTGCGGGGAGGGGTAAGATGAGAGGGGCGGTTCCGGGGGACAGTGTCGGGGGGTCGAGGACGATGGGAATGACAGGGGAGACCTCCTTTGTGATCGTTGAGTCTTTTCTGAGTCGGAAAATTCATTGAGGGGGGGGGCGGGGGACTTGATTTTATTGATGTGCTCAGACAGAAAAAAAAATTTACTTCCTACACCAGTCTTAGGAAAGATTTGTTCAATGAGACATGTCAAAGTCTAAAATTACATGATTGAGTGATCCCTATATAGAGTTTTACGTTTAATGAGTCTAGGGTCATAAAAATAATTATGATGATTTTACAATCGTAGACTTGTGTTTCTGACCACAAGTCTTGTGGTTTTTGATCCAAATATCTGTGTGATCACGGATTTCACACGGTGTGGTGTCAGCGGATTCGGTCCGTCACTGAGTCTCTGAGAGTTGTCGAGGAGGAGACAGTGACCGCAGACGGACCACTAAGGTCGATATTTAGAATGTTTCTACTGTGTGCCCTCCTTACTAGTACCGATCTTTCGGGTCTCTGTCGAAGAGAAGTGTGTGGTTTTTCGGGTTATGTGAAATTCGTATAAAAATCAATCGAAGTGTCCATATATGTGAACAGAGGTTTCAGTAGTTCAACGTGTGTAATTCAAAGATATGTCACAAATATTTTGACAAAACTTTTTTCTCTTTTTTTTCCAGAAGGGACCACATCCATGTCACCGATTCTTCACGGGACGGTTATACCCCCTGGACCCAAGGTAGGGACCAGACCCTTCTAAGGTGTACGGTACCCCGCTGATTCGGGTACCTGGTGTTTACGACTCGGGTATAGGATGTTGATTCCTTCGGCTCCCGGATCTCAGACACGAGACGTTGTTCTCTTTGGGGGCGTTACTCTGCGGCTTCTTGGCGTTACTTCTCTTCGGGGGTGAGTGACGTCGGTCTTTTTCCGGGACGTTTCGTTGTCTCTGGGTCACGCCGGTTTACGTTTTTGTTAGTAGTAGTAGGTAAAAAAATTACTAATTTTTTTTTATGTCTTTTGAACCCTTTTTTTATCTAAAAATCCGGTTTTATTCTCCCAAAAATTCGGTCACTAGGGGTTAGAAAGGTTTTCTTGTTACAGATGAACATTGTACCAATGAAGACACTGGAAAGGGAGGGGTATAGAGGGGTGACCACTGGATACTGTAATTTCTCTTTCCTTTACTTAATCTTTTTAGTTACAAGTGTTCTGTATTCTGGGTCGTGGGGTCTCCGAGTGTTTTGCGCGAGCCTTGTACTCTAGATCTTAGTTTCCAGAAAGGGGTCCCTCCTGGGCCTCGGGTCGAGAGGGACGTCGAAGAGCCCTCAAAGGAGAGCTGTTCGCAGGAGGTGACTCGGAGTGGAACCGGCGAAAACGTATCATGTCGCAGGCGGGAGCTTCGAACTTCATAGAAGCAAAACTAGCAACCTTACTTAACAAGACAAACCAGTCGTAGGGGAGAAACTACTACCAGACCTTCGTGTCTTTTCCTAAGTACTCGCACACAAAAGTGCCACGACGCGAATAGGTGACTGTCGGGTCTCATAGACACACACAGAGATTACCCGACTGCCGGATTGTCTTCTTGATAAAGAGTGGGAGACACGTTTGGGGTTGGATACCTGTTCGACTCACCCGTCACCCACCTCCGACTGGGATAGGAGGTCCCCCGCTACCGGACGGACTCGTCGCCCCTCCGCCCCGGTTTCCGGGTCCACACGGGTCGAGCACGGGACCCACCCCCAGCCGTCTTCCCCCTCTCCCGTGCATCCTGCCCGCAGTCCTCGACCCGGGTACAAGAGGTCGGAGTCGCGACCCATCAAGAGTCGACAAAAGCAGGAGGCACGAGAGACCGGAGGACGGTAAAGAGTCCTCGGCCGACGGTTTTGACAGCTACATCGAACGATACCCCAAGTCGTGCCGGATCCGGATGGGGAGAAGCCGGGAGCCGGGACACGTACCCGGTCCGCACTGGGTGTGACGCTGTGTCTCTCCACGGTGATCGTTGCAGTGACTCTACGGAGGTGGGGGTTTAGACTGGTCGGACGGTGGCTCCGTCCTCACGTCTCTCTTCGTACCCCACTTCCCGTCAGGCAAGCCGAGTCGTGTGTGTGGGTCTTGTCCCGTCGCAGGATCTGGGACTCGGGCCTCGACGTGGTGAATGTTCGGTTCACGAGTCCCAGGACGGACCAGTGGTCTACACGACCTGGTGAACCTCACCGGTTGTCAGTTTTGATTCGTCGTTCCACGGGACTGTGGCCTCGGCCCGAGGGTTGCTCTCGATTCGGGCCGTAGAGGGCCACGTCGTCTCCGTCCTGCGCGTCTTTGCGACGAGCTCCTGTTCCTGTCGCCAGGTCTCTTCGACGAGCAGCGTCGTGGATTGGGACACGTCGAGACGTGAAACCCAGTGAAAATTTACCGACATGCTTCGTGGACCTGTGGACGCCGGTGACTTCTGCTGCATTCTATTTTGTTCTGTGTCTTTGGGATGTAGTGGACTTGTGCAGTCTCCGCTCTGGACCAGTGACGACAGATAGGCAGAGAGGTAGTCGGTCGAGGATTGTCCCCTCCGTTGTCTTGGGCCCTCCATGACGACGAGGGGTGTCCGCTTACGACCTCTGTCGCGGGGGTGGGACCCGTGCGCACGCGTGTGTGGGGGAGTGTGGGGTGGTCGCGGACCGGCACGTGTCCAGGTGGGCTCTCGGGGCGAGGGAGCCCCGACCGGGTCGTCATGTTTGTCGTTGGAGAGGTTGCGGGCTCTCCTAGTTGAGACCCTCTTTCGATCGTTCCTTGCCGACGTGAATAGGACCCCGCCCTCGGGAGTGACAAGAGAGACTCCTCCAGTGGGTGGGGAGAAGGTCCAGTGACTCCTCTCTACTTGTGTCGTACCGGACTGCTACGCCCTCTCTGTGCCCGACCGGGCACCGCCTCTCTTTCGGAGGACTGGCTCCTCGAAGTCCATCTTTGGCCGGACGTGATGCCTTCCTGACGGCCCAACGCAGGCTCCTAAGAAAAGTCTGGGTTCACGTGTGCACCTACGAGAAAGTTATACGAGAAGTTTCTGTCCGGTGACGCGGGCACGGGCCGCCACGTCTGGGTGCTATGGACGTGGTGGGTGAGGGGGCTCCGCTCGGAGACGAGCCCTGGGGTGTCTAGGGCGAGTGTCTGGGTCCGTGGAGTGGATCGGGGGTTTGTAGAAGGAATGGAGACGTCCCCTTCGTTAGCGGAGGTAGAGAAAGCGTTTACGTTTTTCTTTTTCCTTTTTTTAAGATTTTCTGTTGTTTTAGTGTCCGGCTCTGGGTCTTTTCAATTTTCTTCAAGAAAAATTTCCTATTTGCGAGCTCATAAAAAGAACGTAGAGGGTGATGTGTACGGTGTGTATTTTCTTTTCGTTTTAATTTTGTTTGTGTGAGGTTGTGTGTGTGTGTGTGTGTGTGTAGAAAGTCTCTCGCCTACTCTCGACGCTAGAGCCCGATGGGTTCCTCTCGACAGCAAGATAAATATCTTGTTCTCACGAGTCTTTTTCTGAGACCACCCAAAGTCGCCTTCCCGACCCCTTTTCTATTTCTGGTCATAAAGAAACTTCGAAAGAGTCTTTGACGTAAAGAAGAGTGTAAACGACGAGCACTCCTGATATCTATACGACGTCTTATAAAAATTGTGAGTCAGTTTTCGTTACTTGATTTATTTTCACCAGTTCTTTTCGTGTGGGGACTGATTAGTCGACACGAAACGTAAACCGTCGGCCATTCACCGTGGGTGTCCTTTGCCGAGGCGTGCGGGTGAGCTCGTCTCCTGGTCCTCAGGTTTGGGTCTGGACTCTCCGGTCCGAGATTCGTGGCGAAACAGTTCAAGAGCGTGTCCGCTGTCCCGGTCAAGACAGGAAGCTCGACAGGTCCCGTAGAGGGAGTGGGAGTCCCTGTCCCTCCTGACTCGACGTCGTGTGTACCCACCCACGACTCCTAGACTCGCCTTTCCCTCGTGACCCGGGTCCAGGTTTCCCTCCTGCGGTCAGGACCGATCCGAGACCCCCACCCCTCACCCCCCACCTCTTGGGCCGTCCCATAAGTCGGACACGGTTTCGTACCGGGACCCACGGTGTCGGTGGGTGACTGGGGGTCTCTCCACGTGTTGGGGTCCACTCTGTCGTGGACGGTGTCCCTTCCGAACTCAGACGTCAGTAGGACGAGTCCTCGGTCCCCGCCGATTCCGTCGAGACCTTTACGGGAGGTTTACATGGTTGTTCGTCCGTCTCTACCGCTCTCGTCCGGACGGATACCCTGAGCCACGGGGGTCAGGATCCCTCAGTTGGGGAGACGTTTCCGTCACCTTGCGGAAGGGAGCGGAGGGGGTGTGGGAGGGGTCTGTTCGTCGTCGGTGGTGAGGCGGCCGAGGTCCCTGTCGAGTCTGGTCCCCTCCTGTCTCGTGTGTCCCACGGCCCTTCCCTCGTGTAGGACGACCCCTCCCGCCGGGTCTCGACCAGACTCGCCCGTCCCGTCTCCACAGGTGTCGGGCGCCTCCCGACGCCTGTCTCGGGCGTCCCAACCATCGACTGACCCCGGGGTGGTCGAGGGACTCCCGTGTGACAGCCAGTGCCCCGGGGCCTAGTCCCCCCACCAAAGAGTCCGACGTCTCAAATCTTCCTGCTAGACCCGGTGGTACACCTCCCGTCCTCCACTCTCACTTTGGTCCTCCGTCCGTCTTAGGAGGTGAGAATGTCCTACCGTCGGCCGTCACTCGCCGTAGACCCTCCTTCCTCAGTACCAGTGCCTGTACTCTCACAAGTCTCCTGAGTGGTGTCTACCCTGCTACCCCCGCTGGGGTCCCCGGAGGACCTCCTCCTACACGGAGCAGAACCTGTGTCGCTGAGATTCCGGGTCCTTCCGGTCCCCTCGGCACTTCTCCTGGCCGCCGTCTGGCACGTTGCCCCCGCGCACTCTTCCAAGTCGCCCTCTGCGGCATCTCCGCGAGGAAAGCCCTTTCCTCCCCCTCTTCTCCGGGTCCCGTGGCTCTCCCGGTCCTGTGGCTGCAGCCCGCGTCCCCCCTCGACCCCCAGGCTTTTCCTCCTGTCCCTTCTTCACCGTGCTTCGACTCCTCGTCTCCTCTCTTCCGTAGGTCCCCCGGAGTCCCTGCGACCGACCCCCCCACGTCCCCGACCCTCTTCGGGCTCCGCCGCCGGTGGCCCTCAGTGGTTCCTGGGCTCCGCCGCCGGTGGCCCTCAGTGGTTCCTGGGCGGCCCCGTCCGCGCCCGGGGCTGGCCCGCCTACGGTCTGGTTTCGCGCCACTTCCGGTGAGCCTGCCTTCCTTCGCTTCTACCGTCCGACCAAAAAACAAAAAATTAAAGATATATGGAATTGAAAAATACTCGTACCTCAGTATAACATGTGAGGGACGAACTAGAAGGATAAGAAAGACAGTAGTACACAATAGTTGTCGGAAGTATAATCATTTACGTAGAGACAGACGATGTCTCAAAGAGTGTCATCACTTTTCGCATTTAGTAAGTTGTGTGAGGGTGCCGAACTTGTAAATCTTGCGAAGGACGAGTCGTGACTGTCGTTCCGAAGTTTCTGATGACGGCGTTCTCCTCATAGACGTGTACAGGACTCGATGAGGAATCTTGGTTCTTGGTCTTTCTCTTGAACCCCCAGTTTCGAGTCTACCGGTGTCCCGACTTCCGTACTGTCCGCTGGTGTCCACCGCCCTCTCTGTGATCAGTCACCTGGCCGTGTCCAGTAGTAGGCTCCCCTTCCACGGTGCCCGGGGGTGGAGTGTGTGGTGTGCGTTCAGTCGTCTCAGCCACGTCTTCTACTTTGAACTTTTCGAAGTCATCTGTCGTGTCCTGGTAAAGAGATCCTGGAATCCTGACCTTTTTCTAAGAGTTTGTCCTGAAAATTTATGATTTGTATTTCGTATTCCAGAGATTTTGGTTGAAGTAAGGGTGGCTCTTGGAGACCAGTAGCCTGTGGAATGTTTCTTTGCCTTCTCTCTTTGGTGTAGCCCCTCTTCTATGTACTTCATGTGTCGGTCTCTTCTGCAGGTCTTATAAGATTCGTCGGGACGTTTTCCTGTCGTTCTTCTCCGACGATTCGCCTTTTCGCCGTCTTTCGTACTTGGCACCCCTACGATTCAGCTTACTACTGATTTATTCTACGACTTGACGTCCTCCGACCCGTCTTCTCTGGGGCCCTCCCCCGTAGGCGCACGGGGTGGCACCCCGCCCCCCTCAGTGCGTGTGCACAGTGGTGAACGTGGTGTCGGATGTAAATGCACCACACGTTTGTCTTTCCCTGTTTGGTCCGATTATTTTCCTACCTGCACCCTCGAGTTCGTCTCGAGACGACTACGACAGTAACACAACAGTCACGCTCTTAAAAGCGTCAAAGGACTGGTGGGACGGACTCCGTCTCCCGACGTTCGTCCGTTCCTCTCTTTCCCACTTCTCCTACTTTATTTTCTTCTTTCCTGACCTTTTGATCGGTGATCGGTGTACAAGTGAAGTCGGTAGATAAACAGGAAGTTGGAAGAAGTAGGAAGGTTTTTTTTTTTTATAATGTGTTTGGATACAATCCGTTGTGGTAGGTTTTAAGTTTCAGGTTTTTTTTTTTTTTCTTTCACCCCTATGATCGTATTTTTCAATTATACATCTTGATAATTTCACAGAGACCCCTGAAGAGACCGCCGCGTCACCTGCCCTTAGGACGGTCACGGCCTCTGTGCCCGAGCTGGAGACCAGACCCTTCTAAGGTGCACGGCGTCTCGCTGCTTCGGTGTCGAGGGTTCGGGCGCACGACGTCAGTGCTGCGGGCGTGCGGACCTCAGACACGAGGTGCTGGTCTCTTCGGCGGCGTTCCTGCTCGCGGGAGTGCGTGACGCCGGTCTCTTTCGGACACGCGTCGTCGTCTCTGGGTCGCGTCGGTCTTCCAGAAGGAAAATTTACCGAAGGAATCCCGGAGGAACCACCAGGTCACCGATTCTTGAGACTCAAGGGTTACGTCCCCCGGGACCAAGTTAGGGACCAGTCCCTTGATCTATGGTGTGTGACGTTGATTCTGGAGGACGTCATTTTATTTATTTATAAAAAATGTTATTTATTTATTTATTCACCGAAGGAATTTTTTTTTTTTTTTCAAAAATCCTGAAGGGACAGCCAGGTCGCCAGTCCTGAGACGTACGTAAGAGTGACGGTCCCGTCGACTCTAAAGTGTTCGGCGTGTTAGGTCGGTTTTTGTATTTATTTATTTTTATTTTATTTACAAAGGTACTTCTTCGATCATTTTACACAATGAAATTTAAACGTGTAGTGAACTTTAAAAGTACTCGTAAAAGTATAGATAAACGGAAGAATTATCTTGTTTGTGAATTCCAGATACTCTGTCTGTGATTATAAGACTCACTGTTTATTCTTTGAGGTCCAGTGATTCCCTGGTTCATTAGACAGGTTCCAATTTGTCGGTTACTGTCTGGTGTTTTCTTTACAGTCCGGAGGAGTGAGATTAGAGTTTGGAAGAAGATCCCAAAGTCAAGTCAAGTCAAGTCGAGGTATTATTTGTCCTTTGTTAGTCTTTTGTTAGACAAGTGTTCCGTGTCCGTACCTGTTGTATAGGTTTACAATCACGTATAGGTTTGTATGGGTTATTGGAAATTTTGTTGTCCGATAAAATTTTCGAATGACTCACTCACGGGTGACTTAGTTGATGTGTGTATATTGTGTTCGGTAAGAATGGAAAATTGGGAGTGTGGTTGAAACCTCCGTATATCATTATAAGGGTATATAAAATATCTGATCCTTTGACTCCCAGTCTCTTTAATTCGTTGAGTGAGTTCCGGTGTTTTAATTCGTTGAGTGAGTTCCGGTGTACCAGTCATTTGTCTTCTGGACTTTAAGTTTGGGTCTCGGATCCGTCGGACCGGTTTTCGTAGACGACCGTTCAGATACTGGGAGGTAGTGCTCCGACAGAGGGTGTGGTCTAGTTCTGCCAGGGTTCCGATACCAACGGAATGACGAGAATGAATGAGTGGAATCAGTGGGCCACGGGTCGTGACTCTTAGGACTCCTTTGAAAGGCGTTGTATAATATTTCCCGAGTATATGGATTCGATATTTTTCCGAGAATTTTGACTCTTTTTTGATTGTTGGACTAACCTTTTACCCGTTTTTTTTTATTCTTGTCTGTGAAGTGTTTTTTTATTTTGACTTATCGGGAGTCTGTGTTCTTTTCTACAAGTGGGATCGAGTACTGTTCTCTTTTTGTTTTGCGTTGATTTTATGATAAAAGTGGTAGTCTGACTGTGTTTCTCTTGACCTTTTTCCGTCGTGTGAGACCCGCGGACACTTCTTCTGGCCGACCAGTTGATGTCCTACTCCACTCGGGACCCCTGCCCTTCGGTCGTTGTGGGGCGTCTAGTCTGCACGTGACGGGAGTCCAGGTCGTTCGGGCGAGGTTCCTCGGTGGGAGTGTCTGTGAGGTCGTTTTGGTGTCGTCTCCAGACCTGTTCCTGTCCACGACGCTTTATCGTGTCATTCTCTGGTTTTCCTTAGGTTCACCGACTTGTCTGAGACCGTGTCAGTCCTTTGTCTCGCGATGGGGCGACCCTCTCCCCACGCCACCAGGGACAGTTTGATACCTTACTGGAGATCGAGTGTCTCTTCCTCCGAGTCTTGTTCGTGCCTCATACGACGGATACACAGTTTTCCTACACACACACTCACTCGCATGTTTGTCTTTAATTTGACTTTTCGTTTGTGCCCGTGTATATTAAAAATTTAAAAGTTGGCCCTTGTTACCTTCTTGTTTGGTTTTAGTATTTTATTATTTTTACCAATGCATTCCCGTTACTCCTGTCCCATCTGGTCTGGTCCCTCCTTCGGTCCGGAGGGCCTTCTGTGCGGTCGATCTTCCTGAGCGGGTCTTCCCGTCGCAGACGCCCCGTCGTCGGGGATCCCCTCGGGTGCAGGCGCCGTAGGGACTGCCAGGGTGAGGTAGACGTGCCGGTGGAGGATTCCCTCCGGCACGCCTGCAGAGGCGAGGCGTCTTTGCACGTTCCTCCTTCCTGTCGTGGCCGTAGGCACGGCAGCGGGTGAGGGGGTCCTGGACTCAGGAGTAGTGGCAGAGGGAGTTAGAAGTGGTGGGACACTTCCCGGTGATGGGGGAAAGTGACTACTTCTTTGACTCCGGGCCTCTCCTGGATATAGGTATGTCCTCCCTGTCTCCGTCTCAAGTTTGGGTCCAGACGGACTAAAGTCCACTTTTCTTGAGTGAGAAGGTCCCACCTGTGTACCCGTCTGTGCGTGTCGAGTTCCGTGTTGGAGGAGGTGCTGGGTGTTCCAACCGGAGGTTTGTGTGCGCCCCCGAGTCACTACCGCGGCTTCTGAGTCGGGTGGAGACCCTCGGCTCTCTCCTTTGAGGGAGAGGGGTCCCTGGACACCTTACTTTGCGTGAAGAGGAAGGTTGTTTATAAATAACTTGTGAATCACTTTCGTGACGATCCTTATGCTACTGCTTCTTCTGTCCTGGGAACTAGAAATTCGTTCGTCGTACGACCATGTTTCATTTTCCATAGGATTCTCAAATACAATTTGTGAGTCCTTTCTTCTTCCCGAGTCCCCACCCCGGTCTGCTGTGTTCTTTCTCTGTCGCGACTGCTACAAACCTGACCGCTGCTGAGTTTCAGAAGAGGGACGAGAACGCATGTAGACCTGTAAAGGTAGTACCCCCATGTCTGTCCCACGAGACCCTCGAGTCCACACTTCCTTCGTGTTGCCCCCGACCTCGCGTTCCGGACTTCGGTGATGGCGGACCCAGTCTTCGTCGGCGTCGGGCGCCGGGTCAGAGGACTGCCCGGCCTAGGGGCTGTTCGTCCACGACGAGTCTCGTCTTCTGCAGATTCCTTTGTCGAGTCTGTGACGGTTCACGATGTGTCTGCAATCTTGTCGTGGGATTGGTAGTAATGAGTCGAAGGAGTAAGGACCCGTGCACGCGTTGGGTTACGGGGGACCGGGCAAAAGTCTGGAGTCCACCTTTATTTCAGGTCGTAATTTGTCAGGTCACGCTCCGACTGTCCGGCTGACTTTCAAGGAAAATGAAATAAACTCCCGTGAGCCTCAGGTCGGTGACGATTGTGGACGGTCATTGTAGGACTCTGTCATAGGAAGGTCGCACGAAAGTCACATATTTATTTTGTCTTTTTACCCCAATATACGATATGTTTAATAAATGATTATTAGACGAAAAGGTTTGTTATGTAACACTGACTAGACGAAAATAAAAGGTAAAGCAAAGAGATGTTGCATGAAGCTGAAGTAAATGAGTCTACGAATTCCTGCGACTGCATTAATACTTATATAGATTCTTTGGCTGTCACAAAGTACGTAGTCAGAGTTGTAGTTCGATTTGACATGGAATAAATAGGGTTCTGGAACTCGAGAGACGAATACAATTCGAAAAATAAAAGTTGTCTCCTCAATTTTCAAATTTAGCTTGTGTTGATTTTACAAGGTATATTGTATGTGTGACCCTAAGACACTTTGAATTTAGGACACAAAAGTTTTTAGTACGGGAAAACGTATACACCGAGGCATGTAAATTAGACGAAACCGGGTTGTAAAGCTCGACACGCCGACACAGAGTCCTGTCCGGTCTCTTCGTTGACTCCCGTCTGCGCAGAGGTGGAGGGCGAGGGTCGTGTGTCGTCGGTGGTGCCGCTCTGCCTGCGAGAGTCACCTTCCTTGGCAGCTAACTTCCCCTCTCACAATGCGAAAAGACAAAAGAAATCGTGTTTTATTATTACTAGTGCGTCTTTTCTTTATTTTTATTAGGTCTGATGTGGTCGATCTCACTGGGGACTGTACCCAAACCTTCGAGAGTTGAAACATGCGTCGACCTACAGATATGTGTGTCCGAGAGATGAGAGGGTCGCAGCGGTTTATGGTAGGTTTCCTGGTGAGAGACGGTCGTGGGCTCACCCACTCCTCCGGTTTTCCCCCAGGAGCGAGAGGGTGAAGGGTCACGACGACCCACGGAGTCGGGGTAGCACCGTTGGAGGGACGTCAGTACTTCCGCTCCACTTTGGTGGACCCGTGGCCCGTCCCTCCTGGTCGCGGTTTGTCCACAGTCGGTTACAGTAATTGAGGGACTCAATTTGACTTTTGCAAAGGCCCGGACGTTGCAAAACATAAATTACCACGCTATTTACACAACAGGCACTTCGAAAAAAGTGTAAATTCTAATCGAGGAGCTCCGTTCCAGGGTGGTCGCCTTAATGGTCCGTTCTCATACGTCAAGGAACCCCAAAGAGTGTGTGCAGTGACTTAACGAAGATGGGTGTACACGACGGTCTCCCGTTTCGTCGATGTCCCAAAGATATTTACCGTTCTAGGGCCGAGTATGTGTTATGACCAATTTATGTTTTTCTGTGTCTTGCATACTGATCGTCTGACAATTTTTTTTTTTTTGTGAGTCCGTTAATACTGAGTGTGGAGTCAGAACTGTTTGCAGCCTGAAGTATGTCATGTACTTTTGAGACTCGGTGGTCTCCTCTTCGCTCTATTTCTCGATAAAGGGTCTGAAGAAGAGTGAGTCGAAGTTTGTGTCTTTGATAGTTTGTCACTACCTAAATTAAGCCGTAAATAAAGTTTCAAGAGGTTTGGTATCTTCCTTGACTTAAGTGAGAGTTGACACTTTACGTCATCTCAAAGTGTCGTCATTTTTAAGACTCTACGTCTATAAAGGGCACATTTACATAATATTAGTAGGCATTGTTATCAAGATGGTTCTTAGTGAGACCCTGAAGGGATCACCAGGTTACCAATTCTTAGGCGGAAGGTTACGTCCCCTACCTCAAGTTAGGGATCAAACCCCTGATTCTAGGGTGTACGGCACCTCGTTGCTTCGGGTGCGTGCCATTGATCACTCGGGTCCGTGATCTATGGGTGACTCGGGTCCGTGATCCATGGGTGACTCGGGTCCGTGATCCATGGGTGACTCGGGTCCGTGATCCATGGGTGACTCGGGTCCGTGATCCATGGGTGACTCGGGTGCGTGATCCATTGGTGACTCGGGTGCGTGATCCATGGGTGACTCGGGTGCGTGATCCATGGGTGACTCGGGTGCGTGATCCATTGGTGACTCGGGTGCGTAAGATCTCAGGTACAAGACGTTGTCCTTTTCGGGTACACGACGTTGTTTTTACTTCGTGTCGGTTTTAAAACTTTTAATTTCTATTTAAATTATTTAGTTCTAACGGCCCTCTTTATAGTTATTGGAGTCTATACGTCTACTGTGGTGGGAATATCGTCTTTCACTTCTCCTCGATTCTTCGGAGAACTACTTTCATTTTCTCCTCTTGTTTTTTCAACCGAATTTCGAGTTGTAAGTCTTTTGCTTCTAGTACCGTAGACCAGGGTAGTGAAGTACCCTTTATCTACGCCTTTGTCACCTTTGTCACAGTCTGAAATAAAAAACCCGAGGTTTTAGTGACGTCTACCACTAACGTCGGTACTTTAATTTTCTGTGAATGAGAAACCTTCTTTCCAATACTGGTTGGATCTATCATATAAGTTTTCGTCTCTGTAGTGAAACGGCTGATTCCAGGCAGATCAGTTCTGATACCAAAAAGGACACCAGTACATACCTACACTCTCAACCTGACACTTCTTCCGACTCGTGGTTTCTTAACTACGAAAACTTGACACCACAACCTCTTCTGAGAACTCTCAGGGAACCTGACGTTCCTCTAGGTTGGTCAGGTAAGACTTCCTCTAAATGGGACCCTAAAGAAACCTTCCTTACTACGATTTCGACTTCGAGGTCATGAAACCGGTGAAGTACGCTTCTCAACTGAGTGACCTTTTCTGAGACTACGGCCCTCTCTAACCCCCGTCCTCCTCTTCCCCTGCTGTCTCCTACTCTACCGACCTACCGTAGTACCTGAGCTACCTGCACTCAGAATCACTTGAGGCCCTCAACCACTATCTGTCCCTCCGTACCACACGACGTTAAGTACCCCAGCGTTTCTCAGCCTGTGCTGACTCGCTGACTTGACTTGACTTTCTATTTAAATTTTATAGAAGTTTTTCTTTTGTTAATGATGACTCTGGTAAGGTTTTACCGGTTCTATTGGTTGGTTAGACGTTTTCACGTGATCGACCAATATTCATAATGTTCCATATCTCGAACTCTTCGTCTTAGGTCAACTTTTTTTTCTTCGGGAGAAGTTGGTCACCACGATCCTGTTAACCTATGAGTGTCCGTTTTCTTACTTCGACCTAGGGATGGAGTGTGGAGTACATTTTTAATTGAGTTTTACCTAGTTTCTGATTTGTATTCCAGAGTTTGATCTTTTGAATGTCTTCTTTTGAACTTGTATTTGGAAAAACTGGAACCTAAACCGTTGCCAAAGAATTTATACTATGGTCTTCGTGGTCATTTTATTCTTTTTTTATTTGATCTGAAGTAGTTTTAATTTGAAAATACGTATTTTCCTGTGGTAATTCTTACTTTTCTGTTTTAAGATTTATTTTACCATCGTTGACTTAGGTTGTTGTGTATTTTTCCTAGGAAGTAGTACTAGTTCAACCTAAGTAGAGTCCAAGTGTTCCTACCAAGTTATATGTGTACAGTTAGTTACCCTGACATGGTTGTGGTTGTTTCCCTTTCTGTTTTTGGTGTACTAGCAGAGTTATCCGTCTTTTCGTAAACTATTTAAAGTTGTAGGTAATACTGATTTTTCTTTTGTTTTCGAGAGTTGTTTTATCTATGTCTCCCTTATATTGAGTTGTAAATTTTTTCGGTAAATGTCATTTGGGTGACGGTTGTATTATGAGTTATCACTTTTGGAACTACAGAAGGGTGATTTTAGACCTTATTCTGTTTCTACACGTGAGAATGGTGGATGTGACTTGTGTCGTTACCCTTCAGGATTGGTGTCGTTAGTCTTTTCTTTTTCTTTATCTTTCACAGATGTGACCTTCCCCTTCTCCACTTTGACAGTAGTAAATGTCTACTGTACTATTATGTGTGTCTTTTAGGTTTTCTCAAGTGTGTTTCGGATAATCTTGACTATTTACGTAATTCGGTCCGTCGTTCTGTGTACTAATTATGTGTCTTTAGACAACGTAAAGAAATGTGATTGTTACTTTATAGTCTTTCCTGAGGTACAAAAGTGACGGTTCTCGGGTCCAAAGTTAGAGACCAGTCCCTTGATTCTAGGGTGTTCACTACATCACACCAGTTCCTTTTTTTATGTTGGCAATATAATGTCTTTGCGTTTGTTTCGATTTTACTTCATGGTAGAGTAGGGTTAGTCTTACCGGTAGTAGTTTTTCAGTTATTACGACCTCTCCCACACTTCTTTTCCCGTAGGAGGATGTGACAGCCACCCTTGCGTTTAGCCATGTCGGGGACACCCCGTGTCACACCTTCACGAGGAAGGTGTCACGAGGAGAAAAGAAAATCCCTTTTCTGACTTTTGTCAATGGTGCACTGGGCCGTTAGGGTGAGGACGTATGTTGGTCTCCTTAGTTATCAAGTCTTTCTGTGTACGTGGGGTCACAAGTGTCGTCGCATAAATGTTGTCGGCCCTGTACCTTCGCCGGGTTCACAGGTAGTTGTCTCCTTACCTGTTTCTACAGACACACAGTGTGTGTGTGTCTGTGTGTGTGTTACCTCATAATGAGTCGGTATTTTTCCTTACTTTATTGTAGTAAACATCGTTGTCCCCACCTAGATCTCTAATAGTATGATTGACTTCATTTAGTCTTTCTTTCTAGTTATAGTGTGTTATAGTGAACATACACCTTAGATTTTTTTACTATCTACTTGAATAAATGTTTCGTCTTTGTCTGAGTGTCTGTATCTTTTGTCTGAATGTCTATGGTTTGCCTTTCCCCTCTCCCTATTTAATCCTAGAACCCTAATTGTCTATATGTGATGATATATATTTTATTTGTTCCTGGATGACGTATCGTGTCCCTTGATATAAATTATCGAACATTATTGGATGTTACCTTTTCTTAGACTTTTTCACACACGTGTTTATGTATGTAATATTGAGGTCATAAGAACCCAAAGGGACCACCGAGTCTGTCATTTCTCAGGTAGACGTTACACCCTCTCAACCCAAGCTAGGGACCCACCCTTCTAGGGACCTCCTCCCGCACCGTTGGGTAGGTTATAAGGACGAACCTCTTAGGGGTACCTGTCTCCTCGGATTACCCGATGTCAGGTGTCCCACCGTTTCTCAACCTGTACTGATTCGTCGATTCGTACCGTATTTATATGTATGTGTGTGTGTATATATATACATACTTACTGAAACGACATATGGTCTTTGATTGTGGTGTAATATTTAGTTGATACGACGACGACGATTCGACGAAGTCAGCACACACTAAGACACACTGAAGTTATTTTTAAATTTTTATTTCTCACTTTTCTGTTAGGTGTCGTTCCCTCTTTTATAAACGTTTAGCACATTGACTATTCTTAGATAATAGGTTTTATATATTTCTTAAGAATGTTGAGTTGTTGTTTTTCTGTTGGGTTAAAAATTTACCCGTTTCCTGACCTTATCTGTAAAGAGGTTTATTCTATACGTTTGTCGTTTGTTCGTGTACTTTTCTACGAGTTGTAGTAGTTATTAATTCCTTTACGTTCACTTATGATACTCTGTGGTGAGGTATGGGAAGTCCTACCGGTATAGTCTTAGTTTAAAAAATTCTTTCTCTCTCCTTCCTTCCCGTCTTTTATTGGTCACATCTGTTCGTACCTCTTTGACCTTGAGAGTTTGTGACGACAATCTTTACATCTTACGACGTCGGTAACACTTTTTCAAACCGCTAAGGATTCATTCTATTTGTATCTTGATCGGTCGTCAAGGTGAGGGATCCATATGTGGGCTTTCTTGACGTTTGTCTGTAAGTTTGTCTTAGTAAGTATCGTCGAGAGGAGCGTTATCGGGTGTTAAGTTTATCTGTAGTTATCTGCTGGTCTATTTTGTTTACCCTATAGCAAAGTATTGTTGCTTATAATGAGTCCGGATTTCTCCTTACTTCATGAGTGTGTTCGATGTTGTACCCCCTCGGAACTTTGTGACACGATTCCCTTTCCACGGTTTGTGTTTTCCAGTGTGTGCATAAAATGCTAAGGTAAACATTCTTTATGGGTCTTGTCCGTGTGAATGTCTCTACCCCTCGACCAATCGCGTACGGTCTCCGCCTCCTTCTTCCCCTTACTGAAGAGTTACCCCTGCCCCAAAGTTTCACCCCCTGTTCTTTCAGGATCTTGACTTTCACCACTGACAATTGTATGAATTGCGGTTACTTAATATGTAAAGTTTATTATTTAAGAAAATTTTTCTTCCTTTCTATTTCTCTCCCTGGGAGAGGGTAGAACGGGGGTCCTGTTTGTTTTCGTGACAAATAGGACCTCCGACTCCATGTGGAGCGGTACCTCCTCGGTCCCTCGGTCCGAGTCCTTTTGGCGGTGTCGGGTTCCCGGGAAGTGGAAGTCTGAGACTTCTCGTCTCGGCCGGACTACTCCCACTACCGTCCACTCGGTTTTGCAGGGGCGAGTCTGACTCCCCCGCCCCCCTACAGTGCCCGGACCCCGGTCAGAGTTAGCCTGAGTGCAAAGAGGGTCCCGGTTCTTGTACCGATTGGCGTTAAGGTTGGACTTCTGGTCGTTTGTTATCAGTGCTAGTGATGGAGTTTTGTTTTTGTTATTTTTACTTCCGTCCTCAAACTTCTATATGGTATGTCGTGTATGTATTTAGACCTTAATTAATAATGTCTTTTGTCTCCTGGTAAAATCTTTTATGTACGAAGGACATTTTTCTAATGTCCTTCTGTACCGGAGATGACTTTTAAAAATTTTTTTAAAATTTCTTGTCCCTCGTGGTTCCTCTTGTCCTACTTTGACTTTCTATTGTTCGATTCTATGTCCGGTACTGGTGCTGTCCCTCGTTTGTGTTAGTGTGGTATCGTCTTAATTTTAAGTGTACCTTACCCCGATGTTCCCTTTACATACGACGGGGGACTCCCCCGTGTCCCGTCTTGGCTCTGACTCTACGGGTGTCTTCCGACACCCGCGCCACCTTTCCTCTTTAGGTGTACCTGTCTCACCACTTCCCTGTCTAAGAGAGTGGATGGCTGTCATTCTTGTGGGCCTTCCTCGTGGTTCATTTACCTCTATGTTAGTAGTCTCCGTCTCTTCTGTCTCGAGGGGGGAGCAAATAATTATGACGGAGTTTTGCCTTTCGTTTCTCGACGGTCGCACTGTGCGACTTCAGTGGCCCCTTACGGGTAGGGTCTGTGTCCGCCTTCCTATCGTAGCGTGCCCCGGCAGGGGAGACGGACGTTGGGTGGAGACCCGAGGCCGGACTTCTGGGTTTCTGTCCAAGACTGAGTCGTTCGTTCACGAGTCTGTGGTTTGCCGGTCGACCTTCCTCGAGAGGACCCCTTTACCCCTGAATGTTGGCTAATATTTATTTTTCAGTACCTAGGTGTCACTGTTGAGGGGGAGGGGGTCGTCTCTCTCTCTCCCTTTCCCCCTTTTTTGAGTAAACGGAGGTGATCCCTACTGATAGGATGGTTTAGGAATGAAACTTTTAATCAATAATTTGTCTCTCTTAGGTCGTTAATGGCACGAAACCGTCCGTCTTGACGTCAAGGGGGGTTCGGTCTTATTGGTTGTCTATTGACACCTTCTCTGGTGTCTTTGGGTTTCCTACCACCGTCCAGGTAAGAAGTTCGAGAGAAGGTCCGTTTAATAATACGTATTTACGACTTTTAGTAAACCGTTTTTCCAAAACCTATTTTCCTAATAAACGTCACAGGTCCTTAGCGGAGTGTCTATGGAGGATTGGTGTTTCTTCCTTTAGACGTAAACGTCATGTGTAGGTCGTAGAGGTGTCTTTGGTCTCTGTCGTCTCTACTGAGCGGCCGGTCCCGCACCTCGTAGGGTGTGGATCCCATGGACAGGTTTTACGGTCGGGGTTTTCCGGACTCAGAAGTTTGACTCAGAATGTCGTTTATGTCTCGTATTTTCTTACTGGGTTTTTTTAGGTAGTCCTTTGTAAGTTTGTTCAGGTCTTCGTCTGAAATGTTCTGTTGACGGGAACAGAGAAGGTTTTCAGTCACAACCCCTCCCCTCCCGTCCCCTCCCCAACGACTTGCGTCGACAAGATCTAATTCTCTTATTTCTCTTTGTCGATGGTTCACGTTACGTACTTAAAACTAACCGTGGACCAAGGGTTTTCCCTCCGATTTTCTGTAAAACCCATGTTGACCCCTTTAGATTTTTTCTATATCTATAATCTTCTAATGTTAATTATAGAATCCACTTTATTACCATATATCCTTTACAAGAATAAAAATCCTCAGGAATAATCGTCCTCTAATCCACATTATTAGTCACTGTCTGAAATAAAACTCCGCGAGGTTTTAGTGGTGTCTACCACTGACGTCGGTACTTTAATTTTCTACAAACGAGGAACTTTCTTTTCAATACTGGTTAGATCTGCCGTATAATTTTTCGTCTCTGTGATGAAACGGTTGTTTACGGGCGGATCAGTTTCGATACCAAAAAGGCAATCAGTCCATACCTACACTCTCAACCTGATATTTCTTTCGACTCGTGACTTCTTAACTGCGAAAACTTGACACCACAACCTCTTTTGAGAACTCTCAGGAAACCTGACGTTCCTCTAGGTTGGTCAGGTAGGATTTTCTCTAGTCAGGACTTATAAGTAGGCCTCATGACTAGGACTTCGACTTTGAGGTTATGAAACCGGTGGACTACACTTCTCGACTGAGTAGACTTTTCTGGGACTACGACCCTTTCTAACTCCCGCCCTCCTCTTCCCCTGCTGTCTCCTACTCGACCAACCTGTCCCAGTGACTGAGTTACCTGTACACAAACTCATTTGAGGCCCTCTACCATTACCTGTCCCTCCGGAGCGTACGACGTCAGGTACCCCAGCGTTTCTTAGTCTGTACTGACTCGTTGACTTGACTGACTTGACTCCACATTATTACCTGGTGTATCCTTTACTTTACAGTAAAAATCTTCTATGTGTGACTCGATAAGTCCCTATGTGACAGTCCTACGGATGTTTACCCAATCATTTAGTAAATAAATATAAAATATGCATGTCTATTTTCGTATAAACCGTCACAATGGTTAATGACTTAGAACTGTGATTCATATAATTCATATACGACATGACGATAAGAAAAATTAAAAAGGGTTTTTTAACTTCTCGAAAGAAATATTTCCATAAGAAGTGTTTTGTATCCCATGTTGGTAATGTGTCCTATTCTCTTTTCTCTAAAATTATCGTACCTATTTACGAGTATTGTAATTCACTTGTAAATGTATATCAAAGTCATCTAACTTGCATAGGTCTGTTTCTCAGTCTTCCTGCAATGGTGGCACTGGTATTCCGACCGCGACCGCCCGGGACGCCCGCGACTTTCGGGATTGACCGAAAGGAGGAGCGGGGGCGGGGGCCGAGCGGGAGTCAGGAGGGTGCTGCCCGGGAGGAGGAGGTGAGTGGGGGTCTGGGCGGCCCGGGGGAGGAGACGGGTGGCGAGAGGCCGAGTCCGGAGGAAAGGCGTACCGACGACCTCCCGACCTCCCTCGAGCCGTCCTTCTCCGCGCTAGGCCGTCGCTCCCCTGGGTCCGTCGAAGTGCCGTGTGGCGGCTCGACGAGACACAGGGCGCGGACGCTTTGACCGGGTCTCCTCTTGTCGCCCCAGGGCGTACGGTGGGGCCGTCCCGACCAGGAGTGGCCAGGAGTGGGTGTCAAGGAGCAGTCTCTCTGCCCCGAGGCAAGAGGTCCGTGCACGTGGTGTTCGGCGGAGGAGGGGTCTTGGGAGGCGTGGTAGTGGCTCCCGAGGGACAGTGTCGGTCGGTCGAGAGAGTCGTGGTGGCGGGGCCGGGGCCGGGGGTAGTAGAGCGTGGTGTCCCCGGTCGGCGCAGGTGCCTCCGCCCGCGTTGTGTCGGACCCGGAAAAGGCTGGCCCCAGTCTGCGGAGTGAGGAAGGGTTCTAGAGTGTCGTTGTCGCAGGGTCATAGGGGCTCGAGGGACGCTCCGGAGGATGGGTCGAGGGTCGGGGTGTCGTGCTAGTTCCCGAGGCGCTGGGAGGATTGCGATGGGTGCGGTCGAAAGATAGTCGGAGAACTAAAGGGGTTCGAGGAAGACCGATGTCCCGGAGACGTATAGAGAGGCCGGTTGATGGAGGAGGAGTAATAGAAAAAAAAAAAATTAGAAAAAGTCATGTTGTGTCTCTTATGTCAGTTATAAGGTATTATTAAAATTTACCTCATACACTTTCAGTGAGTCATCACAGAGAGACGCTGGGGTACCTAACATGTGTGTATATGTCAGGCATCTTAAGAGGTCCGGTCTTATGACCTCACCCATCGGAAAGGGAAGAGGTCCCCTAGAAGGGTTGGGTCCCTAGTTTGGGTCCAGGGGGCGTAATGTCGACCTAAGAAATGGTCGACTCGGTGGTCCCTTCGGGTTCTTATGACCTTACTCATCGGATAGGGAAGAGGTCCCCTAGAAGGGCTGGGTCCTTAGTTTGGTCCCAGACAGAGGACGTAACGGCCGTCCAAGAAATGGTTGACTCGGTAGTGTCTTTGACAATTTACCTCATATTAGATATTTTTGTAACTTAGTGGTACAGTATGTGGTCTTTGATTATAACATCTAGTTGATATGAAGTTGGGTTTTTATTAGACCCCTGAAGGGACCCCCAGGTCACCAATCCTGAGACGTGAAGGTTACGTCCCCCGTTCTCAAGTTAGGGACCAGTCCCTTGAATTCTAAGGTGTGACACCGTGGTGTTTTTTTTTTTTTTTAATAATTTTTATAAAAAGTAATTTTTATCGTTTTTATTTTAGGTTTTTACATATTTAATAATGTTTGAGTCTTGGGTTGATTGGTGGTGGATTCAGTTCTTTGTCGTGATAGCCGGGACCTCTGCGGGGGAAGAGAGTTCCTGGTGCGTCAGTGGTGGGTGGAGAAGGGTGGGGTGGGGACGAGTCTGAAGAGACCCTTCGTCGATTTACCCGTCGGATTTGTGGAAAGATAGGATAGACAAGACTCGGTCTACACTTACCTTAGTATGTCTTACGTGATGAACTACAGACCGAAAAAACCGGTCTGTTATAATTACGATACTAATTAGGAATTCAGTCGTCCATCGCCGTCATGTGAAAGTGACTCCCTGTCGTGGTAGACCCTTCTTCTGTGACAGTAAATGGTAGATGACGACCCGGTGAACCCACCGAAGGTGAAAACTCGACCGTGTTTATTACACGCACTCACGACACACGATTCAGTGAAGTCAGTACAGACTGAGACACGCTGGGGTACCTGACGTGGAGCGGTCCGAGGAGACAGGTATCCTAAGAGGTCCGTCCTTACGACTCATCCAACGGTGAGGGAAGAGGTCGCGTAGAAGGACTGGGTCCCTACCTTGGACCCAAAGGACGTGACGTCCGTCTCAAGAATGGCAGACTCGGTGGTCCCTTCGGTCATATTTACTATATGATCCTTGTAAGAACGTGTGCGGAGAACCTCATGTTCACGAATGTATTCGAGAATCTCTATGCAGGTCTTCATCTTGACGACTTTGTATCCCGTACGTACAGACGTTGAAATTTTCACTCAGTTCACTTTCAACACAGAGTGAGAAATTTTGGGGTACCCGATATGCCAGGTACCTTAAGAGGTCCGGTCTTATGACCTGACCCACCGGTAAGGGAAGAGGTCCCCTAGAAGGGTTGGGTCCCTAGTTTGGGTCCAGAGGGCGTAACGTCCGTCTAAGAAATGGTCGACTCGGTGTCCCCTTCGGGTTCTTATGATCTCTCCCATCGGATAGGGAAGAGGTCGTCTAGAAGGACTGGGTCCTTAGCTTGGTCCTAGAGGACGTAACGTCCGTGTAAGAAATACTCCCTTCGGGTTGAAAATTTCAGTTGAAATTTTCTATGACGATTTGATAGAAGATTTCATCACGATGGTTGAATTATAAGGGTGGTTGTCATGTGCTCGTAAGGGAAGGGTTCTAGGAAGGATTGTGGACCTTCTCTGTGGTATACCTTCTGTGTCCCGTTCCATAATCCCCACCCTTCCCCCGTGTAGGTACGGAAGAGACCCACATGGTGGGAGGGTCGTATAATTACGTAAGCGGTTGGGTCTTAGAGGGGTTTAGAGGAACGATTTTGCCCAAAAATATTGAGTTTTAGAGGTCAGGGTGAACCTGGTCCCTTCAACCTGTCATTCTGACTTTCCAGAATCCAGATTGAATAGACCAGAAATGGTCGTATTTTACTTTCACTTCAGCGAGTCAGCACAGGTTGAGAAACGCTGAGGTACCTGACATCGGGTGGTCCGGAGAGGTAGGTACCTTAAAAGGTCCGTACTCATGACCTCATCCAAAGGAAGAGGTCCCCTAGACCCTGACCTGGGCCCAGAGGGCGTAACGTCCGTCTACGAAGTGGTAGACTCGGTGGTCCCTTAGAGGATAGTCGTATTTAAGTCCGCATTTATTTATTTGAGTCCTAGAAGGGGTTGGGTCCCCGAGGTTCCGACGGGAGCTCGTTTAGGTCGGGCCGTGGATAGAGACATTCTTACGTCGGTGCGGGTACGGCGGAGATCGACGAAAGTGAGACATAGACGGAGTCTTTCTCATATACCGGTGTTTCGGACTTTATGAAAGATGCACCGGGACATCCCTTTCGAGCGACTGTAGAGAGAGGGGAAAGGTTAAACCCATCCTTACTTACAACTCAAAAATAGTTCTACAAAAAGGACGTAAACGATGGTATTCATAATCGGAGTCCGAGATTAGGAGGGGAAGGGAACTCCCTTGTATGGACTCTTCACAATAGGGACGGAATGTCCTCGGGAGGTCTTGACCAATCTTGTTCGGTCCGGTTTCTACCGCCCTTCGGTATGTTCATTTAAAAGTTTAAATGAACATATTTCAACAAATATTATGGACGAGTCACTACAGGGAAAAAGTAAGGATTGTGACAAATAAACGGAAGACATAAAAAGGAACTAATTAGGACGACCCCAAGTAGTTAAAGTAGTGTAAAAAAAAAAGGATAGTTTCTTAGTTGAAAACGGAAACAACTAGAAAAGATCACTTACGAAAAGTAAAGGAACCTAAGACGAGAAGTAATGACGGAAGGAAAACTCAGATTGTACAACGATGAAGAGAAGATTGGTGGACTATATGTCGGACCGAGTACCTAAAAGTCGTCAGAAGGAGACCATTGTATTCATGTAAATTTCAATATTTGGAACGAGATTTCTACTGAAGTCGACATAGGGTAATCAATGTGACTATATAAAAAAGATAGTAAGTTGATTTTTATAAAAGATCGAAACTGAGTATTACAATGAATCTTTGTTTAAAGATTTAAAGGTCTATGTGTCCCCAAAAGTAAAATAACTAAAGATCGAATTAAGGTGACAACAATCTCTTATGGTGTCAGACATATTAAAGTGAGGAAAAATTTCAACAACTCTTGACGGAACACCGATCTTGTATCGTCTGATACTGGTTATGTAGAACCTAAAAAATTTTCTTAAAGTTTAGAGGTTAATTAACCATCACAAGAGATATGCAGGTAATTCAGTTCAAATCATGAGCCGACGAGTTAAAAAGACATAAAAATGTTTAAAAACAGACGAATGGTATTGGTAGACGTTGTCCAGACAAATTTTATACGGTGATACCCCTGAAGGGACCACCGTGTCACCAATTCTCAGACGGAACGTCACGTCCCCTGAGTCCAAACTAGGGACCGGGCCCTTGATTCGAGGGTGCACGGCGTCTCGTCGATTCGGTCACGTGGTGTTGGTCTCTCAGGTGCCCGGCGTCACCTTCTAGGGTGTACGGTGTCGGTTCCACACTGTGTCGACTTAAATTTTTTTTTTTTTTTTGGGTGTACTAGTATCTAAATAAAGGTATTGTGTCATAATTAAAAAGAAGATTTTTAACAATTTAGTGTGATCTATATATCTAAAATTTAGTATAGACTTTATTTGGAAAATAGAAAATAGTCATAATGTAGAAATAGAGATTATTATTTAGGAAGGAAGTTTCGGCTAAAACAGGTTGTGACTTTGTGACATCGTTGAAGGAAAACCAACCAGACGTCGTGTCGTAAAAACGGGGTAGGAAACTGAGAGGTAGAAAAATATAGGAAAACAAAATTTGTACAAAGCAGATTTATTGGATCAAACGAAAACAAAGGAATGGACGGACTGTTAGAACTGAAAGTTGACTTTGTTAGCTCAAACGAATGTAAAGTGTCCTAGTGACTATGTGTCCCTAAAGTCGGACAGGTGAATGACAGACGAAAGAGAAACAAGGTGAATGAGTTACAAGGGAAAAGAGGGGGCGAAATTTTTTTTTAATAATTTAATATCGACTAAATATCACAACACGATTAGAGACGATATGTCGTTTCACTAAGACAATATTCGTAAGAGACAGCAATACCAAATAGTGCCGTATAGGGACACGGTATGTTGACCTGGAACGACAAATAGGGGTCATGTAACGTGGACGTTTGGGGTTTAAGGGTTAGGAAGGGAAAGGAAAAACAGAGGAAAAGACGGAAGAAAGTCTAAACCGTAAAGAAAATAAGTTAAAGAGAACGGAAAGACGAATCTCTCGTGTAGTGGGAAGTGTCAAATCACTGACGACGTGTCTACTGTTATATATAAGGACTGAACAGATTATAATTAACCGAGAAAAGGACTTTTAAGTTCCTTTTGAAATTTGTCAAAATAAGGTACATGGAAGAAAGACTGAACGTCCGGTGACGATACATAAAATTGAGATGTATATAAAATTTGGGTTTCTATAATAATTAAAATTGTCCACTAGTAAGTCACAAAGGGTGTGTCCACGGGAAAAACATCGAGAAGTAAGGAACGACTTTGTGATTTGAGAATGGTTCCTGGTAGAAGGAGGCCGGTCTGTGTTTGTTTTTGGGGTGAACTGCAAAGAAAGTAATGGCCAGACGCGTGTTTTTTGTGACTAAGACAAATAAACTTCTACAGAAATGAAGCCGAAATAAAAGACTTCCTAGAAAACTGACTCATTCTTAAGCCCAATCGTCATTCAAAGAAAGTCGTGAATGTAAAGAGGACGAAGGTACCAAAGACAATTCTTGTGTCGACAGTTGGACTGACGACGAGAAGACTCCTATTAGACAGAGAGGAACGAGAGTTCGGAGGAGATGTAGACACCAAAAGTCGTCAAAATAATACTTCACTGTCCACACCAAAAGAAACACAAGTGTCCCGATCACTTAGACACCCACCACAGAAAATTATCAAAGTCCTTCAAGAGTCCGTAATAGAAATATTCACAACAAAGAGGGGTTAAAAGAGTATTTTCTGGAAAAGTGACAATAGAGACTGAGGACGGGATAGACGATTAAAGACGAAAAAAAAGGATTACAGAGGTCCTAAAGATCACCCATAAAAGAAAACTCGACAGAAGACCCGGTGATTTAAGGAGGAAGTCGGTACAGATAAGGTGGCAAGGAAACTCTTAAATTGAGGCTAACAATGTAAAAGGTCAAAATCTTAAAAGTAAACCAAGGAAGAATCAAAGGTCAAGAGACGGTTTTAAGAGTTAGACCGGAAATAGAGGAATTTGTATCATTCGTGTCAATAAAATTTTGGACACTACAGACCTCAGGGACAATTAGACAGAAATATCAGACGACAAAGACAACCCAAATTAAGTACACCGGAATGGAGGGTACACAGACAAGAAGTGACTTGTGCCTTGTCGCTTAAATGTCTGCCGAACACTTTTATTGACCTCCTGACGTCAAAGCAGACGACTTCTGTCGTGCCTGAGACCGTACTTGAAATACAGTCTCTGGACTGGACTGTACTACACCTGGCCCCGACGTCGGGGTACCTTCAGGATTAAGATTAGGAGGAGTGAGGATCCTTCGACGAAAAGCCCTAAGGTCTGGTTCACTTCCCTCAAGTGGGCGGTGACGGCGGAGCACTGTCTAGGATTAAGGAGTCGAGGACTCTGTACAGACTGACGGAGGGTCTCGAGGCGGTGGGCCGTACGGGAAGTCTCAGCCATATACGGGACACGGTCAGAGGACCCCGACGGGGTATTGGTTCCGGGGTGTGACCCTCCGAATTTGGGTCCCGTCCTCCGACCTGCAGGCCTCCGTTCCACAGTCGTCCCGGTGTGAGGGAGGTTCCTAGGTCCTCCCCAACGTAGATAATTGTGTTGGAGAAGATTGGGGTCCAGGGATTAAACACTCTCGTGTCGAGTTTTAGTACTCGACAAAAGTGTACCGGTAAAGGGACATACGTGGAAACCCAGGTTTAGAAGGAGGAGAAAATGTCTCACTCGTCTGTAAACTAAATCTCAGGTGAGCAGTGGATTTCTCGGGATGTCAGCGATACGTTAATAGGACAATTGCAGACAGAAGTCTGATAATCGAGATCCTCACAAAAGACGGCAAGTTCTTCCATGGGGTTCACGGGTCGTGTGGTTTGTTTCAATTTCACAGGTGATGACCGACTCGATTTGACTTAGACACTTTATTCCTTTTATTGTGGATCGGGCACCATACGGGTCAAAAAAGTTTTCTATAAGTGACAATTAACAGGTGGTCTAAGCAAAAATAAACGATAAGACCCACACTCTCTACTTCTGCGTGGGTCCAGTCGGACTTGAGCCCCTGCTCCCTAAGACCCTCTACCGATGATAATTTCTATATTTTTCACTTGTTAGTCTTTCTGTCTTTATTAGTATTATCGTTGGTAAATGACTTACGAGAATTATACGTCCGTGTTATGATCTAGTCATAACGTGTCTGATAAGGTAAACTAAGATACTCAATAAAGATAAAGTGTCTGGACTCTTGATAATGATAGTAACGATGAAATGTCTATACCTTTAACTCCGAGTCCTTGTGTGTGGACTACAACTGACATTGGTGACGAATGGGTTCTTGATCATAAAAGGGTAAGTGTCTACTTCTTCGGTCCAGAATTCTCCAAATCTCTGAACTAACACTAGTGCACTGAGTATGCCTCCGTTCGTCCTACACTTAGTTGAGGTAAACTGTGGTGTCAAATTTGAGTTTATAACGATGTGTGATCGAAATTTTTGGGAAGGTGAGGTGAAGTGTGGGTGACGACGACGACGACGATTCAGCGAAGTCAACACAGGCTGAGACACGCTGGGGTGTCTGCCGTCGGGTGGTCTGAGGGGGCAGGGACCCTAAGAGGTCCGTTCTCGTGACCTCACCCAACGGTAAAGGAAGAGGTTACGTACTTTCACTTTTCACTTTTCCTTCAGCGAGTCAGCACAGGCTGAGAAGCGTTGGGGTACCCGACGTCGGGTGGTCCGAGGAGGCAGGTACCCTAAAAGGTACCTGCACCCCACGGTAGCGGAAGAGGCAGTGTGGGTGATCCTTTCGATATTAGTTTTTCTATTTTGTTAACTCCTGCACCTCTTTGACCTTGGAAGTATGGAACGACCACTTTTACCTTTTACCACGTCGGTGAAACCTTTTGTCAGACCGTCAAAGAGTTTCTGATTCGTGTCTTAATGGTACACTGGGTCCTTTAGTTGAGAATCCAGATATTTCGGTCTTTCTTTGTATACAGGTGTGTCTTTATACAGGTACTTACAAGTGTCGTCGTCGTTGGTCTTATCCGTTTTTCATCTTTATTGGGACTACAGGTAGTTGACTACTTACATTTCTTTTACATCATACAGGTGTGTTACCATGTAATAAGTCGTTATTTTCTTTGTCATGACCGTGTCGGGTGTTGCTCCTATTTAAAACTTGTGTAATATGATTCACTTTCTTCGGTCTGTCTCTCGCGTGTATGGTGTATGATGAAAATATGTTTTACAGGTCTTAGTCGTTTAGGTGTTTTATCTTTCGTCTGATCGTCAACGGATTCCAACTCTTTCAACCCTCCTTTACCCCTCACTTGCGATTACCAATACCCAAAGAAAACCCCCACTACTTTTACAAGATTTTAATTGACACCACTACTAATGTGTTGGCACTTATATGATTTTTGGTGACTTGACATGTGAAATTTACTCACTCGATATACCATACACTTAGAATAGAGTCATTTCGACAAAATTCACAAAATGTTGAACTTGTAAAATGAATTAGAGATGATCAGAAATAAAGTGTTACCTTCTTTATGACAAAAAGTTAAACTTTAGTCCTTATAAATTACGTGTTTCGGTTTTTGCAATTGAATTTTTTTTTTTTTTGAAAATTTAATTCGGGATAGACTTGACAATTCCGAAGTGTCTTAGTCTCAATGGATGAGTTTAAAGTCTTGTGGACTGTTACACAATCATTTAATTAAATGGTCTCATACTCAAGGTAAAAGATAAAGAGTGTGATCGATACACTAGGATCTTTTACGACGCATGATGTCATCCTTTACTTTTCTTCGTTACACAAACGACCTCCGTCAATCTTGTATACTTTTACACTCTGTAGGCACTTTACCCTTTGATTATTTACTGGTAGGGTTTAGAGTTGAATGGCCTCGAGTTTGCCATCGAGGGACGACCGAGTCTCCCATTTCGCAGACGGACGCTATGTCCTCTGGGCCCAAACTAGGGACCCAGTCCTTCGAGGGGACCTCTTCCTTTACCGTTGGGTGAGGTCACGAGAACGGACCTCTTAGGGTACCTGCCTCCTCGGACCATCCGATGTCGGGTGCCCCAGCGTTTCCCAGTCTGTGTTGACTCGTTGAAGTGAATTGCAGAAGTGAAGTTTACCATTTCCCTGAAGGGACATCGAGTTTGTCATTTCTTAGACGGACGTTACGTCCTCTGGTCCCAAGTTAGGGACCCAGTCCTTCCATGGGACCTCTTCGCTTATCGTTAGGTGATGTTATAAGAACGGGCTTCTTAAGGTATCCGTCTTCCGATGACAGGAACCCCAGCGTTTCTTAGCTTGTGTTGACTCGTTGATTGTGAAATATGTATACAGTAATTCCAGAACAAAGAGTTTCAGACCAGGTACTTGGTCGTCGTCGTCGTAGTGGACTCTCCACTATTTACGTCTTAGAGTTGGGGGTGACGGTCTGGATGACGTAAAATAGTTCTAGGGGTCCCTTGGCTAGTCGTGTACTTTTAAAACTCTCCTTGACAACATTCTATGACGGAAAAGAAAAAGGTAATTCTATCGAGATCGAACGTTGCCCTGATTATTAAGTCACGTTTTTACTGTGTGTATGTCGAGACTAGGACCCGGTCGAACAGGAGCCAAGGGAAGGAGTGAGAAGACGAGATAAGGTTCGACGTCTCCCCGACTTAGGGGTGCCCGATCCAAGGGTACGTCCTGCCCCAACCCCCCTGCCCCCCGTCCCCCCCACTCAGAGGTCGGTGGCGGTCTACCGGGTGCCACCAGGGACGGGGACCACTCCCCATCCACGAAGAGCCCAGACTTTGTGCCGGAGGAGGGGTCCAGGAGACCGAGGTCCCACCGTCACCAAAGGGTAGACGAAGGAGCACCGTCCCAACGGAGTGACGGGTGACAAACGCAAGAGTTAAAAAGTGGTGGACATGCTGGTGAAGGGATGTGACTTACTTGAGGGAGACGAAGTGTAGGAATTTCACCCATCTAGGAAAAGACTTAAGGCTTACTGTGGGGTATGATAAGACCTATAAAGGAGACACGTGATACATATCGTCTCCTTAAAAGACTTACCGACTAGACCTCCAACTCTCGGTGACGTGCGTGTCGTTTGGAGTGTAAGGTAGTTAGAGATTGTTGTGTTTTCTTTTGAGTCGGAATTCGACAAACATGTCGTCTACACCGACGTAAGTCTTTGGGTTCAGGAGCCCCACATAAAAATTGTGAGATGGGTAGTGAGGAGGAGTTGGTCTTGTCGACCATATTGTCGATAACAAAATTCCCCCGTCCCCTCGGAGGACTTCGTGTCTTACGCCCTGTTTGTCACCTTAGAGACTCTTGAGTTTAGAATGATTCGATATTTAGATATCAAATATCTATATTTAGATTCGATATTTACTAGGTGAGGTATGACCCGTGTGCGGTACGGGTTCCTGGTTCGTCGTCCTCTCTTGGTGAGGGTAGTCATGGTTACTCCCGAGATGAACCCTCTAGAAAGGTCTTCGTCTGCACTGGGTAGGGAGAGTACGAGACTTACTGGGAGTCACCGACGGAGAACGGATTCCGGTTTTTGGGTCGAGGTCCGGATAGGAAAGTTTTAGGTCGGACTAGACGAAAAGGTCGGAGAAGAAGTAAGGAGAGTTAGACTGGGGGAGTGGAGACTGGTAAGGGTCCACAGGGATTTGGACATCTACAACAACAAGTCAGTGATTTCAGTACAGACTTGAAAACAATGGGGTACCTGATATCGGGCGGGCCGAGGAGACAGGTACCCTAAAGGGTTCGTTCTTCTTATGACCTCACCCAACGGTAAAGGAAGAGGTCCCCTAGAAGGGCTGGGTCCCTTACTTGGACACAGAGGACGTGACCGTCCGCCTAAGAAGTAATAACTCGGTGGACCTCGGTAAGTAGATACACCTTTCAGGAAGAAAAGGAATTAAAGACTGTTTGAGAAAGGGAGTTCTAGGACGGAGGACCCCGTCAACCTAAGAGACAGGAGTCTCAAGGGTGTCGTAATGATGTAGTAGGACAGCACACCTGTGCACAGGTAGGGGATGTCGGACCCTTGGGGGTTCACCTCTTTGACGGAAGGTAGAACCCAAGGACTGCTATTAAGTCTAGGTCTGGGTGTCAAGGATAGTCACTGTGGGACCCTTTCAGTGAATTGGAGAGGTGGAGGTTAACACATTCTTCCCGTACTGTGAATCTATTGGTTGAACACCAGCCGCCCCTAACCACCCCCTCCCCTTTTGCTGTCAAGCTCCTCAAACCCCACCTGAACGTGTGTGACGAGATAAATTTTACCTAGTGGTTGTTCCTGGATGATATCCCTTGAGACGAGGCGCAATGTCCCGTCGGACCTACGTTCCCCGCAAACTCCTTCTTACCTATGTACAGATACATACCGACTCAGGGAAGGAACAAAGGGGACATTGATAGTACTGTAACAATTAGCCGATATGGGGTTATGTTTTATTTTTCAAATTTTATTTTAAATTTTTTTTCTCTCTCTTCTCCTACTGTCTAGTGTGGGTTGTGTCACCCACGATTTATTCAATTGGGTACAGTTCACGACAGTTCGATTGGGTTCTTTTCAACGGACCGTGCGTCATTCGTGACCCCTTACTGATGGTGATATTAATAATGAGGCTGACAATTGTGGACCTTGTTTCTTCCACAAGTTATGGATGCACGACTTATTGACCTCGTGAAGTGTTATTTGCACAAACATTGCAATCCCGGCTTCTAATGGGGGTGTGTGTTGTGTGTGTGTGTGTCTCCATAGTCTCCGGCTCTCTTCTACTAATTCGGTCTTTACCGAGGGTGCCATTTTCATGGTCGACTTGAGCGACCGCCGCCTCCTTTTCGCGTGGCGTCGCCCTACTCGTTCAGACGGTCGGGCCCCGACGGGTGCCTGGGGCGGACGGGAGTCGGTGGACAGGTTGGTGGACGGGCTCCTTCGGCGCGCGATTGTGTTGTCCCGAGTGGACAACATCGTTGGGGGGTGGGGGTGGGGTTCGTCACCCGTTGCCTTTGGCGCTCCCCTTTTGTTTCCCACGTTGAAATGAGGACGCCTTTCCTTTACGCAGAAAGACGTCGATTGTGAGGCTCGGGCCTCAAGAGGCATGTCTCGCTCCACGGTTCGCCCCACGCGTCGGTCCCTGTTCGGGGACCAGGGGTCGAGCGGGTCCCTCTCCCTCCCTCTGCCAGCCCCCTGCACGTAGAGACCGGGAAAGGGCGTGCTTTTTGGTGCGCTCCTCTCCCTTCCCCTCCCTTCTTGGGGGTGTGGGCCAAGGTTGGCACAAAGAGTGCCCCCCGCCCCCCTCCCCGCCCTTAGTGTGTCCACTCGCGTCTCGAGGGTCGCCCTAGGTCGGGAGAGCCACGAGTCTTTAAGGCACGTCTTCGGCCCCAGCCCGACGCGAGCGGCCGCCCCGCGTCGGACCCCGGGGGCAAAGACCACGCGAGCGGGGAAGTCGGACATTCCGGACGGGAGGCCCACGAGCGCCGGGTGGGGTGGCTCGCGGGGCGGGCGGGCCGGGGGCGCGCCACGGGTGGACGCGGGGGTCCGGGGCCCCAGGGGCGGCGGCGGCGGGGCGGGCCCCACCCCCACTTGCGCGGGTCGGGGCAGCGGGTCGGGGCAATGGGCTGCCTCGCGCGGGGCACACCCGTCGTCGCGGGCCGCCCTGGGATCCGGCCCCGGCCCGACCCGGACCCGTCGGCGAGGCCGGCCCGACGCCCGGAGTGCCCCGACGGCGCCGCAACTCCCCGCGCGCGGGCCCGGCGGCGGCGGCGGCCGAGTGGAAGACCGCCTAGACCGGGCTGCACCTGTGGAACGCCTACTCGAAGACCCCCCTCGGCCCGAGGCGGAGCCCGAGCGACAGGCTGCTGAGGAGCCCGCCGCCGCCGCCTCCGCCGACGCCGCCTGGGCCGACTCCCCGCGNCTTCACTACCCTGGTCTACGGTACTAGAAGCAAAAGACTTACAACTCGAAATTCGGTTGAAAAAGTGAGAGTAGAAAGTAAAAGTAGTTCTCCGAGAAATCAAGGAGTGCAAGACGGTGTTCCTACCACAGTAGACGTATAGACTCCAATAACTATAAAGAGGACCGTTAGAACTAAGGTCGAACACGAAGAAGNGGCCCGCGGGCGCGCGCGCGCGCGCGTCTCTCCTGAGCGCGGGTCGAGGGCGCGGGGAAGCGGGGGTGGACATCATAGCCTACGGGTCTTAAATCGCAGACGAACAAGAAGGATCCTGTGTTTAACACACCAAACAAACAAACAAACAAACAAAGACAGAAGTGAAAAAATTTCAAAATTAGAAGGGGAAGTTCTTACCTTCACTGGACGTCCGCCGGGCCCTGGCAAAGAAAGAACAGGGCGGAACACAGCGGTCGTAGATTTCGACGCGGACCGTGAACCAACGTGGCGCTCACCTACGCACATACACACGTGTTTACGGTCCTTCTTTTATGATCGCGCCCGGAGACCCTATGGCCTTGTGTCTATGTGCCAAGGTAGACTCTTCCGAAGGACGTCTTTACAAATTGCACTCTGCCTTTTACACTCGTCCCCAATAGGGACTGGGCTCTTGGGACAAGCCCACCCCACCCCGTCCCCTCCCCCGGTTCTCTACTCTACTACGTTACCGGACATCCGTTCTTTCTTGTGTAAAGATCCTTTTTCCCTGTGACATCGGATTTCCTTTCTTTTGAGAGCTTCTCTACTCGGATCCCCGCATGTCCAGTCTGGGTCGAAACAAGTGGAGTATTCCGCGAACCCGAAAAATCCAACTCAGGACTTTTCTGGGGCTACGACCCTTTCTAACTTGCGTCCTCCTATTCCCCTGGTGTCTCCTACTCTACCGACCTACCGTAGCGACTGAGCTACCTGTACTCAAACCCATTTGATCCTCTCAACCACTACCTGTCCCTTCAGACCACACGACGTCAGGTATCCCAGAGTTTCTCAACCTGTGTTGACTCGCTCACTTGACTTGACTCCCTTTGACCTTCGGGAACTCGCTAGACTTAGGACCCGTCCCTGATCCAGTGTTTCGACTCCAGATACTAGGTCCGAAACTTCATTACCTAGTCCACCGACGGGGCCTACCGACACCTCTCTCTCTTTAACTGAGACCCGTCTCACTAGCGATCCTCCCTCCGTCTCAGTTAAATCCTATTCCGGGAGGAAGGGTCGTCCCGAAGGGTCCACCGTGTCACCATTTCTTAGACGGACGGTCACGTCCTCTACGTTCTCTATTCCCAAGGTAGAGACCCACCCCTTCTAGGGGACCTCCTCCTTTACCGTTGGGTGAGGGCCTAAGAACGGACCCTTTAGGGTACCCGCCTCCTCGGACCACCCGATGTCCCCAGCGTTTCTCAGACTGTACTGACTCGTGGTGGTAGTGGTGACGGTGGAGGAAGGGCCGATTCTGACGACTACGACCCACCCACCCTCACTTCGACTCCTCCACTGTAGTCGACTCCAAAACGGTGGGAAACCGTGTAGCTCCACCTCTTCCTAAACCACGGTGGAGTCTCCCTGTTCGACTACGACCCTTTCCAACTCCCGTCCTCCTCTTCCTTTGCTGTCTCCTACTCTACCAACCTACCGTAGTGGTTTCGTTACCTGTACTCAAACTCATCCCTCAACCACTACCTGTCCCTTCGGACCACACGACGTCAGGTACCCCACCTTTTCTGAGTCTGTACTGACTCGTTGACTTGACTTGCCTTCCTGTTTAGGGGAAATTTCTGGGATGAAGGTTTACGTCATGTAAGTCTCCATGACAACAGCAAGTCGACGATTCAGTACAGGAACGTCATGATACCTCGATGTGTTAACAGGGGAACAGGAAAGTTTCCCGACGATGATCCCTGTTTCACCGAGGACAGGAAGGACGACCAGTCGTACGAGACCGGGGGTGGCGTGTTCCACAACGAAAGGTCTCCGTTTTATGTCCTCTGGGTGGTGGGGACCCCCGGTGTTTCATGTATATTATCCCCCTGTACCGGTCCCCTTACCTAAGTGTCGGTCCTGTCCCGTACCGTGTCCCTGTCCGACCCCCCGGGGACCAGGTGACCAATGTGACGGGTGACGACATGGGTGATCGGTGTACACCGATAAAGGTTAAGATAAAGTTAATTAATTTTAATTAAAAGTCAAAGAGCCGTCGTGACCGGTGTAAAGTTGACGAGTCATCCATTTACGTCAAATCGACGATGGTGGGTCCCGGCGTGTTCTATCTTGTAAAGGAACCACCGTCTTTCAAACGGTTACGTCCTCACGTACTCAGGGTAACTGCTTGGTGACCCGTGTACGGCTTGTGAACTGGTCGTTAAGATCAGACGTGTACTCAGGGGGTCTCGTTCGAACTACCAGAGCAAGATCTCTACTTCAGGACTCCAAGTCTTTGGAGAGGGTTCCTTCCGTTCTCTCCGTCTTGAAGTGAACCTGGTACAGTCACGCTTCAGGAACTGGGAGATCCCGATCCGAAGGATCCTTCGACTTCGAGTTTCTTCCTCGTCTCTTCCCAGAACAATCCCCGACTGAACACAGGGGGTTGTCGGTATGTAACTTCGGGATTAGGGGACCCTGGAACACTCACACACACGTCGGTCCCAGAAATTCCTTCATTAATTCAATTTTACTCCGGTGACCCTGCCGGGAGTGGGTCATGTCGACCGCAGGAACATTCTTCTTTACACCTCCGTCCGTCCCGGGTTCCCTTCTGGGGTACTTCTGTGTCTCTCTTCAGTAGACGTTTGGCTCCTCCTTCCGGAGTCTTCTTAGACCGGTGTGGAGCTGGAGTCCGACGACCGGAGGTCTTAGGACTCTTTTATTCAGGACAACGAATCCGAGGGTCCAGACACCATGGCACAATACTGTCGTTCCTCGACCGACTATTCCCGTGTCTCCCTTTCGACAGGACGGAGAGGTGTCTCTGATCACTAAAATATAGGTAATGAACGTTGTACCGGTACGATTCTGTGAAGTCAGTACAGGTAGGGAAACTCTGGGGTATTTAACATCGGGTGGTCCAAGGAGAGAGGAACCCTTAGAGCTCCGTTCTTAAGACCTCACCCAACGACAAAGGAAGAGGTCCCCTAGAACGACTGGGTCCCTAGTTTGGGCATAGAGAATTCAGAGGACGTAACCCTCCACCCAATTAAAAATGGTGATTGTGATGAACCCTTCTGTTATTGGTATATCACACTATGTATTCACGTTTTTGGATCCCCACAACCCTCCCTGTCACGACAACGGATATAGAAAACCTACGAGTACCCCATGGACCCTAGGTCTTAGGTAGTAAAGTCTCCACTTTTCGGTTCCCGTATCTACACTTGAGTTCTCTCTCAACCCTCCACCTTAGACCGACCTCTCCTCAGATAAACGTTATTACTTTTTCAGGATCTTTAACAGTGTCGGAGTTCTCGGAATCCTTTGCACTGGTGGTTTACAGTACACCCTAGAACCTTGTCTTTTTCCTATCATCCAATTTTCGATTCCCTTAGACTTATTTCTTACATGAAAGGCGAATTATTATTACACAGTTATAACTACGTAAGATCCCGAAGGGACCACTGAGTCTACCATTTCTTATACGGACATTACGTCCTCTGGACCGAAGCTAGGGAACCCACTCCTTCTAGGGATCCCGTCCCTTACCGATGGACGAGGTCATAAGAACGGACCTCTTAAGGTATTGTCTCCTGTGACCACCCGATGGCAGGTACCCAAGCGTTTCTTAACCCGTCTGACTCGTTGATTGTGTGTGTGTGTGTGTGTGTGTGTGTGTGTGTGTGTGTGTGCAACTGTGTAAGTCACACCGGTTACATGATAGGATCATATTCTACAATTACTAAATCCTCTGTGTCGCACACCTCCCTGAATGACATGAAACGGTGAAAAGACATGTAGATTTTGATAAACTTTTATTTCATATAAAATTCTTTCTCATAATCCGAATCATTCTTGACATAAGACAAGACGTTAGTCTCCGTGTATTGACCGTATAAAAGAGACTACTAGCTTCTTCGGAAACACAAGGGCCCATCGACGACTCGACAAGGGAACCTCTGGAGGGGGCTCCACCACGGACATTCGCGTGTCAGTGGCCCGCGGAGGACTACCTCACTCAGTGCAATACTTAGTAGCGATTGTTATGCGACGAGGGGCTCAGATGGGGTGGAATTCCCGTATAAGCTCCACCGTCATTATTGTGTGAAGTGTAGGTTGGATTAGAAAGAAAAGAGCTGGACAGTCACGTCTTCACGTGGAGGACAGTCTTTCTTGGCTAAGTACAATCTTACCTATTTTGCCACGTGAACTTTTGTACCCTTAACAAAATGGGACTTGATCCCACTACTGACTGTAGACCTCGTCCTCTAAAGAAGCGACACACACTGTATTTGAAAGGGACCGGGGCCCCCTGGGTACAGTGGTTTACGACGGGGGGTATGTAAAGGTTTACGCCGGTGGAGGTCGGGGGAGGGACGGGTGGACGGCTCCTAGTCATTTGATCTGGGAATCCCGGCACTCCAATCTGACCCTCCGTTCGTCACTTTTTAGAATCTCCTTGTCCTTTTGTCTACGAGATTTTTCTTCAATAGATGTGTACTATTTTCTGTGTGTGTGTGTGTACTTACGTTCATTTTTGATTTTACCCCCTTTATACTTTTTCTACCTACCTGACACACTCACAGTTAAAGGACCAGTACCATAGTTGATATCAAAACGTTCTACAATGGAAACCCCTTAGGGAGACATAACGAAGGATGATGACGTACACTTAGATATTGATGGAGTTATTATAATTATAAAAGTTGAATTTTTTTTGAAGTCCCGTCGGTAAACAACTTAGTATTTACGGTTAGAAGGGGAAGGAGGGGAAGTTTGAGAGTATATGTCTAAGTCGTAGTTTTCTGCTCACTTCCCTTGACGGACCGTCAGGTCACCAATTCTGAGATATGAAGGTGAGATCCCCGTGTTCAACCTAGGGTTCAGTCCCTCGATTTCAGAGTATACTGTACACCACGTCGGTTTTTTTTTTTTTTTTAACAACACTCCTCTCAAGACTAAGAATAGCTGAGGTCCTTTGGTCTCAAATTCAGAACTGAGGTTGAGAGTGATCGAAACACTGGAACCCATTCCCTATATTGGAGAGACTTGATGTCAAAAGAGTAGATTACTTACCCTCCGTACCAACCACGAAGGGTTCGTACCACGTCTATGGGTTTTTTGTCGTCGCTAGGGATGAAGAGGTCGGGAAACCAACGTCCAACGTTTGAAACGGGGTTCAAGAGTCTGGGGCGAAAGAGGGACGTTGTGGGAGTCGAGGGACCGTGGGACACAGAGGGTGGCGTGCATGGATCTTTCGGGACCGGGCGGGTAGGTTGGACGTGTGCCTGTAGGACGGAGAGTTACGGTCCCCAGACGTGCGGTTCGTCTGTGTAGGGACCACGTGTCCGAGCCGGTCCGTTCTAAGGAATAGGACCAGTCCGTCGCCACCGAATGAAGGACGAGGGTGGGGTCTTAAGAGTGCCCCCACCGGTCGGCGTCTACCATTTGATCGGTCGTGCGCTTTCAGTCCGCAAAACAATGGTTTTATTGGACTTCCCGGTCCCGACAAGACTGGAAACAAGAGGCCCCTAACCGGAAGGAGAGACCGAGAGTGTGGGTGTGCGAAAGTTTCCAGGTCGGATAATGACAGGTGCGACTGAATCCTATAGGACCCCAGCTCGTTACGTCCTTGGCTCACTGACTAGAAGAGTGGTAGGGACGGCCCGTGTCAGGGTCCAGCGACAGAACGGGTCCTAGAGGCCGTCCTCGGTTGGTGTCGGTTGAACACCCGAACCCGTCACCCGTCCGTCGCCTTCCCGAGGCTAGGGGTCTCCTCGCAAGGAGGTTGGGACACAGGACTCTGTCCCCACACCGACCTTACCGTCGGACGAATGACAAGGGAATCGTTCCGTCTTTTTTTGCTGTCCCTCCAACCCAGGTTGGGACGAGTGGGTGTCCGGTTTCCGGGTCAAAAGACGGACATAACATTAATCGAGAAGAGGTCTTTACTGAGGAGTAACGACAGTTATAGCCTTTCGGAGGATAAGTTGCGAGTTCAAGTCTGAAACTAAACACTCATACCCTAGGGTAGGATCCAAGGACTCCTCTCGGAGGTTAGATTTAGGGTCAGGGGTCCTGTGTTTGTCGGACCTTAGCACGGTTTGTTTGGGTCCGCACCCCGGAAGGGTGAGACCAGGAGACGGAGACGAGAACCAGGACCTCTGGACTGGGACTCACAGGTCGGGTGTTACCGGGGGAGGACAGGTGGGAGTGGGAAGGACACTTACCCAATTTGACACATCTTGCGAGGTTAGGGGAAAGTAGGATAAGGGAAGTCCGTACCTGGTCCCCCAGGTGTGTAGGGGGTCCGGGAGGCACCCGTGGTTCTCTCGGTAAGTCAGAGAGACGGTAGTCGTCGTCTGGGGTTCCGACCCCATGGTGCCCGGTTCTTCTCCTGAGACCTTTCTGTCCCGGGGCCGTAGTGGAGACAATGTAGAAGAAGTCGAAGTGAAAGGAGGACCTGTGTTCGAAAGGAAAGGGACTGGGGAAGTTACGGGTTTGGGTCACTTCCGTCAGATTGGTTCTTCGGGTACCCTGAGTGCCTCTTGGGGGAGAAGATCCTGTTGGGTAAGGGTCCCGACCCGAGACGGTAGCGACCGGGGCTCCGTAACTAGGGGACCGGCTTCAGCCCGGTCTCAGAGGAAGGGTCCTTATCGTGTGGCCTTGGTCTCTGAGTCTCTGATCCTCGTAAACCACGATCCGGTGGTCCCCACTTACCGGTTGGGTCTCCCGTCCTGGGCCTCGAGGACCCGGTACTGGGGACCCGAAGAGACTAAAGGTGGGTGGGGTCTACACCGTCGAGTCTGAAAAGGAAATTCAGTCAAGAGACTCGGTGAGACTCAGGAAGGTTACGTAAGGAAAAAAGGGGAAATATGGTCTGTTGAGCTTAAAGTAACGAACGTAAGTTATCTTTGTGGGTTGTTGGGTCTCGAGTTCGTCCTGAACCTAGGTTTCACTACACTTTCACTTTCACTTTTTCCACGGGTCAGCACAGGCTGAGAAACGTTGAGGTACCTGACATATCTGGTACCTTGAGAGGTCCGGTCTTATGACCTCACCCATCGGAAAGGGAAGAGGTCCCCTAGAAGGGATGGGTCCCTAGCTTGGGTCCAGAGGGAGTAACGTCCACCTAAGAAGTGGTTTCAACTTAGTCTCTACTTCTCACCAAAACGGGTGTAAACAGGTGACGGGACAAAGAGACCCCTCCGAGGCACCCACGGGACCTCGATCCTATCGTGTCCAGTGATCTGTGTGACGGGACGTGGCGGGGGAAGGGGTTCAAAGGTCCCTTTGTCGGATGGGGTCTCCGGGACCTCTTTCGGACCCTGTGTGGTCGGGGGGCACCCCACTCGTGTACCAAAATCCCACGGAAGATTGAAATTGCCTAAGAAGAGGGGGTTGGGTGAGAGGGTACGGGGGCGTGGGGGTCCGAGGTCCGACGGGGAACGCGCAATGATTGAGTGAGTCGGAGGGGTTGTTCAGTCGAACTGAGTGTCGGTCCCGTCTTGTTTGAAATAAAGACACTTTTTCTGGGTGTGAAACCTTAAATCGCAGTGATTTCCCGATTGAACCTCGGGATCGATGGTACACCGATCGTTGGGGCGTAGGGTGCAGGACTCGGCCGGAGAAGTGAGTAGGTATCGGCGGAGGACCAGACAGAAGAGAAGGAATATAAGAGGACGTAGAAAGTCTAAAACCGCTCGTTTGAGGAGTTTTTGTTTTAAAAGTAGGACTTTTGATTTTATTTTTGTTTCTTGTAAAACTAGTTCCGTACAAGAAACCTCGAACACTACTTTAGACCTCCTTTTTGTTCCAAGAACTAGAAGGAAAACGTTCTCCTTGGGTAGTTCTAAGAGGGTGACTACGCTACCCCCTGTTCCGGCAGGAGGAGGATCGAAAGGCACATTTTAGCGAAATCGTTTGTTTTTATACTTTGTTACTTCCTTGGGTGTGTCGTGTGTATGTACGAACCCTATTGACACACACACGCACGCACGTGTACACACGCACACAGGTGTACACACGTACGGGCCTATCGTCCCTCGTTTTCCTTTCGGTCCCGCACGTGGTCACAACTCTCGCACCCCGCAGATGTCTTTCTTGGCGGGGGGGGCGCGGGGGGCGGTTTCCCCACACAAAAACACGTCCAAAATCGGATAGTTATTGGTGACAACACCGCACCGACCGGGCCGGGAGCACCAAGGACAATCCTAACGTTCTGCGGGAAGTCGTTATTGGTAGGCCTTTGAAACTCTTTTATTTCCAAATAATGAATGTCCTGGACCTTTCATGTGTCGTATGGACCCTGGTGTGTCGTTTCAGTACCTATTTCTCTCGAGTCCCTGTGCCCGGACCCCACAAGACGGAAATAACCCCAACTCCGTCCCCCCGAGATCTCAAAGCTCCCGAGTGAGAAATAACCACTCAAAATTTTGTCTTCTCTCCCCTTAAATTTCGCATGGTTCTGTTTTCTTGTTCACCGAGCCTCCTAGACGATGACTTTAGTTGGCTTTAGAGATGTTGTCTCCGCGGAGTCACCCCTCTCGGTCGGACCGACCCTAGATCAGGACCCCGACCGTTACACAGATAAGTTCTGTCGGCAGAGACCTCACCTACGGAGAAACTTCACCTACGGAGCCGTTAGTTTCGGATTCAGTCCGTGAACGTAAAGTTTTTTTCTTCTTCTTCTTTGTGTACGTTCACACTTCCGAGCGAGATCCCAACGCCTCCTCCTCCAGTGTCTTGCCCCTATTGCGGCCCGTCACGAGTGGAAAGGTACCGCGATAGACACTCGCACCTTCTCTCCTCTCTGTAGACAATCGTAGACAGGACAGATCGTCTTGAGAAGCAGGAAGTTATCCAGTGAAATGTCCACCTCGTTATTTTCCAGGTCTTTGCGTAAAGTACTTTTCACGTACAGTAAGGACGAAGAACCGGTCCAGGGGGAGTCTCCCGGAAAGAGGGACGTAAAAACAACAAAAACAATTTTATCAGTAAATAACTAAACCGACGAGTCTCAGAATCAACGTCGTACACCCTAGACCAAGGGACTGGTCCCTAGCTTGGACCCGGGGGACGTAACCCTTGTGTCTCAGAATCGGGGACCCGGTGGTCCTTGTAGGGAGAGGGACGTAAAAATTGGTAGCAAAGGAGGTTTTCAACGGGGGCGTTGGACGTGGAGGGGTCTGCCTTGTCGGTGTTGGAGTGGAGATCTGGGAGAGGGACGAATTGGAGTGGGAGAGGCTCCGACCCGAAGAGAAAAGTTTCGGAAAGAGGGATGCTGTACAGTAAACCTGGGACAGGTCCAGTCTCGGGGGCCCTCGACAATTGTCGGGTGAAGGGTACACCTTCATGTGGCCCCGGTGGAAGGTGTAGGACGAGAGATCTCCACTCAGGACCCTGAACTGTCGCTTGGACGTGGGGTCACCGACAACTTCCCACTCCCCTGGATGGTTCTCCGACTACGTAGTTTCGTTGTGACCCGTTCTTGGTAGGACCTACGGGGGGAAGCCACGACTCGTATTTTAATATGACTCACGTTGGTAGTCGGAACTTCTCTCAGTTGTGGACTTAAGACATTCTTACGAGATTTGTCTCCTGTCATTTTTGAGTCATCGTAAAGAGATCGTGAATCACGTGTGTTTAGTGAACCGGAGACCGGGACCGTCCGGAAGAAGATCAAATACGAAGGAGATAAATCGTAGAGGAGCAGATCTGAGTCCCTCAGCCCCTGGTCCGATCACTCTCTCTATACTCGCACGTAGACGTTTAATTTGAACCCTGCGTATTTGGAGTCCCTTAGTCTTGGGGATCAGGCACCCCCATTAAACAAGAAAGAGGGACTTTAGACTGTCATACTTTCTAGTAACAGAATCGGAACTACAACATTATACGAGTAACATTCCCGGTATTACTGACCTTGTACTTCTGCAGTATGGGTCCTTTCCTTATTGGGGTGAAGGGGGTTCTCTTCAGGATTTCAGACAAGTGTCCCGGTCTTTTCCTAGACTGTGGTCGCTACTGTAGAGGAGGTCAGTATCAAAATTTTACCGGAAAATTTTACAGGAACTTTCCCTGGTCTTACGTAGAGTTAGAGTGTCTCAAATTTTATCACGAAATTACTGTGTTCGTATTTACTTATTATTATTATTTATACCAATCTGACACACAAAAAGGGGGTTCCCTTCAAAAACCGTTTCGTGTAACTCATAAACTTAGGTTTTATAAACCTTCTGTATGAAACTCTGTTTTATCAAAACTCTGTTTCGGTTTTACTAATACCCCCGAGTAAGACTACAAATTTACGACAGAGTGATAGTCACATCTTTCCGAAAAATATTTTATATTCTTTTTATTTGGGGTGAACAAGTGTGGTGAAAATGAATTTTACAAGAATTAATGATATTGAGACCTCCCAAGAGTAGGTCTGTCCAGGTAAAAAGAAAGGACGGTTGATTCGGTGGAATTGTGTGTCACCTCTTAAGAAGGAGTCTTAAAGACTCTAACGTAGCTATAATTAAAACGACCAAGTGAATAGAGAAAGATTTCTCGACACGACGCGACACGAATCAGCGAGAAACACTGGGGCACCTGACATCGGACGGTCCGAGGAGACAGGGACCCTAAGAGGTCCGTTCTTATGACCTCACCCAACGGTAAAGGAAGAGGTTCCCTGGCAGGGCTGGGTTCCTAGTTTGAACCCAGAGGACGTAGGGTCCGTCTAAGGGATGGTAGACTCGGTGACCTCTTCAGGTTGGGTGCATAGTATGTTAAGTGGATAAATGTACGTGTCGAAATGTTCGATTTCGGGAGACCGAAAATCGAACGAGTGTCTCGACGTGTTGGTGCCGAAGTAAACCAAAATTGTAGGTACGTTCTTGGTTACCTAACTGTAAGTTTCCTCGGGTCCGTAATCCTATGGTCGGACTAGGAGCAAAGATCATTGAAGACATAAGAGTAGTGTTGACGGTGAGAGTTTTTGTGAGTGAAAGATTTAAGGACAATTACGAGGGTTTACTTTGTGCTTTCGAAGTCCGACAGTTTAAATAGAAAACGGGCTTAAAAGAAATTCAGAGTTGGGTTCGGATAAATGTCGTTTCGCAGACGAAAATTTAGTAAGGATTGTTTTGGATTGCTCTATCGGGCGTAGGTTCGTTCCTACGATGTAGGAGGTCCGTGAGTGACGTCGACCTGTTTGGCGGACCTGGTGACCTGCTCGCGGGACTGTATCAGCGACTCGGGACCAAAGACCCTCCCGGGTCCCGTGAACTTACACCGGTCGTTGGAGCGTACGGACCGGGACAGGTACGGGTCTCTACACCAGTTCCTTCTTGATCGTCTCCGATTCATTCTTTAGGTGCCCACCGCTTCCTGATCTCTTTCGGTTCTGTTCCGCACTGACTGGACCCAGGAGACCGACTCCTACGTACTCCGCCTTGCCGTGGAGTCACCGGTGAAGTGATCTTTGTTTCCTCCGTCTCGCCAGTCTTACGTGTGCCAACATTTACGTGTCGACTCTCGACACCAACGTCTCGAAGCTCTTTCTAGGGGTCCGGAGTCGACTTCCTCCTGAGTCGTTCTAGGTTTTGTTTTGTTTGGTCTTTAGTCCTTCACCAGTCCTTCCCTAAAAATTTACATAAGGGACCTTACACCAGGCCTTTGAGGTGAACGTGCTCCGACTCCGCCGGTCCTAAAACCCCAGGGGGAAGGAGGACCAATAATCAAAGTCCCTGTACGATTCATCACCCTGCAGATCCCTGTATCACATACGATTCAGTTAAGTCAATACAGACTGAGAAACTCCGGGACACCTGACATCGGAGGGGTCCGAGGAGACAGGTACCCTAAGAGGTCCGTTCTTATGACCTCACCCAACGGTACGGGAAGAGGTCCCCTAGAAGGGTTGAGCCCCTAGTTTGCATGCAGAGAACGTAACCGTCTGCTAGAGAAATGGTGATCACGGTGGACCCGAGGGGAGCACCGAATCTTCCATTTCTTAGACGGACGTTACGACCTCTGGACCCAGAACACCTCTCGTCAGGGAACACTACTCGTCTCAGGTCGGTTAAGGTCTTCGATGTCCTGAAACTCCATCGAACCTTAAATATGTCTTTTTCCTCCCGTCCCTCAGTCCTTCCCTGTCTTCCTTTTAGACCTGTGTCCTTCTTACCTTTCCCCAGCCCCCCAGCCCCTCCCCTGTTCCCAATGAGGGACAAAGTGGGTCCTGGGTGGCGGAGGGTGGGACCCCAGTGGCGAAACCAGTTTAGAGTAGACAACGATTCCACGGGACCACCCACAGGCACACCGGCCCCGGAGCCTCTCTCCAACGGGACCGAGGTGCCCTCCCCCCCGGTGTCCTCAGTCACTGCCTCGTACATTCCGGTCGCGGACGGAGTCTGCGCAGACGGACGACGGAGACACACGGACTAAATCTTCGGGCGGCAGCGATAAGTGTTTCCGGGTTTCCACCTCTGTTCGGTTCCCAGGTGGGTGTTACTTACCTACTTGTGTTACACCAGGTGAGCGTGGCACCTGACTTAGAGTCGGTGTTTGCCCTCTCTTCGTGACTTCTGTCCCCGTGACGTTTGCGCGGCTCGCCTTCGACCAGGGCGCCCCTGTTCACAACGGACTAGGGCAAGTACACTTTACAGGTTTACTCCGCTCAGATGTCACTTCCGTCTAATCGTCAACGGCTCGTCACTCACCCCTCTCACCCTCTCTACCGAGGTCTCCGTGCCCCACAGGAAAAGCCTGCCCGTCTCCCATGTTCTTGACCTCTTAGCACTGTCAGTGCGTCGAGACGCTCACAGGAACTACGGTGACTTGAGATAGCAAACCACAAAAAAGACAAAACCAACGTGGTTCGTCGCACACTCAGAATCAAAGGGTTGGTCCCTGACTTAGACACGGGGGACGTAATCTTCGTGTTTTAGAATTGGTCACCTGGTGGTCCCTTCAAGGACTTGACGTGCCCAAATTTTCCAATTTTACCAATACATATAAAGTGGGGACTTGTGTGCACGCATGTGTGTCCCCGTTGACGTACCTAACACGGACAAAAGACTCTCACACAGATTAGATACACACACAGAAGTAGGTCCCCGTCTGGGTCGATATCGGAGGTGCTTTGCAGGGTCGGAGTGTGGACAGTCGGTTCCAAACGTGTCACACTCGCCCGTTCAAAGGGATGCAGCGACTCGTACCGTGACCCTTTGGCCTAAAGTGACAGGACAAAATTTGGGGTCCAAACAGGGGAAGTCTGGGACCTTAGTTCGTCTCTTCCTGTCACTGCTCCGAATGGACCTTCACTCGAGAGGGTCTTCCGATCCTTTGTTTTTGTGTTTGTCCCGATACCTCTGACAGGTGCCACAATTGTGCCGGGAGGAACGGCGATAAGTCTTTACCTACGTAGGGGGAGTCCGGGAAGTAGTGGGTGTTGAAAGTCCTAGAAACACGAGGAGTGCCACGTGAGGCGATAAGGAGAGACGAACACTGAAGTACAGAAAGAGTTCGCCTAATCAATTTTTCTCCTTCGTGAATCCAAATTCGGGATTTCAAGTTCTTATTTGGGGTCAGGTCTTAAAGAGAGCACCGGTGTTTCCAGTGGTACTTTATGGACGATTTGCCAATCGAACTGACGATGTAAGCGGAGACAAAATCTCGGAGAGTCTCTTTCACTTTCTTTCGTGATATATGAAATATCTATATCTATGATATAGTATATATATATAAATAGTAAAGTATATATAGAACAGGAACGACGTCCCGTAAAACCTAGAATTAAGGTATCGGTCCTTAGCTTGGACACAGGGACCACAACCTTTGTGTCTCAGAATTGGTGACCTGACGGTCCTTCAGAGTTGTGATATGCGAAACATTTTGTCCTGTTGATGTTACAACACAATTGTTTTAGGCGTTTTAGTTGGGTACAAGATGAAACACCAGGGTTGGTTTTGAACCCCTTGAGAAACAGGTGACTCTGAGTATCTTATTTGTGTATCTAAACGGAACTGCCGACTTGATGGGTCCTGAGTAATTCCATTTTCCGGTCTCGGAAACCGTTACCTTAAACTTTTCCTTTTACTCTTCAACTCAAAAAGGGAAAACTACTCTAAAGAAAGAAAGAAAGAAAGAAAAAAAAATCTGGTACGGTGCACCATACACCCTAGAATCAAGAGGTTGATCCTTAACTTGGTGTGGGTAACTCAACCTTCGTGTGTTAAAATTAGTGTCCTGACGGTCCCTTCAGGGAACTACTCTAAAAATTTAACTTTCTTTAACTTAAGTTTTTTTCTACCTTTTGGTAAAGGAGTCTTGATACTCTATAGACACGAGATCACACTCTTCCTCTGAGGGGTCAGGACATTACTGAACCCCCCGCTCTTCCGGGGGGTAGTACCTACCTCGGAGGACTCTGCGTGACACTGGAGTAAAGGGTCGACGGTACGAAAAGACTTCTCTTGATCTCTTGAGAAGTTCCTTTAATCTCTACGGTTCCCTTGTAAAGTACGTACCAGAGTTATTTCCTGTCTTTACCGTCCCTGGGTTGTCTTTGTCTTCTATAATTCTTCTCCACCGTTCTTATGTGTCTTCTTGACATGTTTTTTCTAGAAGTACTGGGTCTATTCGTACTACCACACTAGTGAGTGGATCTCGGTCTGTAGGTCTTTACGTTTCAATTCACCCGGAGTCCTTCGTAGTGATGCTTGTTTCGATCACCTCCACTACCTTGAGGTCAACTCGATAAAATTTAGGATTTTCTATTACGACACTTTCACGACTTCAGTTATACGGTCGTTTAAACCTTTTGAGTCGTCACCGGTTTCCTGACCTTTTCCAGTGAAAAGTGAGGTTAAGGTTTCTTCCCGTTACGGTTTCTTACGAGTTTGATGGTGTGTTAACGTGAGTAGAGTGTGCGATCGTTTCATTACGAGTTTTAAGAGGTTCGGTCCGACACTGTCATGCACTTGGTACTTGAAGGTCTATAAGTTCAACCTAAATCTTTTCCGTCTCCTTGGTCTCTCGTTTAACGGTTGTAGACAACCTAGTATCATTTTCGTTCTCAAGGTCTTTCTGTAGATGAAGACGAAATAACTATTGCAGTTTGGGAAACTGACCCCTCTAGTGTTGTTTGACCTTTTAAGAAGTTCTCAACCCTTATGGTCTGGTGGAATGGACTGAGGACTCTTTAGACATACGTCCAGTTCTTCGTTCAGTCTTGACCTGTACCTTGTCGTCTGAACAAGGTTTAACCCTTTCCTCATGTACTTCCGACATCTAACAGTGGGACGAATATATAAATTGAATATACGTCTCATGCAGTCCGCTTTACGACCCGACCTACTTCGTGTTCGACCTTAGTTCTAACGACCCTCTTTATAGTTATTGGAGTCTATACGTCTACTGTGGTGGGAATACTGTCTTTCGTTTCTTCTCGATTTCTCTGAGACCTACTTTCACTTTCTCCTCTCACTTTTTCGACCGAATTGTGAGTTGTAAGTTCTTTGATTCTAGTACCGTAGACTAGGTAGTGAGGTACCGTTTATCTTCCGCTTTGTTACCCTTGTCACTGTCTGAAATAAAAGAACCCGAGGTTTTTAGTGACGTTTACCACTGACGTCAGTACTTTAATTTTCTGTGAGGAACCTTCTTTTCGATACTGGTTTGATCTGTTGTATAATTTTTCGTCTCTGTAATGAAACGTTTGTTTCCAGGTAGATCAGTTCCGATACCAAAAAGGTCACCACACATACCTACACTCTCAACCTGATATTTCTTCCGACTCGTGATTTTTTGACTACGAAAACACCATAACCTCTTCTGAGAACTCTCGGCGAACCTGACGTTCCTCCCTGGGTATCACATACACTAAACGACAGACGAAAAGATAGAAAAAGAGACATTACAATGTAGTCCGTCTCAACGCTTTGATCTGTTTATCTCAGAAAGAGTTTGGGATGGTACATTACCCATCTTAAACACCTGGAAAGAACGAAAGACAGAGGGTTAGCGACCCCTTGTTTTGGTAAGTCTACCGACTACCGGTCTGTCTCGTCCACCGTACAACCCCGCACCTGTGAGTGGGACTGTGGCACTCGAAGTGGAACTAGACCATTCTGTGGTCCTAGGGGTACTGCCAGAACAGATAAGGGAGGAAATACGACAACTTTGTCTTTTCTTTTTACCTTCTTACGTCTCCTCGTCATCCTTCGTCTCTGGGCTACCTAGTTGGGAAGAGGGATCCGAGGGGTCCACCCCCTGGTGGGAGAGGTTCTCTGGTCTAGTAAGCACAAGACGACACAGGAGTGACACCTCGACCTTCCGTCGGGACTGTGACCTACCTAGCCCCCGAGACCTAAATAGTAGTAAGTGAGTGATTCAACAAAACATAGGCTGCGAAACGTTGGGGTACCTGACGTCGTACGATCCGAAGGGACAGGAAGCGATAGAGGACCTCAAACGAGTTTGAGTACCCGAAGGGTCCATCGAGTCAACCATTTCTTAGGTGGACGTTACGTCCTCTGGGACAAGTTAAGAGTCCAGCTCTTCTAGACGACTTCTTACCTATCCGATGGGTGAGGTCATAAGAAACCTAGGGAACCACCGAGTCGACCATTTCTTAGGTAGGTAGACGTTATGTCCCCTGGACCCAAACTAGGGACCCAACCTTTCAAGGAACCTCTTCCCTTTCCGATGGGTGAGGTCATAAGACCGGACCTCTTAAGGTACCTGTCATATCAGGTACCCCAGTGTTTCTCAGTCTGTGCTGACTCGCTGAAAGTGTAAGTACAGTCAACTCAGCCACTGTGGTAGGTTTGTAAAGTAGCAGACAGCGGGAGAAGAGGGCGACGGGAGTCCGAGAGGGTCGTAGTCTTAGAAAAGGTTAGTCAGTCGAGAAGAGTAGTCCACCGGTTTCATAACCTCGAAGTCGTAGTCAGGAAGGTTACTTATAAGTCCTGACTAAACGAAGTCCTACCTGACCAACCTAGAGAAACGACAGGTTCCCTGAGAGTTCTTAGAAGAGGTGTCGTGGTGTTAAACTTTCGTAGTTGAGCTCCGACCCCTGATCCCCACCCGAAACGAGATGGTGACTGACTGGGTCACAGGAACCGACTCGGAGAGTAGACCACTTTGGAGTTAAAGGAGTAGGTACTTTACTCATCTTTAAGTGGAAAGAATGGTTTCTTTCGTACCTCTCTGCCCACACAAATATATTGTGAGGTGCTTAGAGTCTTCTAGAAATGTTTGTGTGTACAGTAAAACTTGAAACACTAAGGAGTGGGAACTCAAGGACCTAGATCCCACAACCGAGGGACAAACGGATAGAGGGTCTCGTAGTGTCTGTACGAATCTTAGATTGTGCGGTCGACCTTTTAGCAGGAGTCTTTGGGAAACTGAGGGTACTAGGACGAAAAACGGACTACAAGTGACGGGGTTGACAAGTAGAGTCTCGAAAAGGACTGTCGCAGTGGACCTCCACTAGAGACCCCGGCACCCAGTGTGTCCTACCCCCACCCCCACCATACCCCTCGATCGTCACTCGGGGCTCGGACCAGTGTCGAGGATGGGGGTTAGGAGTCCGAGTAGGCGTGTGTGCGACGGTCCTCGCCTTCGGGGTCTCCCGCCACTCCTCACTGTCCCCATAAACTGAATCTTCGAAACTAGATCAAAGATGACCTAGGCGACCGAGTTAAGTCTGGTTGTAAGACGCGAATCTAGTCACGAATCAAAGTAAATTTAACTCGACTGCAGGCATCGGGAGTCCTGGGGGACAAGGAATGGAAAGGTCTACCTTTACTTATTTACTACAAAGGTAGGAAGCACTCCGTGAGTCAAGTTACGATCGACTACGATAAAGAATCTCCATGATCGACTGAAAAGACCTCGTGAGTGACACACGACCCGGGGTGTAACCTACACCGGAAAGAGGACATTAGGTACAGTCGAGAGTATGGGATGGCTACCCTTTTGACTCTAGGAGCGAGTCTGTCGACTACCCCACCGGGTCTGCCAGTCGTTCCCTCGTCCCGAAGCCGGTTCCGACAGAGGTCTCGGGTCTCGACATCAACGATGCAGTATCGTCCGTGTCCGCTCCCTAGGGATGAACCCGGTGACTCGCGACCCAAACGTGGTGACCGGTGGTGTGGTGCGCGGTCGGCACTCGGGTCCTGACCCTACTCTTCCCCGTGTCTGGGGAAGGGGGGTGGAGGGGGTCGTGGCTCAGAGCCCCCGAGTGTACCACGACCTCCGGTCCAAGCACAGGAGTACGAACTAGAAGGGTAGGTCCCGCTACGGGGAAGAGAGTGCCAACAACCGGTCGTTCCCGTGGTCGCAGTCGCAGAACCAGTCGCTCGACAAACCACCGTGAGAAAGGGACGTCCTTCTTTGTGCCACCTAAATCGGTCAACGACAGTGTCCGAATTCCGGTGGTCCTGGGGGTCCTCCGGAACAGATGCGAGTACGTCAAGGGTCTTAGGTGTAAGGGGTGCTGAGCACCCTTTCCGTCGGGCCTCCCCGGCACGTACAGAATACTCCTCCTCCTCTCGTACTCGCTACAGAGTGTTGTCCGACCGTCGTTGGAACCTCGCAAAGAGTCGGACGAGGGTCCTGACTTAAAGACCTTACAAGACACTCCACTTCACCCTGACTGACCGGGTTCCCAGTCCCTGGTGTGGGTCAAAGGAGGACTCTGACGTACTTCGTGAACTACCCGACGTCCCGCTAACCAGTCACGGTCGTCTCTCGGGCCCGACCCGCAGCAGGGTCGGTCCTCCCCCTGCCCTCACGGGCCCTCAGAGGGTGCACTCGACCTGTCTGACCCTCCAAACCTCAAGTATCGTCGTGTCCGAGAAAGAGGGGGTCTAGCGGAGGTAGTTGTCGGCCCGTCCCGCAAGGGGTCGTAGACTATCTGTGTCCCTGGGGGACGGTTTGGTACCCGGACCCACGTCGCCTCCCGTGGCGTCGCACCAATGGGGTCCAGTCCGTCGTAGGGGCCGAGTGTCTCGTCGTAGCCTCCGACCTCTCAGTCGAGACGGCGAGCAGGTGTCCGACGGGGGTCGGGACACGGTTGTCGGTGGCGTGTCGGAGAACCCGAGAGGTTAGCGTCTCGGGTCCGCCCGGGATCGGTACAAGGACCGTATTGGAAGTAGAAACACGGGCCGGTCCTCTTCCGTCCCGGGGTCTTCGGGACGGGTCCTCGGTCGGAGACCGGGAAAGGAGTCGGACGGAGGTCTGTCTGCCGTCGGGGTGCCGGTCGGAGGAGTCAGAGGGACCTCTCGACTTCCGCCGACACCGAAGAGGTCGGAGGTTCACGTGTGTTCTCCGAGGACCCGTGTGGGAAATGTCTTAGGACGAACTCTGTTCCACCGGGTGTAGGAACGTAAACCCTGGTCCCCCTTAGAAGAGAATTATTCGAACCAAACCCGTCGTCTTACTGTCTTCGTCTTTAATGGAACAGTTCTATTGATGTCATCTTTCTCCGGGGGCCCGACGCGAACCTGGTAACGGACAGGACGACGTGGGACCGGCTGCCGGAGACGGTTCTGGGACCTGGTTTCGGGGTGGACCGGTGAAGGGTCGTGGAAACCCTAGACCCTGACCTACCATCCATTGTCGAACCCGTAGTCCCGACTGGACCAAGGGTCCACCGGGTGGGTGGTCTCGGGGGTTTCGGAGTGAAAGTGAGGGTGTAAAAGCTCCCATGGCTCCTACGACAGGTCAAAAGACCCTGAGAAACTACGTTTTACTCGACTTTCCTCCTGGTCTATTACCCCATATAATCCCCTTTGGAGTCGACCCCTGGTAAAGGAGGATAACGACAACCCGTGTACGGTTGTCCACTCGGCCCTTCTGAGGGTCCGTGGCCACACCCGTTCCTACGGTAGACTCTCACCTTGACTGGGACCCGGACCGGGCCGTCGCCGTCAGTCGTCGAGTAAAGGACGGAGAGAGGGGACTCTACATTTGAGTCCGGTCCAAGACGAAATTCATTGTGAAATAGGGCTTCACCGGAAAATTCATAATACATTACAAAAGAACGACTTAGACGACAGAAAGGAGTGGGGTGGTGGAAGGAGGTTGCTACTCTCATAAAAACAGTATGTTACCCCGAACCTTTTGTCCTTTTGTGGAAGGGTTTACTGGGAAGGACCCACCCCCCCACCACTGGGGGGCTTTCGACACACAATTTACTTGGACTCACGGATCGTGTTTCGTTTTGGCCGGTCCAGAGGACGACGTGGTGCTTCTTCGGTAGCGTCCTAAGAGTGAACCCAAAATAACAAACAAAAGGTAAACTAAAAATAAGGTTACCTCCCTCTTTTCAGTGAGTACTGATCACCACCTCATGACTCTATCGTAAGATTAGAGGAGCAGTACCCATGGTCTAAAAGTTTAACACCTCTAGTTTTCTATCTCTGGGGAGTACACCCGACTGTCCAATAAACTACTGGACGAGACCCCCTGTCTTTGTCATAGTCTAAGGATGGGTGAATAAATTCCTAGTTATCTTTCGAGATCGGGAAGGGCGAACACTGCTAAGTCCGAAGTAAAAAGACGAGGGGTAGTAAACGATCGAGCTGGGTCGAGAGTCTTGAGAACACTGAGACGTCGGGAACTTCACTCCTTTCCCCTTCCTGCACCGTTCGACCCCTCGACCGACTGGCGAGATGAAGGAAGAAGTCGTTACTGGCTTTTCCCCTTGAACTGTTTCTTCGGTCTTGGCGGGTCCTTTATCTTTGGGTTCGGCGATGAGTGACACAAAGGAGGCGTCGGTGGCCGAACTACATTATTAGCGAGCTCATCTCTTGGTGCAACCGGTGAACAAGGTGACGTTTCCCTTCTGTCGCGTCCCTCCGAGCCCCACTCCAGGACGCACGACGGAAGGCCCCTGGACCAACCGGAAGGGAGAGATTACCGGCAGACTCACGTGGAGAGTCCGAGTCGAACTTCCGACTCTAAGGACAGGACCGGATCCGGTCCGAAGGGTCCGTTGCGATCACCATTTCTGGGACGGACGGTTGCGTCCTCTGTATGCTCTCCGCCCAAGGTAGAGACCCAGCCCTTCCAGGGGACCTCCTCTTGTCCCGTTGGGTGAGGTCATAAGAACGGACCTCTTAGCCCGTCGTGTGCTAACAAACACCCACACCACTCACCTATCCTTCCACCCGAGACCCCGGTCTGATGGACCCGAGTTCAGGGGCGGATCGGTAGTCGCGACCCCATCAATGACTCGAAGGGACTCGGAGTTAAAGGGGTAGTCGTTTTACTCCCACTATTAACGTAGATTGAATATATCAACAATACTACTAATGTTTCCACTAAAAATTAAAATAAAAAAAACCGGGGTGGACATCGTACTTATTAAAGAGGTTGGTCCCTGACTTGGGTGTGGAGGACGTCACCTTCGTACCTCGAAGGACCTGGTGGTCCCTGCGGGAGTTTCTCTACCAAAAATTAAAGGTACTTTTATTTTAAACTCTTAGTTTTCTTTATTAAACACACTTGACTAGTTGTGTTGCGATCCGGATATGTTTCAAGAGTTATAGACCGAAGTCTTTAAGTTGTCGAAGAAAGTTTGTAATCCCCAAGTCTACAATCATAAGTATTTTAAAACTCTTTGTTGAATTTTTTATTAATAGTTTACCATGAAAGAGGTAGGACGACGAAATACTTTATGGTATACCTTGTGATGTACGATTCAGCGAAGTCACCACAGGCTGAGACACACTGGGGTGTCTGTCGTCGGGTGCTCCGAGGGGTTAGGGACCCTAAGAGATCCGTTCTTATGACCTCACCCAACGGTAAAGGAAGAGGTTACGTCCTTTCACTTTTCACTTCCACTTCAACGAGTCAGTACAGGTTGAGAATCGCTAGGGTACCTGACGTCGGATGGTCCGAGGAGGTAGGTACCCTAAAAGGTCCGTTCTCATGACCTCACCCAACGGTAATGGAAGAGGTCCTGTGATGTATGTTGTACGATTTATTAGTACGGTCCAGGATGTCTCTGAATTTCCGTATCTTTGATTTGAGTGTATTTTTGTTTCGAAATTACATTTGTACATATAATCGTAATTCTTTTTAGATCTTATAAAGTCATACTCACGTAGGCTAAGGACTCGGAATAGATACCTATTCTCCCTCTCTTCTTACATCACCTACTGTGAATCCACTGGTCGACAGGGTCAGACGGAACCTGACCGGGCAAAATCGTGACCTTCGGGAACTAGGAACTTGGTCCTGTCCACCGATGGGACTGAGATAGAGTCGGTAGTTCCCGGACTCCTTCTCCACCTACCTGTCAAAAGGGAAGGTCCAGTAAGATATTGTAGAAAAATGAAGCGGGTGTACTCCGACTCTAGCGTCTCGTAGGGGGGAGTGACACTGCGGGAAACTGGACTCTTTCACACGACCTGGTCACCTGGTCATTCAGTCTCCGGGGAGAGGGTTTATATACCCTCCGGCCCGGTAATGTACCGCTGTGTTGTCGTCGTCACTGTCACCCCTACTGGTAAATGTTTCGTACAGGTCACGCGAGTTAGTTGTCTAGTGCTTTGGGCCCTTCCATCTGGTCCTTCGGGACGACACTGACGGGCGATCTAAGACTCTCCTACACGTGTCGTGCTCGGGCGTCCCCTTCCGGTCCAGGGAGGGTGACGAGACACGTCTTTCCTTTGGGGAGTGGGAGGAGGGAGGGGGGGTCTGGACCTGGGAGGTCCTTCCGCCCTGTTCCTTCCTGCCCTTCTGCACGACAATCCCTACAACGGGATCCTACCTTCTGCCGAGATTCGACCCGCCCTCCGATGTCTCTCCTGTGAATTCCCTGGAGGAGGAGATTCCAGGACGACGGGACTGTTGTCTCTACTTGCCCTCCAAGGTTCCTGGGTCTCCAGGGCTCTCTGGTCTCCTCTCCGGGTCCTTTGTGCCGGTGACCCCGAACCCTCAGAGACGGTAGGTCGGACCTCGCCCTCCAGGATGGATCGTGAAATTAGAAGAAGTGACAGAAGAGACACGACAACCAGTGCCGGTGCCAGTGTCCTTACCCAAGGGGCACCATTATCTAGACTTCTTCAATCGTCTACCCTGTCTTTTCCCCTTCTCTCGGACCAGTACAGCAAGACTTGAGTAGGGTCCGGAAATTGACCTCCGTTTCACCGACTTAAGGGTGCGAACACTCCTTCCGTTCCACTCCCGTAGCACCGAGGACACCCCTACACAGACCTCGTCCGAGACGGGGCACACACCCTCCGGCTCCGTTGCCGCACCCGAGGTCGGTCTTGCGGGCTCAGGACTCACAGTGCGTCTCGACCGGGGTCCCGCGAACTCGCCCTAGTCCTTCAATAAACCCCGTCTTACTCACTTTTCTCTCCTCTTACACCACTCCCCCGTCTCCATCTCGAGCAGGGCACCACTGAGGCACAATATGGTCTGCCCGTACAACAACGTGTGTGTGTCTGCACGTACGTGTGTGTGTGTACGTGCACGTCTGTAGGTACGTGTGTGTTCGCTCGCATGGGTGTGTACGTGTGAGTACGTGTGTATGCCAGACGATCCGACACAGTTACACACGCACTGGGAACAACTGGTCTCCCTGGTCTCTGTCGGGACCGGTCGTCAAGAAGTGGAGAGCCGGTACTGTAAGAGTGCACTGTGTCGGTGGGGGAGCGGCAATGACGGGTTGCAGTCAAACTCCCTTCATTTGTTAAACATTGTGGGTGACTGCGGCGTGATTCTCCGAGGGACTCCGTCTCTACCCCCCACCCCCCCGTTTGGAGGGGGTCCAACGACCCTGGGTACTACTCATCTTACGTTCGGTCAAACCGGGATCAGAGTCCCAGTGGAAGTGACTGGAGTATCCAACCACAAATGGTGATGTGGGTTCTGACGGGCGTCGGGTGGGGGTCGACTCCCGGACCCGCCCGAGGGGCGTCCGACCGAGGTGTCAGTGGAGAAACGACTCACTCTGCCACTCCGCGTCCCCGAACAGGCTGTACTTCTTGACGGTCCTCCGGAGCCGAGCCCCGACCCCTGGGTAGAGCGCGCCACGTACGACATGGAAGGCCTAGTTGTTTGCGTGCCTCGAGGACGCCTACTCTGTAGTACCTGTCAGGGCCCTAGTCGTGGACCCGGAGGAGCCCTGTCGGGTGGTCCAGTGTGGGGACGGGGGACGGAGTAGGGGTCTAACCCTAGGGAGTCCCTACGAGGGCTACCTACGTCCTGACCATCGGCCCAGTCCAGACCCCCGGCCGCGGACCGCCCACCACACCTGGGCAGGTGGGAGGCTCCCCGGGAGAGTGGGAGACACTCCTGTGACCGAGTCCGAGGAGACCCCACTTCGACGCCATTCTTACACACGGATGTAATGTAAAGTCTTGAGAGATGTTTAGACTACGGAACAGTAACGGTAAGCCGTGTCCGTAGGAGACTCACACTTACGACTCATACTCCCACGTTCGCAACTCCCGTGACAACCTTTGGAGTAAGTCCTTGTTCTTTTTACTCGTAGTCCCGGGCCCTCCTGTCCTCAGTGACGAATCACCCGTCTCAAAGACAAACCCCACTACTATCGTAAACCCTATGTCTATCAAACCCCCATGAAGTCTTTACGATAGTAGTAAATATATCGTAAGTCCTATCTATATAGTATATATATATACAGGGTATACATAATAGTAGATATAGAGTTTACGATATATATCCATCGTCTGTCACATGTTCACCAAAATGTTCCATTACTGATACAAATTACAGTGACTCGACATGGGAACTTTTACCAATTTTACCAGTCGAAGTACAATACACATAAAATGGTGATGGTGTTGTTTTACGTTTTCTTCTTCCTTTGAGTTCCCTGACACCTCCGAAAGTCCTCGAATGTGCTTGGGAACTCCAACCAATGCGAGGACAGTAAAAGACGACGTAAGGGGGATCTACCAGTCGGTGCCTACGGGTGGGATACACATCTACCAGGGAGGACTACCAGGACTGGACCCCTCCGAGGTACTGGGTGATGTGGTCGGATCCCCCTCCTCAGGTAGAGCGTCTGTATTTCACTCCCCACCAAAGAATGGGGTGGGGAATTGGTGTCTGGGGAGTGGATAAGGGTGTCGGTGTGAGAATGAAGAACCCTTAAAACAGGAGAAGGTGTAGACGCGACACGCACCGCTTACGAAACTAGAGCTTCAGCTGGGGTGTCGAGACGTTCCCCCGTTCTCTACTCTGTCTCGAAGCCAGACATGGAGGGAAGGTCTCGACCTACCCCAGTGTCGAGTGAACCCCCTCCAAAGTACCGTGAAAGAAAAAGATGTAGCCGGTAGACGAAAAGTCTCGGCGTGGTCATTCTGATCTAGACCTCTGTAGGGACCACCAGGTCACCAATTCTGAAGCGGAAGGTAACGTCCCCCATTCCCAAGTTAGGGACTCGCCCCTCGATCCTAGGGTGTACGGTGCCCCGTTCATTCGGGTGTCCGGTATTACTTCTGGGTCGTGTCGGCTTTTTATTTTATTTTTTAAATGTTGATAACATTGTCTAAATTATTTCTCAAATTTTTACCGGGTGTAATTTTTTTTTTGTGGAATTTTTTATTTCTGATCTAGACCTTCACACGAGTACTACTTTATTACCGTAATCACGTTCCTCTTACGGTACCCGGGGCTCCGGGGTCGTTTCCGGTGGTCGGACGTCCTGCACGGGGTGGTCGTCGACGTCTCCCACTCAGTCCGCAGGACTGACCAGGAGCGGAGGGAGGCGGAGAGTACCGCAGGTCGGGTGAGAGCCAGTCGACAGGAGCCTTCACCGGCACGCACAGACAACGACTGCCAGGTGACGGACGTCGGGGCGCCCCCGGGTGCCTGTGGGCACGACCCCGAGGTTGCGGGCTGGGGCCGCCCGTCGACGTGACACCGACGTCGGTTTGCACCGGTCCGACGGTCCCCTGGACGGCGACCGTCGAGAGGGTTGAAGACTTCTCTTCGACCTTTACCTTGAACCTCGCTTCCGAGGACTTAAAATTTAGTTGCTTTAATTTTTTAGAACGTGCCCACCTTGTCTACGTAGACGGCCGGGGAGACGGACGGGGGATGGACCGGGGTCGTACTAGGGGGTGGCACGCAATTGGAGGAAGAAAGAACACAATTGTACTGCCCCACCCGTACCCCCGTGGTCGCACCCCTACCCGGGAGGTGGTCGATCGTGTAGTCAGTGTCAGGATGACCAGAACACTTTGACACCTTAGAGTTGTTGTGATTTTGGACCGAACTTTTATTTACGCGTAGACATGGGTGGTCGTGAACCTCAAGAATCGGGACACAAGAGCAACGCGGCGAGGTGCGGGTAGGGTACGGCGAAGGGCGGGTTCGGCTCGAGAGGGTGGACAGGTGGACCCCGTGCACGACAAGGGAGGAACACTTTGCGAATCACGAAGAGACAGAGATAAGTGTAACTGGTCGAGGATACACACGAGGATCTGGTCGAGTGTTCGGAAGAGTCCCTCCTCTCTCTGGCAGATAAAGTGAGTGTCCCGACGAGTACCAATCCTTTACGGGTTCCGTTCACTATCCAAGTAAGTAATATGCAAGAGAGATGAAAACCCATACAGACTTGAGAAGGTGTTGTTTTTCGATGTCATAATGTTGGAACGAACAATTAACCGATATCGAGTTATGTTTTATTTTGCAAATTTTAATTTCTTATTTATGTATTTTGTCTAACAAATTTTTTTCTCTCTCCGATAAAATTTTTCGGAGAAATTTTTTTTTTTTTTCTCTCTCTCTCTCTCTTTCCGATAAAATTTTTCAGGAAGCTTCCTTACTTACTCAGGGACCCTAAGTAAGACCTTGGTTGGAACGGGTGTAGAACGCCTCGACCGACGTCGTAGTGGCTTGTCCCGTTCATCAGTCCTTTGACACCTTTCTTTGTTGTCTAGTAAAGAAAGTCTCGTGCAATAAGGTGCGCAAAAGGTGATACGCTCGTGCGAGTCAGCACAGGCTGAGAAACACTGGGGCACCTGCCGTGGTGGCCCGAGAAGACTTCTTCCCTAAGAGGTCCGTTCTTAGGATCTCACCCAACGGTAAAGGAGGAGGTCCCCTGGAAGAACTCGGACCCGAACTTGAACCCAGAGGACACAGAGGACGTAACCGTCCGTCTAAGAAGTGGTGATCACGGTGGATCCTTCGGGTATATATGTATATATACACACACATAATATATAATTACACATATATATATATGTGTCTTGTATTTGGAATGATAAAATTCGTATGTCAAGTCGTCGTAATTCCTGTAAGTGTAACAGGACGTTACCAGGGGTGGTAGGTAAAGCTCTTGAAAAGGCAGTAGGGTTCGTCTTCGAGACATGGGTAATTTGTAGTTAAGGGTCTAAGGGAGGAGGGGGTACGGGACCTCTGGTGGGGAGATGAAAGACAGAGGTGCTTAAATTGAGGAGGTCTAGGGAGCACGTTCACCTTAGTGTGTCGTAAACAGGAATCCGTTGACCAAAGCAAGTGGATCGTAGTGCAACAATTCCAAGAAAGAGCGACATCGAACACAGTCTTAGAGGCCGGCAAAATTCGGACTTGGCATATTGAAACCTCCTTATACATTAGAATTCTGGGTATTTGTACGATCACTTCTCCCATCGGTGGGGGCGTCGTTCAGGTCCCACCTCAGTAGTCTCCGCCCGTGAGACCGGGGTCCCAGGGAGACAAGGTGGTCCCTAGAGAGAAGACACTGGGGGGTCCGACACGAGTTCCGATGTCTGTCCTAGAGTAAAGTGATTCTAGAGCACCGAGTGCCCCTTGAGAACGGACGAATCTTTGAGGAGTCCCGGTTGACTCCCCGTGAAGAAAGAAAAATATCTACTCGTTCACTTCCGCACTGTGCGTGCATATTAATCCACCAGCCTACGTCAAATTTATAAATTTGACATCCAACTTTGTCACGGAAGTTTCGGATCCTCCGATAAAAGTTCCTGAATTTTTTTTTCTGTTACTGTCGGGTCCGTTAGATCTTAAAGGAGGCACGATCTTCCCACGTTAAACTTCCGGGCACGACCACTTCGGTAATGAGACCGGGGCAAGGAACCGGTGGCCAGTGCAGTGTTCCGCGACCCCCACCTTCCTTGGACACGTCGCCACCCCCGCCCCGCGCTGCAGTGGGTGGCACTCGTCCTTCCCCATCCACAACCGGGGGTCGAAGAACTAGTCCGAGAGGACGTCGAAGCACCACCGCGGGCTCCGGGGGTGCCCTCCCTTGTGAACCTAGACCCTCTTCATCTCCAGGGACGCCTTCGAGTCCGGCTAGTGCAGCTACAGAAGGACCGGCATCGCCTTCCGTGTGCAGTCTCTGTGCATGTGACGCTCTCTCTGTTCTTCCCACCCGAACCGGTCAGCCAGTCGGACCGCGGGGACGGACCCGACTGTGGCGGACGGATGCCCAGAGCCGTAAGTTGGAAGTCGTAGGGCTCCCCTACCCTGGACCCATGGAGTGGTGGGTCGACCGGGAAGGGAGGGAGACCGAACGCAATTAATGAGGTTTCCCGACCGAGCCTCCCGCCCCTCCGGGGAGCCTCCCCGGTCCAAAACAGAGGACTGAGGTGACAAAAGGTGTCGGAGGGGTGAAAGGGAGAACTAGGTGGTCGAGTCCCCGGAGTCCTCCGAAAAGTTGTCCCACTCCAGTGAGCCCTAGACTCCCGCCCTCCAGACAGATCTCAACTCTCGCTTCCACTCTTCGTCTCCCCTTTGTCGAAATCCCTCATCTTGAGTTTCGATTCCTGACGGACTAGACCTGCACCGGTGCTCCCCTCACTCGGCCACGAGTCCCTGGTCCACCTCTCCACTTTGGTTCAGGGTCTACTTTAGGCAGAAAAGTTTACCGAGCCTTTGAAGTAACTCGAAAGAGATTTAGTAGCCGTGAATACTTTTAAGTGACACCAACGACGACGACGACGACGATGTAGCGAAGTCAGCACAGACTGAGACACGCTGGGGTATCTGCCGTCGGGTGGTCCGAGGGGACAGGGACCCCGGGGGCCGCCTGGTCTCTTTAATATACTCTGATGTGCAGAACACATCCTCCTCTTCTCCCGCTGTCTCCTACTCTACCGACCTACCGTAGTCACTAAGTCACTTGTACTTGAACTCGTTTGGGGTCCTCTATCACTCCCTGATAGACCGTACGACGTCAGGTACCCCAGAGTCTCAGTCTGTACTGAACCGCTGACTTGTTGCTGTACACAAAACTCCTACCTGACAAATGTCGACAGCAATTACACCATTTATTTTGGTGTGCTCCACGGGACACGAACTTGCCTTTCGTGCAGGTGGGTGCAGGAGTCCTCGGCACCCGACTCCTAAAACAGACACAGACGGAGTTCCTATTCACGGGGAGCCGTGATTCGAGTCTTCTCAGTGACTAGTGAACGAATAGGAAGTCGGCTGTAAACATCCTTGTTCCACGGGTCTCTACTGGACCTAAATACGGACGGAGAGGCCCTTTACGAAAGGACCGGTTCCCGCACCCGAAAGTCCCGACCTTGACCCGAGGAGGACCACATTCTCTCCTCGTCCCGCGAGGTCTCTCTCGGTCTCTGTCGTCTCCTCCCGTCAACAGTCGGACAAAGACGGGACAGGGGCCCCACGACTCCCGGGATGTTGACTGTATGAGGTCTCGTGTAGGTCCCCATCCTCGTTAGGAACGTCCGACGGCTATCGTTGCTGAGATTCTCCGTACGAAACTTACCTTGGCTCACTATTGAGTCTACCCGAGAGTAAATTAAATGTGTTGACAATAGTCGTAGATTAACGAGCGGTGTGTGAAGTGTCGTAGGTCTCTAGTGACTCGCACGACGCGACGGTACCGGGTGTCGGTGGTCGCACACGACAGTGAGGAACGCTGGGGTACCTGACGTCGGGGGGTCCGAGGAGACAGGTGCCCCTGAGAGGTCCGTTCCCATGACCTCACCCAACGGTGTGGGAGGAGGTCTCCTAGAAGGGCTGGGTCCCTCCCTTGGGTCCAGAGACTGTAGAGGACGTTACCGTCCGCCCAAGAAGTGGTGCTCACGGTGGACCCTTCGGTTCTTGGTGGGCTCAGTCGAATTTTTTTTGAGACGGAAGGTCGTCGGAGGTAAGGAGTGAAAAGTCCATTTGAGTCTTTCCTCGGAAGGACTCAGACGGACCTGTACCTTGGTGTCCTGTACCACCTCTCCCCGCACTCGTACGTCAGACGCCTCCCCGTCGGGACCCGAGACCCGAGGCAGACGGCAGGGAATAGGCCAGCCGAGCTCGTTCACCGAAGGGACTCAAAGGTGGAGGAAGACCCTCTACACCTGTCGCCCGAGACGACACCTGTCTCGGGCACAGGGTTCCTAGCATGCTCCCTCACACCTACTCTCCGGGTTCCGGGACCGTCGCTCTTACCCACACGTTCCCGAAGGGGTGGAGAGGGACGCGCGCGCGCGCGTGTGTGTGTGTGTGTGTGTGTGTAGGGGAAGGTCGTCGCTCGGTTCTGGTCTGGGGTGACGGACCTCCTACCTCCTCGTGGGAGTGGAGAGAACGGGAAGTGCTCGAGTCCTAGGTGGTCGTGCTGAGGTAGATTTGGTTCTCTCTCTCTTGTCACTCCCACCTCCTGCACCTCCTCCGATCTCCGAAGGACTTCACACACACACACACACACACACGTATGGTGTGCCTTAGGTATAAGTAATGCCCTTGGAATCTTTGCCTTCATTTGTTTCCCTTTTTTCAGTGGGACAAAGGTGATGGGTCTCTGTGGACAACAACTCTATGACTAGGTCTTGCTAAAGAGGTCTAATCTACGTAAATACCTTTTCAAAAGTGATTTTTTTTTTTACTCTAGGATGATATGACAAGTCAAGTACCGAAAGGAGTGAGTTGACATATAACGTTTGTAGACATGTGTGTGTATGTATGTGTGAGTGTATCATACATAATTAGTGAATTTGACCTTGTTTACCGGTGTGTAAACGAGGTTACTTCTCTACATAATATTTAATAAATTAGTTGGAAGAGAACAATCCCGTAAATCCTACAAAGACTAAAAGGGGTAATATTAATTTAGCGTTACTTGTAGGAATATCTATTTAGAGATAGGTACCATCGTAACTTACACCGAAAACTATTATATTGACGGTTTACTGGAAGATCTTTCCTGTAACGACTTCCTGTACGAGTTGAATGACGGATTTAACGGTCAGAAAATGTGTAATTTTTTTTTTTTTCTTTTTTTCTTGTTAAACTCAACTTCATTAATATCTAAGGGTCCTTCGACGTTTCTATCGTGTCTCTCCAGGGGTACATAGGGAATAGGTCAAAGAAGGTTACCAATGGAATCTATTAACGTATGTTAGAGTTTTGGTCCTTCAGTTGTACCTATGTCACACACATATCGAGATTCAGCAAAATAGTTTACCTCTAAAACACAATCGTGGTGCCGTCAGGCCTGTGTCTTGACAGGAGAGTCGGATTACTAGAGGGAGGACCCGACTCGGAAACATCAGTGTGGGTTGATGGAGGGGGGTGGTTGGAATCGGGGGACTTTGGCGACAAGTCAAAAGGAAAAGATATCACAACAGCAGAGATTCTACAATATATTTACCTTAGCATTTCGTATACCCGAGAACTCTACCGAGAGGTGAGTAGTATCGTGGGAACTGTGAATGCTCGACATCGTACCCAACCATAATTTTGAATTGAACCATAAATTGAATTAAAATTGAATTTTAACTCAATTTTTAACTTTTTTTTTTTAACTGCCACATAACGACGTGCACTCTAGAATTGAGAGACTCGTCCCTACCTTTGGTACGACGGACGCCACCTTCGGGCCTCAAAATCGGTGACCTGGCGGTCCCTTCAGGGACCTCAAGCGAGAAAAGGTGACAGCTCGCCATAGGGTTCTGTGCCTGCGCGGGGTCGCACAAATTGGAGCAAGGGGATAACTCTCTGTAAACCCGAGAAAGATCAAACCTCGGCACTGTTTATTTCGACGGCACTTGTTAGTGTATGTTCAAAAACACACTTGTATTAGAAAGTAAAGAGGCTCTATTTACACGTCCTTACGTTTAACGACCCAGTATATTATTCATATACAAATCGAAAATTTCATCGACGGTTGGACAAAAGGTCTCACCGACAGGGTAAAATGTAGGGGTGGTCGTTACGGACTCACTAGGTCACAGAGGTGTAAGAGCGGTCGTAAACCGTAACAGTGACAAAGGTTAAAATCGGTAAGACTGTCCGCATATTACTATAAAGTAACACCAAAATTAAACATAAAGGGATTGCTGATTACGACAACTTGTACAAAGAAAAAGACAACAACTTATAAAAAGACACACGAGTCACGGTGAGTATAAAAGAAGTTACTTTACAGAAAAGGAAAACAGATAAAGGATTTACCTAGAACAAAAGAGAAATTTGACCACTCAAAACTCGAAAGAAATATATGAGGTCTCTACGCAGGAAACAGAGAGAGTGTGAGAAATTTTAACAGGGGTTAGTCGGTCACCGCGGACCTACTACAAAATTAAATGTAAAGAAACTAATCTAATAATTGTTTCAGTCTAAAAAATTTTTTTTGTGTTTTGATCATCCACAGACCACTGAATTTCCTTTTGGTCGTAATTTTAGAGTGGGGTCTGGAAGGGACCACCAAGTCACCTACTCTTAGACGGACGGTCGCGTCCCCTGGGACTAAGTCAGGGGTCAGACCGTTCCAAGGGCGTGAGGTCCCTCGTCGGCTTCGGACACACGGTGTCGATGACTCGGGCTCCCGACGTCGATGGTTCCGGTCGCACGGACCTCGGGCGCGAGGTGTTGGTCTCTTCCTGGCTCTACTCTCCGTCGATCTCCCCTCAGGACGAGCGTCGTTGTTCTCTTTCGGACACGTTTCGTTGTTTCTGGGTCCCGTCCGTTCTGTTTATTTGTTTATCTAATTTCCCTTAGAGTGGGGTGTGAGCTGAATGGGTGTCCGAGGTGAGCAAGTTGCACCAGATACATCAGAGAGAAGGGGTCCATCTACCAGTGGACACTCTCGTCTCTACCCAAGAGTTACCAGCTTTATGGGCTTCCATAAGTGCAATTTTTAGTCGTAGTTGGCTTCTTCCTTTTTGTCGTTGTTACCTTTGCAAACGAGAGTAAACCTCTTCTCCTCCGCGGACCACGACGACGAGCCGGAGGGACAGGACGCCGGAGGGACAGGAGGAGAGCGGGACGAACCGACATCCGTTCCGACATCCGTCTCTGCTACCTGACACCCTTTCCACACCAGAAAAGAGTCGGAGGCTTTGCCGAGGTTCCTTAAGAAGGGTAGAGAAACCCTTCTGGGACAAGAGGGGCGGAAAAGGGTGGTTCGAGTCCAGAGGACAGTTGGTCCGTTTGAACCACCTAAGGACCGACTATGAAATCACCTTTCATTGCGAATCCACGTACTCCGAGGACAGTCGACAAACGTACAACTTGGAAAGTAAAGAGCGACACTAGCTTTCCAAAGAGGAGGAACAATCTTCTTAAAGACCTGAGTCGTTCTCCGTCTACAAGACCGCAGGGACTTTAGGATAGCCCACTCGTAGATATGTCTATGTGGACTTCTTCGCCCCTTCCGTAGGACCGACCCCTCCCTATTGGTAGAGGGTCAGGAGCAGGACAGACAAAGTTACGGGGACCGTCGTTTCCAGGGAAATAGTGGGGGCAAACACCCTCTCGTAGCCAACCTAAGTGGCGGTGAGTGACGGAATTCGGCACCGTGACACCGGTACCACCATTCTTAAGAGAGTGCGTAGAAAGTCGGTGGTGGCACAGATCACGTCACAGACCGTGTCCGTCCTTAAATTAGTTGTAAACGATTCACGTAGTCACTCACTTACGTACCTAGGACCGAGCGAGGGAGAAGGGGTTCGGAGACTTTAAGCATACAGAGAAAGGCACCTGTGAGTTTTATTAAAGCCAACCGTAATTTAGTAGAGGATATAGACGAGGGAACATCGTCAATAGGTCCTCACATAGAGACACCGAAGGTCCAATAAACACACTAACTACAACTTCGTGGACTGGTTCACGACCCCCACCCAATACCACTTTCCTACGAAAGACCCATTTTTTTGGAGTCGCACATTTTTCAGGTCTCGGTTCTTTTACGAAGACCTTGACGGATACCAAAGTGGACGTCCACGCATCGGTGGTTTACCCCTACGTTTGTCGGTCTTTCTCAGAATGTCCTGGTCTGAGATTTCTAAGGTCCTCCTACATCTTCGTAAACTTTGTCCTACTTTCCGGACGTTAATTCCCCATACACCACGAACAGGACATGGTCCGCGGTTCGATTCATGTACCCCGTGTAATAAAGTAAATTAGGAGTACTGATGGAATACTCGATCCCTAATTCGGGCAAAATACCTCCTCTTGTGACTCCGAGACCAACGTAACCGTCGTTTCACCTCTTCCCCAACCGCTCTCCTTTCGGTCCATCCGTCGACTTTCACCAACCTCCTCCCGCTTGACTCCTTACTCGTCCTTCCCTTTTCTATCCCCCTGTCTCTTACAGAAGGAGAAAAAGTTCGAAACCGACACTTTCTTCCTCTCGATCTCTCCTCTGCCCCAGTTCCCTGTAAACGACAAGAAAAAGAACACAAATTCTACGTACTTCAGCCAGGAACAACAATACGAATTCGACCATGACCATCTCTTTCTCTCTATAGGGGTCTCCCTCCTCCGAAACCCTGTCCTGGGTCTCCTCCACCACCCGGTGCTGGGTCCGACATTCATCGTACTTGGAGCCACCTTCGTTGTCGCGCAGGAGACGACGTTGACGTTCGCTACCCTTCTCTGTCCTCGTCCACCCCTTTCACCCCACCTGCTCCGTTCCGAGGTCGGGCAGACGACGGATGGGTAGACTGTCGGTGTGTGTGGTAGAAGGACCTATTGTCAGTGGTTAGTAGCGTAGGTCCCGGGTGGTAGGGGTTCGCCAACACAATTCTTCCGGTGGGGTCTCCTAGCAAGAAAAAAGGGGGGTCAAAATGACTCTATATTAACTGTATAACAAATTCAAATTCCACATGTTATATTACTACATACACATTTAGTGTTTCGATATCGGTGTTTCGATATTCGGTTTTGACTTTGAGGTTATGAAACCGGTGGACTACGCTTCTCGACTGAGTAAACTTTTCTGGGACTACGACCCTTTCTAACTTCCGTTCTCCTCTTCCCCTGCTGTCTCCTACTCTACCAACCTACCGTAGTGGCTGAGTTACCTGTACCCAAACTCGTTCGAGGCCCTCAACCACTACCTGTCCCTCGGGACCACACGACGTCAGGTGTCCCAGCGTTTCTCAGCCTGTGCTAACTCACTGACTTGACTTGACTTGACTTATCGGTGTTATTTAAATCAATGGTAAGTAGTACTTCCTACTGAGAACTTACCGGACGAGGATAAGAAAACCGAGTCCTACCCGACTTCCACCTGTACATTAGTCAAAACTGGTTACTCCATTTCTGCTCAGACGACCTCTTTATGGAGGAGTGGGAATTCTCTGGGGTCCTTAGTTGTCGAAAAAGGAAGACCTTCCTTCACTTCCACTCAGGGGACTTCGACCCCGTCGGCAGAACGGTGGTCGGTCTCCCACTTCCACCGTCTTCTGCCTCCTCACCGCTCTAAACCTCTCTTTGACCGGGTCCCGGGACCGTGTTGTGCGGGCTCCGGTCTGTTTCTGAACGTCACCCTTACTAGGATTATGCCTGTCTCAGCACCTACTTAATATGAAAGGAGGATTTATGTTCTTAAGATTCAAAAGGTCCAGTTACCTCCAGATCGATCCACCCTCATTCCTTTTTCACTCTTTCACCATTACGGGTCGTCCTCGCCAAAGAGAGAAGAAAACGGCCTTCAGTTCTATTTCAAGTGACCTCTCTGTGTTCAACCTTCTCTCGACCCTCCCACTTTCTGACGCCCCATAGACTGAACAGTGGGACTTCTTAGTCTCCTGACCTACCTTCATACCTCTAGAAGTCCCTCCTCTCCTCTCCCCTTCCCCTCTCCCAGACACGTCTCGGGCACTCCGTACTCTTTGAAGTCTCTCAAAGAAAGTCCGGCTCACATCCGAAGTCCTCAGTTGGTCTTCTTACTGGATCCAGGTGTAGGAGGTAACAAATAGATGACGACCGGTGGTTGTGAACTTTATACCGGTGCGGTTTGGCGGTACACGACACTTACATCTTACGTGTGGTCCAGAGTTGTTGTCTTTTGTTTAAATCGTATACAGTAGCTAGAAGTAACCTTCCTGACTACGACTTCGACTTCGAGGTCATGAAGTCGGTGGACTACGCTTCTCGGCTGAGTGACCATTTCTGGGACTACGACCCTTTCTAACTCACGTTTTCCTTTTCCCCCACTGTCTCCTACTCTACCAACCTACCGTAGTGACTGAGTTACCTGTACCCTGACTCGTTTGAGACCCTCCATCACCTCCTGTCCCTTCGGACCGTACGACGTCAGGTACCCCGACGTTTCTCAGTCTGTGCCGAACCACTGACTTGTTTGTTGTTTGTTCACAATCGTTACGAAGAATATGGTAAATGTACAACTCTACTATCAAAAAAACAATATAACCGAATTTATTTTACATCGTAATTTTACTTAAGGGACAAAGAAGAATGGTAAAATTGTACCGATTATCTTTTAAAATTTTAATCTTCACGTCGAACGTTACCTACCGTGTCTTGATCTGACAGTCGGGGACTCTTCGGCAGTTCGGCACGTTCCTCTGTGGTAGGTGTCTCCGACACCCCGCCCGGGAACTAACGCAGAGGGGTAGGTGTCTCCGACACCCCGCCCGGGAACTAACGCAGAGGGTCCGGTCCTTCAAGTATCCGTGCAGATCGGGTGGATGGCAGGGGGACTACTTCGGTTGTCACCGTAGTGGAGACGGCCCATACGTCCCACGGTCCCATAGCCGGCACGTCGGTGTCACTCGTGACACCTCGGAGCCCTCTGCGCGGGAGTAGGTCACCAGGACCTTCGGGACTCGAACCGCGGACCCCACCCACGGTCTGCCATCTCTTAACGTACTGGGTCGTAGTCGCGAGAGGGGTCCGTCCATCCGTTCTGCTACCTTTTTCCGGGTTCATTTAATATCCGCAATGGTTTCGTTGCAGACTTTACATTCAGTCCCCAAGTTCCGATCTTTTTCTTCATTTTAACCTCCTCTCCCTAACCCGTGGCTCTCTAGTCCTCTTTTGCTTTCCAGGACCCCGACTTCAGAACAACTCTAACTTCCCTTCATGATAAAGCCGTTCAGTAGGGAAATATAGAGTAGATAGTGGGGTCGTCTGTCTCCACCTACTGTGAGTGTAGCGAAGGTGACTGGAGTGTCCCAAAACTATAACTAGGGTAGATAAGTTTTTCGAGGAATTTTTTTTAGCAGTGAGTTCGGGGAGTGTAGACGGGGTGAATGGCTAAATAGTGCCCTCTAGAAGAACATCTATTGCACCAAACCACGCCCGAATAACCAGACGTACAACCGACGACACAATTGACAGGGACCGCCAAAGAAGGTGTAATCCCACATGCAGTCCACAATGTCCCGACGCCTTTCCATTTCGGTAGGATTTATATTGTAGATCTTGTAAGAGCCTTAATATGGATGAGTACTCTATGACACATAGGTAATCCGTAAAGGAAGATGGAGCTATAGGTGCAAACTGAGTTTTTCCGGAAACAGACCAAACATAAAGTGATGTCACTCGACGAAAAAAAAAAAATTCCATAAATAAAAAAGGACTATTCGCAGTTTGTGAAGAATCATTCGGAGTGGTCGTTTGGAGTGAAGAATCATTTGGAGTGAAGTCTATCTAAGGGTGCTCTTCCAAAATGAAACTCTGATTCGGAACCATAGCAGTGTCATTCGGTCTAACTAAAATTTTAAGATAGAACTACTATATAGTACCGTTAATTCCATCTTTTTCAAGGACGTTTGGTGTTGGATTGGTGAAGTACTTATAGTAAACTTTTTAGGCAATTTAGGGGATTTTCAGGACGAGTCGTTAAGTGTGATTCGTCTCAAGAGAGAGTGATAGGGGTCGAGATGGGTGTTGTTTCTCCGACAGACTTTAAGTTTTGCGGAAGACTCAAAGGGATTGTTCATTACAGGTACCTTTCATTGACCCAGTCTGACTGACGTGCTTCTACGGTCAGAGGGGCCAGGACCGAGAAAGGACCGGACGGGGCTCCAAGACTCTTCCGAAACGACCTCCTACCAGTGCATGGAACACGCTGGTCGGCCCTCCCGGGTCCTCCACCCCTCTTCCACACACACGGGAGGCCCCACTCGTCTGCCGGTTGGGGACAAGGCAGATGGGTCTGTTGAAGTGTGCCCGGGACCGACTGGCGAGTCCCCCTAAACATCCCTTGACCCTCTCACACGGGGTGTGGGTGTAGAGTCACGGATCTTCGGTTTAGGGTAACTTCCTCGTCTCACCATTGACCTAATCACGACTCCGCCTGCTTTACCATCGAAGTCGTCAAGAGTCGTAATCCGTTCCCGGAGAGCCAGAGGGAGGTCTCCCCGAGTGTCACCCGAGCGTCCTCGGTTGACCGAACTCGCCCCTTCCCTCCACACCCCCCCTCCCTACTGTCGATCATCTGATTTCGATGAAAGATAGAATTGGGTGAAACCCAAGACCTTTATCTGACTAATAGGGAAGGAGGACGATAGTGGTCCTCTTCCCTAAAAGGTCTCGAGTTGGTTGAACTAATTTGAGTCGTCCGTCGATTACGTTGGAACCCCCACCCCTATCTCTGTTTTTCCAGTTCCTCTTTACAGTTGGAGTTCTACTTAGGACCACAATGCGTTCGGTCTGCCCACGACGGGAAGAGGAGAAGGGGCACAGGATAGGTAATCCAGTACTCGGGACAGTCAAAACGGGGGCCACAGGAGACTTAGGAAGATCAGGAGGTCGGGGGTGTCCCAGGTGTGGTCGGGGAACCGAAAGGGTCTGATATCACAGAGGACGACAGATTCATGTAGGAAGGTTCGGGACTCATCGGTGGGAGGCCGAATCGTAGAGTGGAACGAGAGTCGATGTCCGTGTCTTGAAATAAAAACTTTTTTAATAAACAAATAAACCGACGTGACCCAGAATCAACGCTCTAGAAGTCGGAATCAACGTCGTGTACCCTAGATCAAGGGACTGGTCCCTAGTTTGGAACCGGGGACGTAACCCTCCACCTCAGAGTCGGTGACCTGGGGGTGCCCTCAGGATCCGTGTCTTGAAATTTCAGTGCGTGAGGTCGGAGACGGGTGGGAAGGGGTAGAGGGACGTTACGTGTGGGTAGTAACGAAGACAGACCTTGGTGGGAGAAGAGGGTGTGAGGAACTAAGAAAGGTGGGAAGTCTGAGACCGAGTTCTCAGTGAAGGAGTCCCCTCTGAAGGGGGTGGAGGTCTGATCCAACCTCCGAGAAGACGTAGACTACGAACAGACGTTCTATTAAAGTACCAGAGAGTAGAGTCAGTTCCGATACCAAAAAGGTCACCAGTACATACCTACACTTAACCTGACACTTCTTCCGACTCGCGGCTTCTTAACTACGAAAACTTGACACCACAACCTCTTCTGAGAACTCTCTGGGAACCTGACGTTCCTCTAGGTTGGTCAGGTAAGATTTCCTCTAGTCGGGACCCACAAGAAACCTTCCTTACCACGATTTCGACTTCGAGGTCATGAAACCGGTGGAGTACACTTCTCAACTGAGTAACCTTTTCTGGGACTACGACCCTCCCTAATCCCCGTCCTTTTTCTCCCCTGCTGTCTCCTACTCTACCGACGTACCGTAGTGACTGAGCTACCTGCACTCAGACTCACATGAGGCCCTCAACCACTACCTGTCCCTTCTGACCGCACGACGCTAAGTACCCCAACGTTTCTCAGCCTGTGCTGACTCGCTGACTTGACTTGACTAGAGTATAAACTGAGATCCGAGGTGCTCCAGTCCCTGGGGTGCGACAAAACAAATAGAACAAATATAAGATCACAGACCTTATCTTATAAGTCCCTTACTTACGTCCCCTACCACACCAGTGATTGTACGTACACAAAACCTGAACTCGACCACAGAGCTTTACTTCGGTCAGATTCGTCTTTCGGTCAAGACTACAAACCCCACAATCATAGATGACTCTATGGGGTCACCGAAGGACGGATTGGGGACGTACTAGACCCAGGGGAAAGGTACTGAACGAGTGAAACGAGGTCAGTCGACCGGAGAAACGAAAAGAGGTTTGGACGGAGTCCCGGAAACATGGATGACAAAGAAGAAGACCTTGTGAAAAGGGTGTCTGTCAGTGAGCCGAGCAAGGGAAATGAGGAAACTCAGAACTGCAGCGACAGTGGGACAGGTAGACATAGGACCACATGGTGGGGTAGGTTGTGAAGACAGGAGGAGGAGTCGTAAGGCAAGGAGACATCGTGGACGGTGGTAGATTGTATCCCCTGTTGACTAAGTAAAGAACAAATAGCAGACAGGGGAGAGGCTGGTGACAATTTAACATCCAAGGTCCTGACTTCTCTAAGAACTGATAAATCAAGGAGAGGGTAGAGGTCACAGATCTTATCCCCGGAGTTATTCGAACCTCTTTTAGTTACTCAGTGACCTAACGTTGTCATACGACCGACCGTTGTCGACTTCAACCCTTTTTTAAAGTAAAGATACTCTTATTTTAAAATTTTTATATAGATCTAGATATTTGTCTAGATCAAGGAATTGGTCCCGAGTTTGGTCCTAACGGACCCTCATCCCTCAGAATTGGGAACCTGGTGGTCCCTTCAGGGTTGAAAACTTTTGAAATTACCTCCTTACAGTCGATTCTTTACATTTCTCTCACTATCTTAATCTTTTTGTGGTGAACTGTTTGAGACTGACATAATTAACACGGAAAAATAAAAGATATTAAAACTACGAAACTGTAGACTCCGAAACGACTGGGACTTCTCTGACGGTAGGGTCCGATCAAAAAAGGGTCTCACTGACAAAAAGTGTAGACATAGTCGGGTGGATCCTACACTTGTGTGGTTTCCGGAGGAAAGGACGAAACGACCCCCCAAAGTGTGAGACTTGGTAATGACGGAACGGGGGCAGTGAGTAGGACCCCGGGCCACAGTCTGTTGATCTCTGTCGGGGACGTGGGGTCTCGGGTGCAATTCAGGCGAATAGAACAGAGCGGTCAAGAAAGAGTTCCTTTGGTGTCTTTTGGAGAACGGGCACAAAAGAGGAACTAGGAAGATGGTGGGTTGACCGGGGACCACGAAGGTACCCGCCGGACGGGGTGAAACTCCTTGATATTCATTATTGGATAGAAAAGTTATTGTTACAGAAGACTCGGTGACTAGAGTGGTCTCGACTTATTGTCATTTTGAATTGTAACATTTTGTGACTACTGTAATAACTGAGTCTACTCCTAAGAAATGACCACAGTTTTGGTAATACACTTCTCACCTTCCCCTTTACAAACAAGGATACTGTGGTTTCACTACGGTATACCTAGTTCTGAAGTGTTCCACGTTCGGAAAACGTTGGTGTATTGTCCCCCTGGTCCGCACCAGACTTCAGTTAGAATCGTAGAGGTTTCACAGTTGGTGACACTACATACTAGAATTCTGTCGACCTTAGGTAGTTCGAAAATCTGTAGTGAAGAGTAAACATCCTGTATGTTTCTTATCGATCTACTCTGGTGTTCTTTCGATGGTCTACTTACATCTTTCACCGACCATAGAAAACATTCAGTTACAGGATCTTTTCTCTACGTAACATAATTTTCTGTCAATTCCCTGAGTTGTAGGTCTACATGACACACCAGGGGTGACTTATTTGTCCTACATCTCTGTAAAACCCGGGTGACCCTTTTAGACTTATATTAGATTATTGCACAGTCATTATACAAGCAATCCCGAAGAGATCACCGAGTCTGCCATTTCTTAGACTTAGGGACCCAACCCTTCTCGGGGACCTTATACAAACAATAAACTGGAGTCTGTCCATCGTACCTTTAATGACCCGCTCCTTCCGTCTCTGGCACTGACTCGTTTCCAGTGTCCACACACATCATGCTACCGTAAAACGTTTGTGTGTTCAGATACACACCCATCTATACCTGTGCACACAAAGGTATGGGTAATATACGTCAGAGACCCTATCCTTGGTTCCTCGACTGTAACCACCAGACACACTTCCCTTACGATCCGAAACAAAAATTCTTTACAAGAGAAAAGGGATTTTTTTTGTTTTTCTTTCTTTCTTCCCTTAAAGGACGACCAGGTCATCAATTCTGAGACTCGAGAGTGACGGTCCCCGGGTCCTAGTTAGGGACAACCCTTTGATTCTAGGGTGTTCGACACTCCACGTCAAAAAAATTTTTTCTCCTTCTTTGTACTGACCCCGGGAAGATCACGGAGGTAGTTTACCCGGCGGGACTCGGCACCCACGGGGGCCCTACGGGTAGGAGGACACCGACACAATCGGGGTCCAGGGGTCCCACCTCCAGAGTCGGTGACCGGTCGGTCGGGACCCTGTCCATCCTCTTAGACCCCACGTGACGTGCAGTCTGGAGCGAGAAAGACCTTTAGCCTCAGAGACCATCAGTGAGGGTCGGGGACCAGACGTTACGTAAAAAGAGGCGAACCACTTCTCAGCTCCTTTTGTTCCTGTGACAACGGTCAAAGAAGTGTCTGGGTTTACGAAAGTCATATTTCCCACCAAGAAATAAGATTCCAATGCCTCAAGATTTAAAAAGAAAAAAGAAGGTATATTTAAGGAAGAAGAAGGAGGATTAGAAATCTATGTACGAAATGTACGTTGGTTTAGATGGGTAGAAGTCCCGTCAAACTACTTCTGTGTTGTAAAGGCAACGGGGACTTCAAAGGGACCGTATGCAAAGTCAACTGAGGGGTAGGGTCCACTGGTGACTAAACGGAAGTCAGTAAACAAAACGTAAAAGATCTTAACTAATACTTAAATTTGTCACTTTTCGGCCTTATCGTATTATTATTTGTGGGGGTATCAGTTGTGCCTCTAAGTTGTAAAGTGACGTACACGAGTAGAGAGATAACGAAAAAAGGAAAACTTGGTAAAGTTTCATCGTCTGTGTGTGAAATGGGTATTTATAAAGTCTTACATCGACGATTCGTATCCCCTGTTTCACAAGAAGGAAAATATTTTATCTCTACTCGCATCTACCGTCAAATCCCTTTTTCTTTTAGGAATGAACTGGTTTTACTTCAAAAGGTTGAGAACGATGTCAAGAAGACCTTTAAATGACCAGATAATTAAGAGTCTCAGATCCTTGGTGAGGGACCGATACGTAATAAAACAAAGAACGCAATCTAGGTCACTCTTCGTCGATGTTCGGGGCGCAAAGTAAAGGGTTGTGGTTTGCGTCACGGTCGGGCTCCCCCACCTCCCACCCTACGCGTCGATTCGTCGAATCTCCGAAACCCCGATCCACTAGTAGAATCCACCAATAATCCCGTGTACGTACGCCCTGTGACCAGGTCGGACGATTGGGTAGTCGACGTTTTACTTTCGGACACAGGAGTGACGGAATCAAAATGCCTTCGTCTCTCGTGACCTGTTCAGACTCCAATGACAATAAATACTTCTCACGGTCCCTTGGTCTTGATGGAGTCAAGGTTGTACATGGAGAATCAGTTGACCGGTATTCTTATCTCCCGACAACAGTACCCAACCCGACCGATTACAGACTTTAGGGTTCACCTTGGGGCACCCGTCTCTAGGAACTTTTTGTAGATCAGATGTACGGTAGGGAACACAGCTCGAGGAGATGTTATAGGTGTCCTTCGACAACCTACGAAGGTCCCTGCCCCCTTAGTGATGGTGAAAAGAAACTTTGTTGTCCTTCACACTCCTTTAAAAGAGATTCCTACCATTAGTCGGAGGGAAGATGGAGAGACGTACCCAGATTCAATTAGGTTAGAGAAGGTGCAGTCAAAAAGGACTAATCTTACAAACAACAACAATCTTATATCCACGAGTTAGGAGTACCCGTGACCTTGAGAGAGTGGTGACCCCAGGAGGGGGTTCTGTCTACAGTTTATAGGGAGGACTCCGTAGTGCGACTGTTCCCACGGATTGTGAGGTCCAAAGACACACGCCCTTCGTTCAACATGTTTGTCGGGGTCTGATCTCAGGACCTACCAGTACCGAGTGACTACTCAGGTGAGGCTAGGACTCTTTGATCTAGGCAGAGTGACATAAGAGACGAGGTAGACGTCTCCCTGAGTTCCTTTCCGTAGTTTGCATGTCCCTTTTGGAACTTTTCGAGGACTAGGTGAAAGGAAGTGGGACTCCGCTCACGAAGAAGGAAAGACCAGGACGGTGAACCTAGGACTGCGACCTCACCCGAAGTTACGATTGCTCGAACCTCAACTGTGGTAACTCCACGAAGGAGGACTTTGACTCGACTTCGACTTCAAGGTTATAAGACCGGTGGACTATACGTTTCTCGACTGAGTGACCTTTTCTATTCTCCCGTTCTCCTCTTCCCCCACCGTCTCCTACTCTACCAACCTACTGTAGTGACTGAGTTACCTGTACTTAAACTCGTTTGAGACCCTCTACCGTTTCCTGTCCCTTCGGACCGCACGACGTCAGGTACCCCAGCGTTTCTTAGCCTGTGTTGAATGTTAACTTATTGTTGTTGTTGTGTGACTCTACGTATGAGGACATCGACTCGTTTTGATCCGTCTCGGAAGACCTCTTCAGACAATGTCGCACAGAGGGGTCTGAGGGCACAACATCGGACAAATCGGGAGGCACACTACCATAAGTCTCCACCCCGGCAACTCGCTCTAGTAGTCGCACCAGGACTAGACTGTCCTAGTGCCGAGAGGAACGTGTGTGTCAGGACACTTGTGTGTCGAGTCGTCGTCGCTCCGGAGTCCTACTTCCTGGGGGCGGTCGTAGAAGCCGGTCCTGAGGCCAAAGGCCCACACTCTGCGAAGACAACAAATTCGGCGCGTCCGACGTCTTGAAGTGGGAACGTCGGGTTCGACTCGTTCTGCTCCCGGGTGCGAAGAGATGTCTCTCTAGTCTTCAAATCCTTTTTTCTTTTTCCTGTAAGTAGCTCGAATTCTTTATCGGAAAGAAGAACTTTGAGCCGCACCACGAGTATGTACACTTACGTGATGTTCGGTGACAAGTCAAATTTTGTTGATTAAAATACAATTAAAGTTGAATTGTGTAAATTTTTATCATCTTTTTCTTTGAGTAAATAAAAATGGAGCACTGGGTCACACACAGACGTACGATTCAGTGACGTCTCCACAGGCTGAGAAACGTTCGGATACCTGACATCGGGCGGTTCGAGGACAGATACCCTAGAAGGTCCGTTATTGTGACCTCACCCAGCGGTAATTCCTTTAATGAATAAAGCCGACACGACCCAGAAGTAGCGGTGTGAGCCCGAAAGAGATCAACACCACATACCCGAAGAGTAACGTCGCCGGAGGACCTCGTGTCCGAGATCCGTACGTACGAATCGACGAGGCACCGTACGCCCTAAAAGTGTCAGGTCCCTAGCTTGGGTACAGAGGACGTAAAGTTCCGTCTGAGAATTGGTGACCTGGAGGTCCCTTCGGACAGAAAAGAAAAACGACTAAGTTAAGATAATTTATTTTTGAAAAATTATCTCATAGGTGAGACACGAATCGTAATGGACTTTCAGTTTCTATACCAACTAAGACTCTGAAGACCGAACACTGGAGAATCTGGGAGGCGACGGGGAAGTCCCTCATCGTCTTGGATACCGAAAGAAAGTCAAACCGACACGACCCAGAATCGATGTCGGACGTCCTAGGAATCAACACCGTACTCTTGACTCAACGTCCTAGATCAAGGGATGGTCCCTAGTTTGAACCCGAGGAACATAACCCTCGAGTCTGAGAACCGGTGACCTGGTGATCCCTTCAAGGAACATACCAATCAATCTTTGACCTGACGCATGTCGGATAGAAGAATACCCGGACCGAGTGTTCGTATGGATAGATGACAAATTCAGACAAAGAGACCTCTTTACTTCGGGTTTCGGACTGAAGGGGACGAGAGAAGGGGTCCAGGATCCCACCCTCGTTTGGTGTCCCGGACCGTGTGTCGTTGGAGGTCCCGCTTACAAGGAACACCACCACCACCACCACCACCACCACCAAATCCCCACGTCAGCACAGGCTAAGAAAAACTGAAGTACCTGACACATCGGGTACTCCGAGAGGAGACAGGTACTCTAAAAGGTCGATTATGACCTCACCCAACGGTAAAGGAGGAGGTCCCCAGAAGGACGGGGTCCCTAGCTTGGGTCCAGGGGACGTGACATCCGTCTAAGAAATGGTGACTCGGTGGTCCCTTCAGGTGTTACAAGGGTACACCCTGTGTTTGTAGTGAATACACTCCTTTCAGTTGGTTTAGGTCGACCCTGGAGTCCACGGTCTTGACGACACCTCTAAGAGGAGGTACAGGGGTACGACGACCCGTTACGGGGAGTCTCCGTCCGTCGCGACGAGTGCGGTAGACGAGGTCGGTCGCCCGTTGTTTCCACTGGTCCGTCTCGACGTGCACTAGGGTGTCTGCGGACGGAATAACGTAGTGGCAAAGGGGACGACTACCGTTTACTTGCCGGTCCATTCACCCCCCGGTGGGAGATGGTCAGAGGGACTTGGGCCGACCGATACGGGCGAGTGTGTTTGCTACGAGTAAACCTTGGTAATGCAGTACCGTGAAACAATACGTCGTTTTTGATTGACCTAGAACTGAAGTCGGTCCGTCAGTATTCGTCGTGACCGTGGTAGTCTTAAGCTTGTACCTGACCTAGCACCTACTGTGATAACAAATGAGTGAGTCAGCACAGGCTGAGAAAACACTGGAGTACCTGACACCGGGTGGTCCGAGGAGACAGGTACCCTGAAAGGTTCGTTGTTATGACCTCACCCAACAGTAAAGGAAGAGGTCCCCTAGAAGGACTGGGTCCCCACCTACTGTGACCCTGAGACAATTAAGACTCCACATTAATACCGTACCACAGGAATAATCCAACGTACGATTAGATACCCTCTTTACAGTATGAACTCCAAACGACATTTTATGAGACCGTTTTAACGACTCTCCGTCCTTCCCCCGAGACTGTGACCGCAAAGGAAGTGAGAACACCAAGACCTAGGAGGTCTGCACCTACGAGGGTAGTACGGGAGGTGAGTCCCTACCTTCTCCCGTCGAGCCGGGGGTCGTCCTAGGTACTTCCTCTCGACCCTCGTCGACTTCCGGGGTGGCACCTGGTCTGGTAACTCTCTTACCTCCTCGTAGACCGTCCCTGCGTCCCTTCAAGTCTCCGTGTCCACCTTTTGTCTCGAGGTCCTCCGTTCTTAGTCGAACACCTAGGTTCAGACGAGAATGGCCGTGCGTGGTGTGTAGACTGCACAAAGGTGTCTTAGATACACTTATGTCCGTGCGAAGTGAAATGTGTTCCAAAGGTTTCAGTTGACCGAACTTTTGCCCTAAAGATTCTCCGCGTGTGACACTCGCCCGCTCCACCTCCAGGGACCCGTGGTCACGGACGGACACCCGGTCCTGAGGTCTTGTCGAAGAACGAATCGGCCCTTCGAGAGTCAGCACTGTCCTCTGAGAAGTCGAGACTGTCTTGGTTCTCGGCGTCGAAGACAGAATGGTGGGCCCTGGGGAATACTGTTGTCCGTGCTGAGCGTCGTCGAAAGGAGTGACGGGGCAGGAGCGAGTCCCGAGACGGGTCCGGCACTCGAAGTTTGGGTACCAGAGCAGGGGGTTTTAGTGCCAACTGACTCCAGTACGGTATCCACACTTCCGTGTGTCCATCGAACCGTGTGGACGTTTGGCACCGGAAAGGGTCGTGCGCGCGAGGACCTCGGCCCAGTCCGGAGAGGCAACGGGTCCCAGGTGTGCTTTGAAGGGCACACGGTACTACACTTCTGTGTGGTCCCGAAATGATCTAAGTATCTACTTCCTCTCACACGGTGTCGTCCACGGAATGTTCTGTCTGTCTCTTGAGCTATGGAGTGTGCTGAGACCCGCTCCCGACGCCCTTGTATTTGAGACAGACGGACACAGTCCACCGTGTGTCCTAGGATCAAGGGGCTGGCGCCTGACTTGGGTGCGGCGAACGTCTCTTCACGACTCAGGATTGGTGGCCTGTCCCTGAAGGACCCTTATATTTAAAATTCAGAACTTGACAGTTGGACTCTGTCCGATTACAGACTTAGTTTCGGGTGGGGTCGAGGTTGGTCGGTCCTAAGCGAGTCCCGTTAAAACTTTTGAGGGTCCGGGTGAGGACGGGACTGGTTACCTTGGTCCTCGTGACCCCCTCCCCGGGTCTCCCGGACTCGTTGTCTCTTGTCTGGTACTCCACCTCCCTTCGTGGTGGCGCCGCCCTCGGGTGGGACATGGGGTCGGAACTGCCGACCCACTCGACCTCTCGTCTGCACGAGGGGACGTCAGTTCCTTTTGTCCTGGTAGTCCGACGACCGGACGAACGAAAGTCGGAAAGACTTCTTACTGAATGGAGGAACTTCCACTGACGGTACCCGAGGGGAGAAAGGTGACAGACCGTCGGGGACTCTGAAGTCCAGGACTACCTTAGGGTTGAACTCGGCGACCCGCTGACACACCACTACCCGACCTGTCTCCAGGAGCCCTCGCCCCCCCTATGAGGTCCCTCTGAGATTAAACAAAACCGTGTTCCGACGAAGATCTATAGAACTCGACGAGACTTATTTAGCGAGGGGTCAATCCTTTAAATACGGGGCAGTCGTGTCTTCTTCGGACTTCCGACCCTCTGAGTGTCAAGTGCCAGACAGGTTGCCTGTCGCAGAGGTCACACCCCTGGCCCCGAGGATCCGGTGCCACACCTCGTATGGTGTGTCGATGGTTTTAGGACTTCTGTCGGAAAAGATCTAAGTCAATCCTAGACGTTCATTGCGCCTTGACTTTGTGACTGCAAATGTCCGTCGTCATTGTTGCTTGGTGCTCCTTTCCGTGCCCCTTTCATACTTGGCAATAAATGTTTGCTTACTCATGGTCCTTTTATTTACTTTCTTTGTCGAAAAACGGGAATCCTACTTCTTTTTATTTTATTGGTGGTTCTCCGTACCTCAAAACTTTTCATATATTGTCTAAAGAAGAAAATAAATGTTAGTTCAAGACAACCCGTTGTATTAATTTATTTATTTTCTACACGGGACCGGACACTTGAAGTTGAGGAGAGTTGCGTTCAGGAGACCTGTCGTTTACTCCCTCCGCTCCCGTCCCCTTTTACCCCGTGCACTTAGTGGGGGTGAACGGGACGGGATCGTGAGCGGGGGTTGTTGACAGACCTCTTGTTCATACCTTCCTTTTTTTTTATTTCACGTTACTCATTCACTATTTTTTATTACCACAAAGTCGGCGAGTTCTTTGATTTTAAAATGTTTGTTGATTCTACCATTTCTATGTACAAAAACAAAAAAAAAAAATTTTTTTTGGACGTGTCCGGTCAAAAAGGGACCGGAACAGTGTGCAGGACTTTAGATTTCTACCGTAAGGGTGCGAAGGACCTTACCCGAAGGACGTGATTTCGTGGCTACCCCATAACGTGCATCCGGACCGTTTCCCCGTGCTGGGCCTTGACGACCGAGCCCCTATTGTGTGGGCTCCGGAGGCTAGGGTGGGTGGTCGGTGGGAGTGGGGTCGCACCACCCTTCTGCCACCGTCCGGCCGCCGACCCTGCAAGGTCCACTAAGCCCTTTAGTCAGAAGCGACTGACTGTCGTGTGGGCGAGAAGACCTTTTTCACAAAACGTGAAGGAGACGATGGGGGCGGGGGTTGAAAAAAAAAAAAATTTACTTTGTCTAAATAAAGAATCAGTTCTTTGTCTATACATCTGGACAACCGTCGTCCCCACCCCTCTCCGTCAAAACTTCTTCTCAACGAAAGGTTCTAGTGAAGCCCTCTCGATCCCTTTAAGGTTGTCACTAGTCTACTCTGGTCTCATTCTCGGAGATTATGTCTGTGTCTCGTCGTCCCTCCTGGCGTCCGGGTGCAGAGGAGTCTCTGGTCCCGTCGGGGTGCCCGACTCCCCCCCGCCCCCGAAGGACAAGCCCAAAGACGACTAGGCTACTAATTTCGTCCAAGGGACCCTTTTGCTGGGTTCCCCTGTCCTGTACGTAGTCCGGTCCTGGCTGGGACCTCCCGCCCTCTTTCGTGCCCCCTCTTGGCTGCGGGGCCGCACCCCGCGGAAACCGTGGCGGCGGGTCCTCTCGCGCCCGCGGGCGCGCGGGGTGTGACTCCATGCGCTCTGCCCGCGGTCGTCACAGCGAAGGGGGGAGCTTAGTCCCGTCCTGGGACTCGGGGACCGACTCCCTGGCGTCGCAGTCACAAGAGTCACAATTGAGAAAGTCCGACCCCCCCCGGAGTCGGTGCTGGGAGTCCTTGGGACGAGCGTCCGTCCGGGGCCCCGGGGCCGACCTCGACAAGAGCCCTCCAGTTTCGGTTTGGGTTGTGCGGTGGACGGTCCTGTCTCGACACCCCGGGCGGACGAGGAGGTCGAGGTCTGGCGAGAGAGGGCTGCTCCCCGACAGTTATGAGGCTGGTGTCGTGCCGGAATGAAGGAAACAGGTGTCACTGGTGCACCCTCGGCCGCCCCCTGGTCCGGTGACGCAACTATCTGCTCGAAGTTTCCCTCTCCACCCCTGTGCCCACTCTGGAGTCACTCGACTCGTGGTCCGAGGGAGGTTCCGAGAGAGTGGTCGTCCCTCAGTCAGTCCGGACAGGGTCGTGGACCAAATTGCGGTCACACCGGGGGGGTACGTGTCCGTCCGCGAGTGTCTCGTTTTCTTCGGGCGGCACTAAGGTCCTCCGTCAAATCCTTCTTTCCCTCGGTCCGGAATAGTGTAAACGGGAGTCCCTCATCGAGACTCTCTTAATTCTCCTCGTGGAGTCCCGCCCGTCACTCGTCGAACAGAAGAGTCGTCGTCGACTCGAACACCCCTGTCCGGCTTCGACTTTCTCTTCCCGCGGACCCCCTTTCATACACTTTTGGTCACCAGTGTTCGTCAGTTAAAGGACTCCTTTCCCTGATCTTCCCTCTGTCCCGGCGTCTCCCCCTCCTCTCATCACTTCCCCGCCCTCCTTCGCCCCCACACATGTGCTAGTTTCTCCGTCTTGCGTTCGGAAAGAGGTCACCGGCGGGATTGAACAGGACCTTGAATTTACTCGTCCTGGGTCGCCAGACGCCAGGTCACTCTTGCCGGGGTCGAAGAGAGGTGACTGGAGTGGGCGTCGTCTCGTGGACTCGCCTGTACCGGGAACACCCCAGCTGGACCCGGGTACGGGCCCTCTCGTAGCCGGGGACCCTACCTCGGTGTCCGGACGAGTCACGGAGTCTTCCCGACGACAGAGTGGACACTACGAAACTCTCCTAGAAGAGGTGAAAGGGCCTGTCGTGCAAGGTCTACATGTCGTTCGGGAGCCGGCGCGGACGACGATGTATTGACGGCAGTCCCGACCTCCTGTGTTCTCTTTGCCGCAGGCAGTGGGTGAGAGTTCAGTCGTAGGAGTGTTCCTGGAGAGGGGTCCTTTAGTTCCAAACGAGAAACGAATGTTCAGTTTGAGTACTGGTGAGGACTCATGGGTCCTTGGGGCTCTACGATAAGTGTCGGCAAAACCGACTTTCGACGATCTGGCAATAGACCGGAGTGGTCGATGACTCTTTACCACGGTGACGTCATGAAGACGCCCCGTGTTCAGGGGTCAGTACAGCTCGTGTGTTCCTCCAGTTCCCGTTGGGGTTCACCACTTCCCAAAGGGACTCGACCACCTGACGGACCAGTGTGCCAAGTCGCTTTTGTCTTTTCGTTGCTACACGCCTGACACCTCCTTGAAGGGGTGTCACGATCGGGACTCGGACCGTCACACACTCTTGCCGGTGCGAGTCTGTCCTCTTGTCCTTTCCCTCCCTCGGGTAAGGCGACACGAGGTCCTCTGGGGAGTGGGAAGGGTTTTTCGAGAGTCTCGAGATGACATTACTCATCTGTCTCTTGTTTGGTCAGGTAGTGGCGTGGAAGGCCCTACCGTGTGTAAGAGTCAGTGGCTTCCCTGTGAAGTCTTTCTCCCTCCCTGTCGTTGCAGGTCCTGACTTGAACGTCCAAACGAGGGCCTGTGAACGAGCGTACCTCTGTGACATGTCTAAGTCGAGTAAAGGGTCACCCTCCTCCGGGGACGAGATTGGACTCTACTCGGCCCGACCCCACCCGCCCGACCCCGTCCTCCGCGCGGAGGGGTGATTGGACTTGTGTCGAGAGCAGGTCAGCCTCGGCGTGAACTTCGGACCACGCGACTTTGTCTGTTGCCGTGGCAATGGGACCTCAGGTGCGGTGAGTCCCGCATTCACGTCCGTCCGGAGACCTCTAGGTTGGTCTCACAGAAGTCAATGGACTTACAGACAGACTGTCGTAAATAAGCATCCAGATATTAAAAGTCGTCCAGTAGAGCTCTCGTCGACTCCTCAAGTCAAGAAAGACCCAAATTCAGGTCCCGTCACTAGAAAGGGTTCTCGAGGTAGAGAGCGTGTTATGAGAGACTAGATGTTTTTTCTACCTTTTAGACGCTTTTACATTGTCTTTCCAGTCTTGAAGGGGTAAGGTTCGTCCCACCGTACGGTACCTCGCCCTTCTCGTCCGTTAAGTTGCTCTTGTGTGATGAGAAGTTCCTGTCGTCTTCGCGAGGGTTGGGGTGTGTTTGGTGGAGTCGGAGTCGAAATTAATAAAACGGTAGTTGTCTAAGATAATTCATCAACACTCATAGTCTTGAGACTTTGACCATCCTTAATTAAAGGAACGAGTAAAGACTTTATATCATTAACGGTTAGTCTCGAAGACTAGTCATACTTGATTCGTCCCGATGACAAATTAAACATAATGAAGTTAAAATAGTAAAGTCGCATAGGTTTCTCTACATTTAGACGAAATCACCCAGACCCGACGGAAGATACCTGTTCACACCTGAGAGGGTCCTTAGGACGGCGTGTTTCAAGTCGAGGGTCCGGAAGGTTGGGTAGGACCGTTTGAGATCTGTGCCTCGGACCTGTGGACCGGTGGAGAAGAAGAAGGAAAAGAAGAGGGTCAAGAGGAGACCCGGCACCAGACACGGTCCAGACACTTGTCGTTAGGACCTGACCCGGGACGACCACTATGTCGGTTTCCTCGATGTTTGGGAAGACACCAGTAAGACAACATTTGAAAGTTACTTTTCTAAAGGATAGGGTTTGGTATTGCTTCATTCTCTCAAATGAAATAACACCAGCGAGGTAGAGGACCCTGAACCCCAGAAGTAGACAATTTAATCCCCTACCTTGTCCTCGGAAGATTATAGGTCAAATCGAGATATTAAAGTATGAAGTCAAGTTCACAGTCGGTTGGTCATGTGGACTTCGATTGGTGGTCAATGGGTGAAGATTGGTTGGGTCAGAGTCGGACTGATCTGCGGAGGTGAAAGTGAGGAGTGTGGACCGGGTGGAGGCTCTGGAGTCGAAAGACAGGTAAAGGTCGGTGAGTCGGGAGTCCTGTCGAGGGACCCACGACGGGAGGACAGTAAAGTGTGTGGTCGAGATTATTTAGTCGAGAGTACAGGAGTTTCACGAGGACACTCCTACAGAGTTAAAGAGAGGGTAGGTTGAAGAGTTTTTTAAGACAAAAGGGTTTATGAGATAGTCTTCGACGGTCAATTACGGGAAAAGACTTATACAAGTGACGTAGGAGAGGGATTTCCACAACAAATAAGAGGTAGAACGAAATGAAGAAGGAGGGGAAGGAATGGGAGGTGTAGGTCGAACGTTACTCGAGACAGGTTTGAGAGGGTCCTTGGCCGAGGTCGAGGTGTCGCGGGAGATGACGGGACTCAAGTCGAGGAGTTCCGAGGCCACTGTGGGAGATTTTGACGGTCACATTAGATGGTCTGAGAGACTTCCTTAGAGACCGATTTGTGGGCCGTCGAATATTCTAGTTCAGTAAGTAGTTGCCGCAGGCTTCGGACGCCGTTGGGCTGGGGTGGATGCGACAGTCAGAGCAGACGGGAGCCGACTGAGCGGGACGGTCGACGGGAGGCCCCGAGAAGAGATCTGAACAGAACTCTCTGCCGGAAATTGCAGGAACCTGTGACCACGGGTCGGGGCGAAGTCGTGTGGGACGTCTGAACATACAGCCAGAGGGGTCAATGTGAGCTTAGATGGACTGTTGGACCAACAAGTCGACAACTGGATCGTCGATCATTTCGCTGATCACTCCCGTGTCCCGTGCGAGTCTCCACTGCTGACACCGTAAGATGAGGTCCCGTCTCTGATAGGTTGTGCCTTCTACTGCGGCTGACCTCGGCGGAGACGGTAAAGGTCCCGTCTTCGCGTCGGGTGTGTGCCCTGGGGTCGTGTCAAGGTGACGGGGGAGTAGACGGAAGGGAGGTCCGAGTGCCCACAAAATGGCCTACAGGGTCTTTGCTTAAAAGAACAGTTTTACGGGTGAGTAGTGTGTGACGAGACACGTCTGCTACAGTAACGTCGACCTAGGGCGTTTATGGCAGAAATACGGACTTTCTTTCGGCTTGTGCTCGTCAGTGCGTCTCCGGGAAGGTCCCGCGCGGCACGTGGTGACGGGGAGTGGGAATGAATTCGGTAACCTTGGCAAATACATTTGCTTCGAGGTTTTGAGCTTTTTGTCAGGGATGTAGTAGTGGTGGGCTGTACTCTGGTCCGAACTTTAAGTTTCACATAGTGTGATCTACGTCCGAAATTGCGTCTTTGTTTGTCGAGGCGCCAATCATAGCTTAACAAGTGTCTGTCTCTGACTTAAAGGAGTGTCTGAAACGACGCATCTAGGGTCTCAAACTCCCAGGCCAGCACTGAAGGTCTTTGTTATGCGCGCAACAGGTCGTCCTTGAACCGTCTGTCGTGAAACGGCGACACAGGGCACTCGCACACGATCCTCTGTCTTGTGTCGGTCCCACTCCGCGACCCACGTTGCGACCCTCGGTCCCGGAGGTCTGTGGGACTCCAAGTCAGTCCTCTTGACTCCGTTTGCCTACTCGCCGAGTCCCTTTGTGGGTCTTTCGGACAAAGACCCATGAAAGGTGCCCACTCCATAGTTCTTCTCCTCCTATTTAGAGGGTACTATTTATTTTCAAATTTTTTTTTCCATTATCTTTTTACTTTTTAGGTCGTGGTGAACTTGAAGTGTACCGGTGTAGGAGTCTTATTCCCTTCTCGTCTGTCTCCTGGGTTTGTCTGTAAAAAAGTTTTTTTGTGTGTGTCTACCGGTTGTCTATACACTCTTTACATTCGACCACATCGGTGATTCTTTTGACATTCTTGTTCGGGAGATTTTTAATTTAATGACTTTGGGGCATACTAGGTGGTTAAGATAAAGACCCATGAAAAGGGTTTCTTTTGTCTTGGTGATTAAACTTTTCTATATACGTGGGAATAAAAATGACGTCGTAAATAGTGTTGTCAATTCTATACCTTCGTTCAATTCACGGGCTACCGTCTGTTTACTTATTTCTGTGCCTTTTATATATGTTACCTCATAGTTCAGTATTTTTTTCTTACTTTAAAACGGTAGACACTGTTGTACCTCCTTGGATCTACCATAATACGATTCCCTTTACTCAGTCTGTCTCTACCTATGGTATGTTAAAATGAATATACACCCTAAATTCTTGGTTTAAATTGTGGTGTGTTTTGTCTTTGTCTGAGTCTATATCTCTTGTATGACTACCAACAACCCCCCCCCCCCGACCCCCATACTCTTTTTTCTACTCTCTCTAATTCTTCATGTTTGAGGGTCAATGTTTTCCCAAGTGTCCCTACCCCATACGTCGGCCCCTCATGTCAATTATTGTGACGTTACAGAAGCGACTGTCTACTATCGACCTACATACCACTACTATTAAACCGTTACATATCCTTATTACTTGGTGTTAAAACACGTAGACCCTAATTGTCACACCATCCAGTTAAACTTTTTGTTTCCTACGAAGACGTGTTGTTTCCTTTTATATTCGTTCCACTTTTCTGTCGGAAGACTTACCCTCTTTTATTATCGTTTACTTCGTTGACTGTTTGTTGATTAGAGTTTTTATATGTTCGTTGAAGACGTCGAGTTAAGGTCTTTTTATTTGCTGGGTTAGTTTTTTACCCGGTTTCTTGATTTATCTGTAAAGAGGTTTCTTCTGTATGCCTACCGATTGTTTGTGTACTTTTCTACGAGTTGTAGTGAGTAATAATCTCTTTACGTTTAGTTTTGGTGTTACTCCATGGTGAAGTGTGGTCAGTCTTACCGACGCTAGGTTTTTAGACGTTCGTTATTTACGACCTCTCCCACACCTCTTTTCCCTTGGGAGGATGTGACAACCACCCTTACGTTTGATCATGTCGGTGATACCTCTTGTCACACCTCTAAGGAATTTTTTAACGTTTATCTTGATGGAATACTGGGTCGTTAGGGTGACGACCCGTATGTGTGGCTCCTTTGGTCTTAACTTTCTCTGTGTACATGGGGTTACAAGTAGCGTCGTGACAAATATTATCGATCCTGTACCTTTGTTGGATCTACAGGTAGTCGTCTACTTACCTATTCTTTCGACACCATGTATATGTGTTACCTCATAATGAGTCGGCAATTTTTCTTAAGTAAACTTAGTCAAGACTACTCTACCTACTTTGACCTCGGCTAATATGTCTCACTTCATTCGGTCTTTCTTTTTGTGGTTATGTCATATGATTGTGTATATATACCTTAAATCCTTCTACCGTTACTGCTGGGACATACGTTCTGTCCCTTTCTCTGTGTCTACACATATTACCTGAAAACCTGAGTCTCCCTCTCCCTCTCCCACCCTACTAAACCCTCTTACTGTAAGATTGTACATATGATAGTACATTCTTAACTTAGCGGTCAGATACAGACTACGTCCTATGTCGTACGAACCTCGACCACGTACCCCTACTGGGTCTCTCTACAATACCCCTCCCTCCACCCTCCCCCCAAGTACAAACCCTTGTGTACATTCTTAATTTCTAAAATTTTAAATTTTTTTTAATTTTTTTTTTTTCTTTTTGTTTCCTACGTAGTTTTTTCATACTACTTCATGAGTCATTTCCGAGATGATTTCTGTCGTATGTCTTACGTTTATTTTTATCCTAGAGACGTAAATCAGAATCATCGGTTACTTTACCTTTTCTTGTTATGTATATGTTTACCATAGATAAATTATTATAATCTAAATACGACGGAGAAATTAGAACACAATGTCTTTTTATTGCAAACAAAAGGTTCGCAATTTTTTTTGTGTGCATCTTTGAAGGACTTAGACATAGGAGATAGCTCCGATTAATGTGTTGAATTTTTTCCCCCCTCCCCTACTCGTGGAAGAACTTTATTCGTGATAATGTCTATGGACAGACATGATAAGAACGGTAAAAGACCTTGAGACTTAATATTTTTCAGTCAAAGGATAAATTTCAGTCTAGTCCGTCCTAGTGACCTCCGTATTGAATATTTTCCTTTGTAATCCTGAGAAATCTATTTGTTAATTCTGAAGGTCCCCAAAAAGTCTCCAGAGTCGAACTTTATAGTCTGGCGTCGGTGTCTCAGGTCGAAAGGGTTGTTAGGGTAGAAAAACACTGGTCGACACCCCACGGTCGGTGCCACAGAGGGGTCCCACCGGTTCCTTGCGTCGGGCCCCAGCATTGACTCCCAGCGGCGGGACATGGGTACTGGCGTGATGACCTCGGGCTCCCCTCTCGGTCGACCCCCGCCGTCCCTTTCCTAAACCCCCCCAGTCGGGGACAGGATAAAGAGTTGTACCTAGTTGTATAAATGTACACCTTTAGAGTCTCCGAGTCTTCCGTAAGTTCATAAGTGGTCACAAAGAATATTAAAAAAAATTTCCCCGAAAAAAAAAAAAAACTACTACCTAAAATCAAGGGGTTGGTCCTTGACTTGGACCCGGGAACCGTCACTTTCACACCGTATCATTGGTGACCAAGCGGTCCCTTATGGTAGGAGTGGTGGGGTTTTTCGTCGAAGACTTTCTGGGATTATATGAATGATATTGACGATGGAAGGACCCAAAGTGAGGTTTAGGGACTCGAGTCTAGAGTTTCAACTCTCAATTGTAACATCTATGGTTGGAAGGGAGAGACGGGTCATCTTGTTGAGATGTCGTAGTGTCCTTGTCTTTCGAGTCCCGACGTGCATGAAGGGGAAAATCTTTCCCTTCAGACGGGCCTGAGGAAGGAGAAGGAGAGTGCAAATTTGGAAAGACTTCGATCTTGTCGTAGGATGTTAGCGTCGGTCGGTCCACCGTCGGTACGACTCCGACACACTGTTGAGGGATGACTAGGAAGACTTTTCTAGTTCTTTCGAGATCGTTGTTTCGAATACAATTTATGTCATATAAATTGGACAAGATGACTCGTTGCGAGTTATCTTTAGTAGATTAGACGTGTTTGGGACCCCTTTCTGGTTTTTGAGCACGTCCATGAAGAGTACGATACATTCGACAATCATTTTTTGATAAAGTGGTTTTTAAATTTTAGCGAAAAGTGTGTGTGTCCCTCCTCTTCTGTGACGAGCAATTCACCCGTTACGGTCACGTGAGTGACCCGACTGGGATTGACGTACAGTTATGCCTTTATAGGGATGTATAAATAGGTGATGTAAAAACAAACAAAGACATGTAAAAAAAGGGAGGTAACCTCACATTGACGAAATGTTACAACAAAATCAAAACATTGGGTGCCGTAAGTTTTGACGCATCGGACCCTTACGTGAAAATTGAAGTGCCGTGTTCGTTAAAAGGTACACTGTCGACTTTTATATGTCAAACCCCCAGGGTGACAAACCGGTCTTATGAGACCCAGAGATTCAGACTTTTTCTGATTAGAGAAGGAGTACGACGAATCTTCCCACTGGGTACGTGTACCGTGTCAACTGGGAGACCTCAAAAACACTACATTAATTATATCCGTTTGTCAGAGATTATCCATTTGGCAGAAGTTCATTACTCTAATATTAGATTAACTTTGAAGGAACCGGTCGTCTGTGGATCTAGGGAAATTTGCAAAGTGTCAGTCTTTACTATGACGTTACTTGTAGATACTTATATTCCGAAGGAACACTGAATAAAGAATCGAGAAGTGTACACAATGAAGATTTTTGAGACCTAAGGACGAATAGAACAAGAACAGGTCACCCTGTTTTGGAGTTACTTCGATCGATCAAGGTAGAGGTACGAGAGTTATCATACCTTACATCGAGGACGTTTCTTTTGGTTGGTTAGGTAGGATTTCCTTGAGTCAGGACTTATAAGTAGTCTTCCTGACTACAACTTCGACTTTGAGGTTATGAAACCGGTGGACTACGCTTCTCGACTGAGTAAACGTTTCTGGAACTACGACCCTTTCTAACTTCCGTCCTCCTCTTCCCTTGTTGTCTCTTACTCTACCAACCTACCCTAGTGGCTGAGTTACCTGTACTCAGACTCATTTGAGGACCTCAACCACTACCTGTCCCTCCGGACCACACGACTTCAGATACCCCAGTGTCTCAGTCTGTGTTGACTCGCTACCTTGACTTGACTTCACTAATTCGATTAAATTCACCTAGTCTAAATAAAGGTTAAGAAAATGGGTAAGTCATAAAAACTATGAAAGGTGGACGGTTACGTCCCCTGCACCCAAGCTCGGAACCAGGTCCTTCTAGGGTGTACCACGTCTCGTTGATTCCGACACGAGGGGTTGATAACTCGGGTGTGCGGGATCTCGGACACGAGGCGTGGTTCTCTTAAGTGGTGTTCCTCTTCGGGTGTGTGTTCCTTCTCAACAGAAACGAGCGACGTTGACCTCTTTCGTGCTCGTTTCGTTACTTCTGGGTCTTGACGGTTTTTTTTTTCAATTGTAAATTGAAGATTGTGATGAAGTTCCAAAATAGAAGGAGAAAGTCTCGGTTGTACCCGAGACTTCAGTCTCGTCGGGCTCAGAGGGTCGCCTCGCGAGAGACGGGAGCCCGAGACGTGCCCGGACGGGGCACGATGTCCCGACGGGTGGTACGTCCGTCATTGGTAGTCGCCGTTCGTTCTGTCCACTGGAGTCTCTTTACGTCTGGAACTACTCCTCCAAAGACTTTATTTTTGGTAGTAGACTCTCAGTCAGGTGTGACTCCGGGAAATAGGTGTAGTTGCAATCTCTTCAGCCGTCCCGTCGAAGAAGTTGGGCCAAGGAGTCAAAGTGTGAGTAGAAACTCAAAAAAAAAAAAGGACCGAAAGGACCCCCGAGTCTACCATTTCGCAAACGGACGCTACACCCTCTGGGTCCAAGCTAGGGACCCAACCCTTCTAGGGGACCTCATCCTTAACCGTTGGGAGAGGTCATAGGAACGGTCCTCTTAGGGGCACCTGCCTTCTCGGACCACCCGATGTCCGGTACCCCAGCGTCTCAGCCTGTGTTGACTCGTTGAAGTGAAATTCTAAAAAAACCGTTAACGTTTGTGGGGCGGAACTTTCCACAAGAGACGTTCCCTGAGGAAGTCGCGGTCCGACAAAGATCCGGTGGAAAGGACTTCCCTAAATTTCCCTCGTGAGTGGGTCGGTGGGGCCGGAAGACCAGAGTGGGTTGTGGTGGGGAGTCGTATGCTCCACTCCTCTGTGACTGGTCCCGAACCTGGAACACAAAGTCTTGTGCCTACGGGTAAGTTCGGGCGATTGTAGGAGACGCTTGATTTCTTCGGTCTCGGAGGACCTGTCCCTCGGATGAGTGAAGGACCCGGGACCATTCCCAAAGTACACCAAAGACACCCGTACCCTTGGACGATTTTTCCGGAGGACTGGCGACAGTGTGTAAATGGTTCACTCGTCCGTGCCGACACTCGGGACCAGGTTGTGTCCGACGATGTTCGGGACCGTAGTCGGGGGTCGAGTCGTGGGTCGAACTCCGAGGTCGTCGAGGAGGTCGTTCTGAACGGGTGGAGACGCTTGGTCGAGTGAGATGGAGGTCGAGAGGAGGATTAAAGTCTGGGGTTTTGACTGTTGATGGACAAGTCTTGAGAAGATGGTCAATGTTTATGGTAGGACGTGTGTTGAGGAACGAAGTGAGTAGATTCCCGGATTTGATGTTCTTCTGAGATAGAGGGAAACGTGAGAAATCTGTTCAAAACGACATAGAGTCAACTTTTACTAAGTCCGGTTACCTTGTGTCCTTTATCGTGTCCGGAGTAAGGGTTCAGAGTAGAAAGGTAGACAAGTGACGTACTGGGGTCCGTTAAGACACCCGAATCGACTCGGAGCCAAAAGGGTAGATGGGTGGAGGGGACCTAAAGACTCTTAATTTTCGTCATTGCATGTATTGTATTATGTCGATCACCTCCGTTACTTTAAGGTCGTCTTAATAAGTTTAGAGATTTCCTACTACGGTCGTCCAAAACGTGAGTAATACAGTCGGTTAGAGTTTCTGGGTCGTCGCCGGTGCCCTGATCTCTTCCAGTCAGGAGTCGGGTTGAGGGTTCTTCCCATCATGGTTTCTTACACGATTGGTGACCTGTTGACGTGAGTGGAGGGTGCGATCATTCCAGTACGATCATTCATTTTAAAACGTACGATCCGAAGTCGGTCTGCAGGTTCGACCCATGTCTTTTCCTTGTCCGTGATCTCTAGCTTAACAGTTGTAAGCGACCTGATATGTCTTTCGTTCCTTTAAAGTCTTTTTGTAGATAGACAAAGTAACTGATGCGATTTCGGAGACTGACACTTCTAGTACTGTTTGATATCTCTCGAGAGTCTCTCTACCCTTATGGTCTGGTAGAATGGACAGAGGGCTCTTTGGGCATGCACTCAGTTCTTCGTCGACAATCTTGGGACATACCTTGTTGACTGACCAAGTTCTAGCTCTTTCCTCATCCCTGTCCCGACAAACGACAGTGGGACAAACAAATTGGATATGCGACTCGTGTAGTGCTCTTTACGTCCCGACCCACTCAATGTTCGGTCTTAGTTCTGTCCGTCCTTTTTGTAGTTGGAGTCTATACATATACTATCGTGAGATTACCGTCTTTCGTTTCTCCTTGATTTCTCGGAGAACTAGTCCCACTTCCTCGGCCAAATTCTGATTTATAATTTTTTTAATTCTACTACCGTAGGTCGGGGTAATGACGTACTGTTTGTCTTCCCCTTTTCCATCACTGTCTAAAGGAGAAGAGTCCGCGGTCTCAGTGACTCCTGACACTGGCGTCGGTACTTTAGGCTTCGGACGGAGGACCGTCCTTTCGCTACTGTTTGGATCTGTCACACGACTTTTCGTCTCTGCGACGAGATAGCTGTTTCCAGGCATGTCAGTTCCGATAGCAGAAGGGTCACCAGTGCGTGCCATGACTCTCGACCTGACATTTCTTCCGTCTTGTGGTCTCTCAACTACGGAAGTTTGACACCACGACCTCCTCTGAGGACTCTCAGGGAACCGCTCGTTCCTCTAGTTTGGTCAGTTAGAATTCCCTCTAGTTGGGACTTATAAGTGACGTTCCTGACTACGACCTCGACTTCGAGGTCATAAAACCAGTAGACTACGTCTGTCTACTGAGTGACCTTTTCAGGGACTACGACCCTTTCTGACTCCCGTCTTCCTCTTCTCCCGTAGTCTCCTACTCTATCGATCTGTCGTAGTGGCTAGTTTACTTGTACTTGAACCCGTTTGAGACCCTCCACTACTCCCTGTCCCTCCGGACCGCACGACGTCGGGTACCCCAACGTTTCTCAGCCTGTGCTGACCGGCTGCCTTGTTATTGTTGTTACGTGATCGTGTGAACTGATGACTCAGACTGTGTGTCTTCCATGGGTCCGTTTACGGGAGAGGAAGTCCGTTTAATCACGGACGCCTTCATTGGTCGGGGTGGTATGCAAAGGTGGTTCATTGACTACCAATGGATCTCTTCCGTACGGGGTCCTGCCTGGCACTGTAACGGTCTTGTCCGATCTGGTCGAAAGGGCCGACTCCTACGCCCTGGCGGCCCGGAGTTGACCTTTGTGCAGACTCGGAAACTTGTCTACACGTGACCCTGGAGTCTCCGCGGGTCGGGACGGGTGTCCGCAGACCGTCAGGGGTTGGGGCAAGGAGGTCCTTCTTGTCCCTGTCCGGGAAGTCGACGGTAGTCTGTCGGTAGAACCAGTAGGAGTGTAGAGTACGAAACGTGCACCTAGCAGAGAGTTGATTCTTAGTCCTTAATGTTGGGACATACACACCCGATCGTGGACACGATACGGTACGAAATCGACGAGTCAGTACAGGCTGAGAAACACTGGGGCACCTGGCATCAGGTGGTTCGAGGAGACGGGTTCCCCTAAGAGGTCCGTCCTTATGGCCTTACCCAACGGCACGGGAGGAGGTCCCCTAGAAGGATCGATCGTGGATTGTGACATACCGATAGGAGGTATGTCAAGGAACTTCCTTCACCTTTCTGACCCCCACTCGCTCGTCACGTGGAGATCGGTAAGAAGGCCGAGGCCGGGACGTGGACGGAGTCCGGTGACCTTTGCTGGGGTGTCTGGTGAGGTGGTGTCGAGGGGTGGAGGGAGATCCAAGCGAGATCTTTCACGTAGAAGTGTAGTGTGCGTGACGAAAAGGACACTCGACTGTGTGTCTAAACACGGTTCAAAGAAAGTCCCCCATTTTACGGATAATCACAGTTCATTTAGGAGGTGGAGTAGAAAGTCATCGGAAATAAATTATTCGAGTACGCTTCCAACGAAGTTCGAATTCCTCTTTTTGCACAGAAATTTAATTAGATACGGAAGATTGATCTTGTTTTCACTATATTGGTAATTTAAACAGAAACAGAATCTTAGGTTCTCTGAAGAACCACTCACACCCAAGTCTGACGTCTAAAGAAGTTGTACACTTGGGTGTCAAGAACGAAAGGACCTGTAGACAGAGGACCGAAGCACCCTCTACGAAATAGAGATGGTATTGACGTGGGAGTTGTTGAAGAGGTATCGGATGAAAGGTCGAGATGAAACACTCCGCTAATTCAGAACCCCAGGAATTCTTTGTGTCGAATGTGAAACCACGATTTTGTCGACTTCAATTCGATTGTGACTGTGGATGGATTTTGGGACTCGAGAATACTTGTCCTCATAGGTTTCAGAAAGTACCTTTACACTACCAAACGATAGTGTTTATAAAGTCTCGACTTATAACCTGTTTCTTGCACTTCACCTTTGTAGTTAAAGGGATTGCTCCTTTCCCGTCCCCTTAGCTCAGACTACCAGTCCTGTTGTGTGTTAAGAGGATTGCGCAGTGGGACGGTAATGGATGTAAACACTGGCTATGGGTGGGTGTCCTTCAGACCTCCGACATGAACGAAAGAATTGACCCAGAATGGGCATTGGCCATCAGTAGGTGCCAGGTCTACGCCGAACGTTTTAGTAATCTTCGACGATTCTCCATTCTAGGGATGTCCTTTCTTCCCTTCTTCCTTTTTGTCCCTTGAAGTCAAGTGTACTATATTTAAAGGAGTATAGTTTGAGTTCTTACAAATCTACTGATTTTGATATATGAACTAGACTTATGACAATATTGGTCTTAAGACAATTGATTAGTCAGGGGTAATTGAAGTCTGGAGAAAGGACTCGGACGAGTTGGAACAGACTTCCGTCATCTATAATGTGGAGGTCGAGTTTTACCTTGAGTAGGGGGACACGAGTGAAGGTGGGGTGAAGCCATGATTAAGAGATGTGGGCGGGTTCAGGTGCTCGGGTCTCCGTGTCTGAAGGGTCCGAGTGGAGGGTCGACAGGGGATCGACATCTGGGAGAGGAAAGGTGGACATGGCTGAGTCGGGTTTGGTCTCGGAATAACTCAGACCTCTCTACGACTGATTGGTCCAATGGTTCTGGACAGAGGGGATGGGTAGAAGTTGGATGAGTACTAGTCGTGACTTAAAAATTGGATAACCGTAGCAAGAGATTGTAATTCTATTTTTGTCGTCTCTTTGGTCCACCCAATAAAAATTTAAAGTTCTTGGTCTACAGTTTTTACCAAAGATTTGTGGAGATTTGAGTGGGTAAAGGTACCTATAATCCATGAATGTCGTGATAGTTTAAGTTACGAACATTAAGGACGTAATGACGGCCTGTCCCTCGGGAACTTAAGTGTAAACAGACGTATTTTTGTTTCTACGGTTGTATGGTTAATTTTGCTCCGTGAACTTTGTGTTGCCTTCGATTAGTATACCAGTTTTTGTTGAAGGGGCGTAGAAATGTCTTAGTTCATCGTCCTGTTTGTCGTATTACTCTGGCCTTACAAGTCGACTGGTCAAGGGTTTCGTTGTCTGGGTGTTCTCCCACGCCTCGGGTCGTAAAAGGCCAACCGAGAATGTGTCGAGAAAAATTCTTTAAATCACAGTAGTTAAGGGAAATGTTTTCACGTCCCTAAATTTTTGTACAGTTGACTGGATCTCAAATAAAGCGATAAATTAAATGTATTTGTGTAGAGACAGTTGAATTGATAGTGAAAGTACCTTTGGCTGGTAATTTTAAACTCTTGGGTTCATGCTTTTTATCAAAATGAACATCAATATATTTGACCGATCAGTAATCTAAAGGTCATTTCGATCAAACCTCAAAGACCTTAAATAGACAGGTGAGATGGATACACTTCGATTCCAAGACCACTTGGTTAGCGGACGGTCACGAGAGGACTTCGGGTGGAGTGGGGGTCCTGGTCGGTAAGTAGGGACCTGACACGAAAGTCTGAGACCGGTGGGACTCCCGTTGAAATGTCTATTTTCCTATTTAGAGTTACTACGACACTAATTTAAGGAAGAAATTGCCCATAGAGTTCCTATTGGACCCACAACAAAAACGAAACCGAGGTAGGGAAGTAAGAAAGACCTCAATAAAGAGGTGACTAGAGGTCATCGCACAACCCGTGGATGACTGGACCCCTCAAGGAGAAAGTCATAGGATAGTAAAGCGGAAAAATATGACAAGTACCCCAAGAGTGCCGTTCTTATGACTTCACCAAACGGTAAGGGAAGAGGTCGCCTTGACATGTCTTCTTGACATGTTTTTTTGGAAGTACTGGGTCTATTAGGGCTACCACACTAGTGAGTAGATCTCGGTCTGTAGGACCTTACACTTCACTTCACCCGGAATCTTTCGTAGTGATGCTTGTTTCGATCACCTCCACTGCCTTAAAGTCAACTCGGAAAAGTTTAGGACTTTCTACTACGACACTTTCTCGACGTGAGTTATACGGTCGTTTAAACCTTTTGAATCACCGGTGTTCTGACCTTTTCCAGTCAAAAGTAAGGTTAGGGTCTCTTTCCGTTACGGTTTCTTACGAGTTTAATGGTGTGTTAACGTGAGTAGAGTGTACGATCATTTCATTACGAGTTTTAAGAGGTTCGGTCCGAAGTCGTTATGTACTTGGCACTTGAGGGACTACAAGTTCGACCAAAATCTTTTCCGTCTCCTTGGTCTCTAGTTTAACGGTTGTAGGTGACCTAGTAGCTTTTTCGTTCTCTCAAGGTCTTTTTGTAGATAAAGACGAAATAACTGATACGGTTTCGGAAACTGACACACCTAGTGTTATTTGACCTTTTAGGACTTTCTCTACCCTTATGGTCTGGTGGACTGGACGGAGAACTCTTTAGACATACGTCCAGTCGTTCGTTGTCAATCTTGACCTGTACCTTGTCTGACCAAGGTTTATCCTTTTCCTCATGGAGTTCCGACATATAACAATGGGACGAATAAATTGAATATACGTCTCATGTAGTACTCTTTGCGACCTGACCTTCTTTGTGTTCGACCTTAGTTCTAACGGTCCTCTTTCTAGTTATTGGAGTCTATACGTCTACTGTAGTGGGAATACCGTCTTTCACTTCTCCTTGATTTTTCGGAGAACTACTTTCACTTTCTCCTCTCACTTTTTCAACCGAATTTCGAGTTGGGAGTCTTTTGCTTCTAGTACCGTAGGCTAGGGTAGTGAAGTACCCTTTATCTACGCCTTTGTCACCTTTGTCACAGTCTGAAATAAAAACCCCGAGGTTTTAGTGACGTCTACCACTTACGTCGGTACTTTAATTTTCTGTGAATAAGGAACCTTCTTTTCAATACTGGTTGGATCTATCGTATAAGTTTTCGTCTCTATAATGAAACGGCTGATTCCAGGCAGATCAGTTCTGATACCAAAAAGGTCACCAGTACATACCTACACTCTCAACCTGACACTTCTTCCGACTCGTGGCTTCTTAACTACGAAGACTTGATACCACAACCTCTTCTGAAAACTCTCAGGGCACCTGACGTTCCTCTAGGTTGGTCAGGTAAGACTTCCGCTAGCAGGGACCCTAAAGAAACCTTCCTTACTACGATTTCGACTTTGAGGTTATGAAACCGGTGGAATACGTTTCTCAACTGAGTAACCTTTTCTGATACTACGACCCTCCCTGACCCCCGTCCTCCTCTTCCCCTGCTGGCTCCTACTCTACCGACCTACCGTAGTGGCTGAGCTACCTATACTCAGACTCACTTGAGGCCCTCAACCACTACCTGTCCCTCCGGACCGCACGACGTTAAGCACCCCACCGTTTCTCAACCTGTGCTGACTCGCTGACTTGACTTGACTTGACTTCCTATTGGATCTATCTCTTCAATCCCTTTATCAATCCCTTGGTAAGTTTAGTTTAAGCATTCTGTCCTCGTGTCTTATCATATGCAAAGTTACCTGTCGGAAAATAAAGTCCTGAAGACTTACGATTATTTTTACTATATTTACACCTAAACCTCGAGAGTTTATGTAAATCTCGGTCGTGATAATTCGACCACTCATTTAGGGACTTAATTAAACGTTTTATATCGTGTAAATTACGGAAAAGGACCTAGGATCGAAAGTAATCTAAAAGTGCTCAGATTTTTTCCAGTTGTGGGTGATTAATTTCTGAAATAAATCTAATCTTGAAATGTCTGTTTTTATAATGACGTTTAAGATTTTTTGTAGAGGCACCGAGTACGGATTTTGTAACGAGACAGACCGTCCACTGTTTCGCGGTTTTGGAGTCTTTACTAGTGATTCACGATCAGATGTGTTCTCTACCTTGAGTTTTCTGGTTTCTAGCAGAATAAAGTACTTTCCGCAAAACCTGAACCAGAGAAGGTTCTAAGTCATTTATAATCGGTTCTCCCTCTTTTAATATGTGGTTCATTCGGTAGACACCTCCTTTCCAGAATATTAATCAATCTTGTACTGACTGTAAACAATGACTTTTGATATTTTTTTTTTTTTACGACGGTCTATGAGACAATAAAGACATCTAAATCATCTTTGAAAAGTAAAATGATTGTGTTAAATACGAGGCCGTGTTTAATACAGTCATAATTAAGACTAATCACAAGTGAAGGAGAAACTGTCGTTTCTCCATTATGAAGAAAGATGATCACCGACCATAAAGATTAAAAGAATATCCATAAAAATGACTGGTTCCTCATTTTGTTTTCATAAAGATCTCGATAAACATAAATAAACGTTCCATATTAGCTTTATCTCATAGACACATCTATGAAAAAATTTTAGTGGTTTAGAGATAGGAATAGTAAATGACAATTCAAAGTCGTTAAGTGGGTTCGAGTCAAGGATCTAGTGGTGAGACAGGTGCATTTAGTCGGTGTGTCTAGTTCCTCGTAGAAACTCAAAGGTAGAGAGTTTGTCCCCACTACGGACCGACGGATTGTCGTGTCCCGACACCGAGTCGAGTCGCCTTTACTGCGTCTGTGCCACCCTGTGACGACGGAGACGACCTGTTGCTCGTGTGTCCCGGGGTTGAGTCCTTCGGACCGTTGCACGAGGGATGTCTCGGGACGTCGGACAAGAGACTGGTACAGAACAATTTTCATGTACATATGACTTGACTCATAGTTTTACACCTCTCACCCGATACGGAGTCAAGTCTGTAGACCCTCTCCCAAGTGATTGAGGGGAGAGGACAAAGTTACGGTAGGGTAAAACTCATGAGACTCCAGTAAGGATTTTATTTTACATTAGTTTCTCTGAGTCAGAACTAGAATCTTCTTACTCAGAGGGTCCATCCTTCCACAGGTTATACGATGACGTCTTCTCATCTCCCGTTAATGGTTATCGAGGTCCTTCTTACTGCACCGACCTGGTTTCACCTTTACTGCGAGTCAAGACCTACCCAGACCACCACTTTCATTTCAGGCTACAAGATTTCTTGTAGTAACGTATCCTTGGACCTTACAGTCCAGTTACTTGGTTCCACTTAACCTTCAGCAGTTCGTCTTCTACCGTTCTCACTTGTAGTTGTAAAAATACTTAGTCACTTGATTTTACCTACCCTTACCCACTTAAATTAAGTCTACTGGTAATATAGATGATGACACCTGTTCTTATACAATCTTCTTTACGTTATCGGGCTATCAGTTGTTCTCAGACTTTACGTCATGAACCCACGTTAGAGTTTTTGCTGTCTTACTTGAGTTCAAGTAAAGGTTCCGTTTGGTAAGTCATAGTGTCATTAGGTTCAGATAGAGGGTTGGTATACGGTTTCTTGGACTTCAACTTGTCAAGATGTTTCTGGAGGTTCTGGAAGATCTTGATTGTGGTTTTTCTCTACAAGAAAAGTAGTATCCCCTGATCCTACGTTTTCTTCCTTCAGTTCTCCTATGGACCTCATTGTCCGTTCTACTGGAACCTCATATTTTACTTCGTCCTGTTTCCGATTGTCCCAAAACGGTTCCCTTACGTGACTAGTATCGTTTGTGGGAGAAAGGTTGTTGTATTCTCTTCTGATGTGCGCCTGTAGTGGTCTACCAGTTATGGCTTTAGTCTGACTAATATAAGAGACGTCGGTTTCTATCTGTTAGAGATATGTCAGTCGTTTTTGTTCTGACCCTGGACTGACACCGAGTCTAGTACTTGAGGAGTAACGTTTTGAGTCCGAATGTAACTTCTTTCATCCCTTTTGGTGATCCAGCAAGTCTATACTGGATTTAGTTTAAGGAATACTTAAATGTCACCTCCACTACTTGTCTAAGTTCCCTAATCTAGACCATCTGTATCACGGACTTCTTGATACCTGTCTCCAAACGTTGTGAGATGTCCTCCGTTACTGGTTTTAGTAGGGTTTTTCTTTACGTTCTTCCGTGTCACTAACAGACTCCTCCGGAATGTTTATCGACTCTTTTCTCTTCGTTTTCCGTTCCCTCTTTTCCTTTCTATATATGTTTACTTACATTTCAAGGTCTCTTATCGTTCCTCTGTACTCCGGAAGAATTCATTTGTGACGTTTCTTTATTTCCTTTTGGTGTCTTCCTCTTTCTATCTCTAGAGAAGTTCTTTTGACCTCTGTATTTCTCTTACAAAACACACTCCTACCCGTGCTATTTCCTGTCTTTGTCATTGTTGGATTCTCTTCGTCTTCTCTAATTCTTCTCCACCGTTCTTATGTTTCTTCCAGGATTACCGGTTTGGGTACTACCACACCAGTGAGTGGATCTCGGTCTGTCGGGACCTCACACTTCAGGTCACCCGGAATCCTTCGTAATGATGTTTGTTTCGATCGCCTCCACTACCTTAAAGTCGACTCGATAAAGTTTAGGATTTTCTACTACGATGGTTTCACGACGTGAGTTACACAGTCCCCTAACCTTTTCCAGTCAAAAGTAAGGTCAGGGTTTCTTCCTGTTACGGTTTCTTACAAGTTTGATGGTCTGTAAACGTGAGTAGAGTGTGCAGTCGTTCCATTACGAGTTTTAGGAAGTTTGATTCAAAATCGTCATACACTTGGCTCTTGAAGGTCTACATGTTCGACCTAAATCTTTTCCGTCTCCTTGGTCTCTAATTTAACTGTTAAATGACCTAGGATCTCTTCCGTTTCCTTAAGGTCTTTTTGTAGATGAAGACGAAGTAGCTGATGCACTTTCAGAGACACACCTAGTGTTTTTTGACACCTTTTAAGATTTCTCTCCCCTTATGGTCTGGTGATTTCTGGAAATTTCTCTGCCCTTATGAATGTACGGAGGACTCTTTAGAAATATGTCCGGTTCTTCGTTATCAATCTTGGTCTGTACCTTGTTGACTGACCAAGTTTTGACCCTTTCCTCATTATGTTCCGACATATAACAATGAAACGAATAAATTAAAGATACGTCTCATTCATGTAGTACGTTTTACGACCCGACCTACTTAGTGTTCGACTTTTGTTCTAACGGTCCTCTTTATATTTGTTGGCGTCTATACGTCTACTATGGTGAGATTACCGTCTTCCACTTCTCCTTGTTCTCGGAGAACTACTCCCACTTTCTCCTACCGAATTTTTAGTTGTAAGTCTTTTGATTCTAGTACCGTAGGTCAGGGTAGTGAAGTACCGTTTGTCTTCTCCCCTTTTCACCTTTGTCACTGTCTAAAATAAAAGAACCCAAGGTTTTAGTGACACCTACCGCTGACGTCAGTACTTTAATTTTCTGTGAACGAGGAACCTTCCTTTTGATACTGTTTGGATCTGATGTAATTTTTCGTCTCTGTAGTGAAACGACTGTTTCCAGACAGACGAGATTTGATACCAAGAAGATTATCAGTATATACCTACACTCTCGACCTAGTCTTTCTTCCGATTGTGACTTCTTAACTACGAAAACTTAATACCACGACCTTTTCTGAGGACTCTCAGGGACCCTGTCGCTCCTCTGGTTTGGTCAGGTAGGATTTCCTTTAATTGGGACTTATAAGTGACTCTCCTGACTACGACTTCGAAGTTATGAAACCGGTGAACTACGTTTCTCGGACGAGTAAACGTTTACAGGGACTACTTCCGACCTCTTCCTTTACCGTTGGGTGACGTCAAAAGTACGGACCTCTTAGGGTAGCTGTCTCCTCGGACCGTCTGATGTCAGGTACCCCAGTGTTCTCGACCTGTGTTGAATCGCTGATTTGGTGGTGGTGACTGACCCCGTTTTCCTCTTTCCCGTCGTCTTCGACTCTACCAACCTACCGTAGTGGTTGAGGTCGTCTGCACTTGAACTCGTTTTAGACCCTCTGTCATTCCTGTCTCCTCGGACCACACGACGTTAGGTACCCCAGCGTCTCAGCCTGCACTGAATCGGTGACTTGTTGTTGTCGTCGTTCTACTATGTGGGAGGAAAATTTAATTAATTACCAACACGACCCAGAAGCGACGTCACGAGTCTGAAAGAGATCAACAGTTCGTGCCCGAGCTCCCACTCGTCCGAAGTCGTCGACGTCACGTGTCCGAATCAACGAGGAGCCGGATACCCTAGAAGGACCTGGTTCCTAGCTTGGATACAGTGGACGTGACCGGTCTAGAAATTGGTGACCTGTTGGGTATGAGCAGAGAAATCAGAGTTCGAATCTATTTTACAGTAAAAAAAGGATCCGCTACCGGTAACCGTAATTTATGTGTCGAACTACACATTAAAATAATAAATAAAAATACACGTTAAAATGATCAGATACAGATTCTGAAAAAACAAAGTTTAGATTTTGGACGGGATAGAATCTTCTACGAGAGTAACCATATGTGAACTCTTTTGTGTTTGCGAATTCATAGACCTTAAATCTCGTAAGAGACCAGGGATGAACCTTTGGGTCTCGTTTTTGTCTGTACCGACACAGTCGGCATTTCCCATTGACTCTCGTTGTTACGAAACCAGTCTACTAAGGACTGTGTTTTATGACGTACAAAGTTCTTCTACTTGTCAAGTCTGACGGTTGGTCTGTAGGGGTTGTGCGAAAAGACAAGGAGTGAGACCGCTCTGGAATGGAGGATTGTGAAGGGTCTCGAAGTGGGAGGCTAGGTACGGAGGACACCGGTCCTCGGCCCTTGGACCCGACTTGACGTGTCGCAACTGGAGGGGCAGTACGCGCAGGACGTTCTGTTTGCGGGTCAAAGTTGGACCCAATTGACAGTGAGGGTTCTTGCCCCGATTATGTCTACTTGTGAGACCTGCGAATTGGTGTGCAAGTTGTAACCAGTAATTTCAGTATTAGAACCCAAGGATCGGGTCTCAGAGGTTTCTAAGATAATAGTAATTTGAGAATGTCAAGAAAAAGGTAAATAAATTTATGACACGTTAGAAGAATTTTTCGTAAGTTTTGGACATCTCTGATTGACGGATTTCAAACAGAAACTCAATTAAAATAAAGAAGATTCTTATTTCATTACAGTTAGATATGATACTAGCAGTGTCGAAATTTCAGTCAGACACTAATTGACGGAGAGAAGACCAGGTCTGACGTAATTATTGTGTATACTTTGATACATAGTTTAATCACTTTTTTTAGGAAAAGGAAAATTTTTTCGGAAAGTAAAGTCAACAGGATCACTTTCACGTGGGATGGTGCGTCTCAGGATTGTTCTCGTCCACGGCCGGGACGGGAGACTGTTCGGTCACAGTCTCCCCGAGGCCTCGAGTGCGACGTCTGATATGCGGTGGCTACACGTGACAGCCGTCGTCGCCGTGGAGACGGTTCGAAGAATTGAAGGACCTCGGAATCTGACGAGCAGATATTTTATTTCTGAAGACGTCCAGGACATTCGAGTCTGATGTAGGCTAGTACTGATCCGGAAGTTATTTTCATTGTCCACGATAAAACCCTCTTGAATTAAGAAGTGTCCTCTGTACAGAACTCTGACCGTAGGTGTGACCTGTGCAGACTTTTCTACCGTAGACACAAGTTCGACTCTTCCCTTTGGTCTGTCCTTCGAGGGGTCGGATCTTACCCCACTCTCTTATCACCTGCGGTGATAGTAGAGGAGAGACTTTTCTGATACCTAAAGTTTTATAAGTACTCATTTTTGTGATACTCTAGACGAAAATTAATGAGGTCGTTTACAAACACATACACACACCAGTATTCTAACCGATTACACTGATTGACTTCGACGGGTTGTCGTCAAAAATTAGAGATAAAGACGAATATAAACTTTGAAAAGTATTATTGTTCTGTCCCCCTCCCCTTCCGACGTTGTGTACCTAATATTTATAATTTAGTGATTTGTCCAGTTAGTGAACGGATTTTTCCAGTGAAATCCTTGTGTTTTAGAGTAGAAGCGGAAACGAACCGTGACTTTTTCCACGGAGTTGACGACTCTTACACTGAGCATTTCGACTGACCTTATATTTGTCGTGAATACTGATGAGACGGAAGAGCGGTAGGAGAACTCAGGGTCACGACTTTTCGGTAGACTGTCCGCGAGGTTGAGGGTGGAGGTATGCTGAGGCAAGAGAAAGGTCACGAGGGAAAGTGGAACCTCCAGAGTCTAACTTTTGAACTCTAGTACGTGGTAGTGTGGGTACCGACGGCGAGTAGTTCGAGGACACATCGACCAAAACAACCTATGACCAGACGACACGTGACAACTGAGAAGTCTTTGTGTGTGACTGTCTTAGGGTACAACAGTCGACGAGGTAATGGGGTATGTGTACTGAATTTACACTACCCTCCCCTTTTTTACCCGACGACCCTCGACTCCCGTCCCGTCCCTGACACTGGAATGCACGTTAGTCTGGAAAATGGTTAGTAGTGACTGGAGGCTCCCCGGGCCGGGCCATTCTCTTAGTGTCCTCGTCTCACCCTCCCCCGACACTATCACGGGCGAGGTGGAGGAGGGGGTGTCGTCCAGAGAGAAATGTCACTGGTTCCACCGGTGAGTCGGTCAAGGGGTAATACGGACTTTGACTTTCGAGGACGGTACAGCTGAGGTAGGGTAAAATGGTCGTGCAGAAAGAGAGGGGTTTCCGACCGAGAGGGACATGCTAGGTTCGTAGTCGGGCTGATTGACCCGAGACGAGGGAGGCTAGGGGCTGAGGGAGACGACCGGGCCTCGGTCCCTGACAAAGGGACCCGCTCAGAGTACGGACGAGTCGGTGTGGTCGTCCCTGGACCTAGTCGGAAATCAAGATCCTGGGTCGAAGCCTGTGGTCACAGCCGGCACCGTAGTGTCGTCGACGCGGGTCCGGACAGAGGACGAAGGTTGGTCCACGAGGACCAATCTTCAGTATGCCTGCACCCGTATTAATTACTTCGGTTCTCGGCGGGTTGGTTGGAAGTCTTGTCTAGCGACTGATTTTTGAGATGCGACCTCGGTTGGCTACTGTTGTTTACTGTTCTCAATAAGAGAGTTCAAAGTGACAGGGTTCAATCACAAGGGCACAGAGTAGGTAGGGTAGGAAAGAGAGTCGGTCAGGATATATAGTGTCTCCCACCGACCTGTAGTTAAGACAGGAGCCTTCTACTCCTTTTAATTACATAAAACGAATAAAATTGTTTCGTTAGAACGAAATAGTTTTATAATAATTAGGAAAGATAGTCTCTTGGTTGTCCACATTTTCGAGGTACATTTATTTTGTTCTTATCTTTCGAATCGACGTCGTCCTTTTTCCTAGGAAGTTACCAGTCCGAGACGAAGACACTCTTCGAACCACTCCGAACCCCTATTATTTGGTGTGAATGTTTCTGTCTGTGACGTCAGCAGCCGTGAGCGTGAAGAGATGGTCATGGCCCTACTCCTAGGTGCAATAGGACCCCTTGACCTTTCCTTCTCTGTCTCGCGGAGGATTCTTCATTGTATTTCCTGTCATAATCCTGGCACACCCGAGTGACAGGCGGGTGGAGAGTCGTCCCTGAGTTTCTGTGGAACATAGTCATCGAAGAAAAGGGAAGTTCTGGGAGGTTTGGTTTCTTACTCGGGGGGTTTAGCCTTCGGGGGACTGCGTCACTGTTGACCCTTCTGTCGTGAATGGAAGTGAGACGAAGAGTGATTGAGTGCATGAGGTTTTGTGTTGTGACTTTTCGTTCGGACTTGTTGACGACGGGGGCAGTTCATTTGGTGATCTGTGTAGGAGTCGAATTTCACTGGTGCTCGAGACTCCCCCGCGCACCCATAAAAGTGTTTTGATGAAGTTCTACTAGGATACGGACCAATGGTAGTAGGAGCCCCATGTGAACACCAGTCCCACCTCGACTTGTGTACGGTTTTCCTTCTCACCGGTCTCGAACTCAATTGCCATGTTTCTCGAGTTGGATAGACGGGGTGAGTCTCCCACCTGCCGCACGGATCCGCGTACGTTTTCGCAGGGTCAATGACCGTGTGCCTCCGCACTACCGACCCCGTCACTTCGCCACTACTTACACCAATAGTCGTTGGGTGTGAACGTACGACCCGATCCTCTCCTATTACAAAAGTGGACCGTCGTAGTCTTCTCACTACAGGGTTTTCCCCTCTGAGCCTGTCTGATTTCCCATTCCGGTCTCCAGTCGTGCGTCGCCCTAACTCTCTCTCCTTCAACCCCCTTTTTCCTTCTTCGATTTACTTTTCGACTTTAATTCCGTAGACGTATATGAGACGTGACTCTAAGACCACGTGCAAATTTTTTGTGATTGTTTAGGACATGTACATGAATCCATATAAATATGTGTGTATATATATATGTGTGTTCCTTTCCACTTCCAAAAGATTGGATGGGTTTCTATAATCACTATCTTAGGTCTTCCGGAGGTCGTCCGACGCTCTCAGCGAATGATTTCTCCTCCCCTCCTATCCAAATTTGGAATCTTTGTAAGATGGGTTTGTTAGTTAGTTTTTGTCAGATGTTTTTTTCATTCAAGGACCCTCATACAAAGGGTGGTTCACGGGTTTGAGGTCGTCTCTTTTGGGAGATCCCTGACTTGGTGGTCTTTTGTCTCCCTTCTATTTTCCCTTGTGGGTCGGAACTTTAGAGTTTTCCTCATTCTAAGGGATCGGAATTTAATTGAAAGGATCTTTATTACGAAACCTGTTATTTGATTGACTGGATTGTTGAAGATCATACCAATTCCTGTTTGGGGTAGGAAAACCAGGACGAAACCGTTCAATTTTTTTTTTTTAAGACCTCGGGACCATTCTTAATTTGTCATACGAGATTTGTTAGTGGGTCGGATTGTTCCAGGGAGAAAGTTCTTCAGCGATGGTGAAGAAAGACGAAGAGAAGTGCCGACCTCCGTGGTGACTTCCTACCGAGGGAGGATCAATTCCTCCGCGTTGACCTCTTTCTACCCCTACGAGACCTCGGGTATGGGAGGTGCCAGCTCACTCCCCCCGACGTGCGACTCGACCCCCGGGGTGTGACGAGAGACCAGGACGGGTGCCACCGACGGTCCCACGGGGGTTTCGCGGGGTAAGGACCGTGTTGGGCAGATGAATGCACCGACGAGACGACTACCGAGCGTGCCCTCTCCAGAGGAGTCCCACGAGTCTCCAAAGCAGGCGCTCCTGAAGTTACAGTAGTAGGGACCTTTCTTCCCGCTCTCCGGCTCAGAAACGAAGACGACTTGTCTTCGAGACACTACCCGGACGAGACGATTGTGGTTGTCCGTTGTGGTGAAGGATTAGTGTGTGCCGGGTCCTCAGAACCGACCCTGTCTCGGCCAAAGTCGAAGAGACCTCTTTTTCCTTGACGGAAGTCTCGTTGTACTTTTCTTTGTTAGATTCAGCCTAGGTCTTGAGGTCGACTTTTATTGGGCTCTTCCCTCGAAACCTAGAGAAGTTCAGATTTCTGTCGAGGGTGAACTTTTTATGACTTTATTACCGAATATTTCAGGGATTGGTGTATTGGTCCTCGTTCTTACTGAAAAGAGAAGTCTTCAGAGGACGTGCGGTTGGTGGCCTGACGTCGTGAGTCGTTCTTTGTCAAGGGTCCCGAGTCGTTGTGCACCTCCTGTCGCTCCCCGTCGACGCCACTCGTCCTCTTCCGGTCCTGTTCCCCTGGCGGGTCCCGCCATTCTTTTACCTGACGATTTTCCCGTCCCTCTAGTTGCCCGCACATTTGTTGGGCCGAGACTCATGGTGAAATTCTTATTTTCTGTCCTTTCGCCCTAGATTTGTGAACAGTAGAAACTGAGACCGACAAACTACGAATACAAATTCACGAATCACAAAGACTGTAAACCACTCAAGTAGTGTAATGTACACTTTATTCAGTGTTCTTACACGAGGACCCCGGAGGGGACCACCCAGTCACCGATTTTGAGACACGAGGGTTACAACCCTCGGACCCAAACTAGGGACCAGTCCCTTGAACTAGAGCACACGGCGTTAATTCTCAAAGAGTTGATTTCTAGGGTGTCCGGTGTCGTTTCCTGTTTCTAGAACGTACGGCGTTGAACTGTGCCGGTTTAATTTTTTTTTTTTTTCACGAGGAGACGACAAATAGGGTGGCCTACGTTTCGGGGAGACCTTAAGGGGAAGGAGGGGTAAAAGGACCGACCTCCTTTCCGTTCATTAATCAAACCAGAATTGCTGGAGGATGATTCAACGTTAGAAGTACCTCTTCATTTGACTATTTTCGATTATTGGACTCTGAAATAATAGTTTACAAACCTAAGTGTCCTTGAATCTTCTCTAAGAGGACACTAATTAATGGACCTAATACATTTATATTAGATATGAAGTCTTGGACAATGGTTCGTTCAGTTTGGGTTCAAGTTCATGTAAATAAAAGGAACCGATGACTAAGGTCCTAGGGCACATTGACTGGGGGTAGAACCGGTCCCGACTCTTCTCTTGTTTCCGCCCGGACTTCTGTCTCTTGTCCGACCCGAAAGAAGAGGAGAGTGACCACCAGACCCTCTCAGTAGACACAAGTGTGTCCCATTGTTGTCTTGTCGTCTCTACCGTTCTCACTATTTGTGCTCGACTTGGATGCATTTACCAAATTCTGTCTTGACATATCGACGTCCGAACTTTGACGTGTTTCTGGATCTTGGTGCTCTTTTATGGTCGTAGACCATTGAATACCTTTGGGAAGTTTCTACTTTCTTTGGGATGTTAATCCCTTCGTGTCCTCTCATCCTTGTCCGGAAGTGTCAGTCTGTGGGACTCCGAAGGTCGGACGGGGACGGTGGACGAGACACAAACCCCGTCCTGCGAACTGGAAAGATGTGGATGAGTAGACAAGTGTGACCGGTTATCGTCCGGTCTGTTTACTACGAAAGTAGTCGACAATGAAAATTCTTCTTGGTTTAGAGTAAAGATCTAGTTGATAGATGAAACGTCGAGAGCCGTTTTTACGGACTGTAAGTGAAAGGGGCACACCCTTTCGTCTTCTGTCTGTGTGTACGAGGCAGATTTTCGTTTCCGAACCGTACTCCAAATAGAGTATCTAGTTCTGGAGACCGGCTACTGAGGATCTACTTTACTTTGGTGAGGGGAGGGAAATAGTCCTTCGTTGGTTGTAAAATTTTCTTTCCGAGTATTGGTATTATGACATAAAGTGCTAGATAAAGTTACCCGTCCCCCACCCTTTGTTTAGGACTTGGTCTCGTTTCCCTTAAATCAGTGATTTTATGGGTGGTGAGAGTTTTGTTTCGGAGTTTAGAGTCCCTTCTCGGAGGTGGACTGAGGTCTAGTCCTTTTTGAGGTAGAACTAAGTTAAGGAACACAAGGTCCCCTAGGCAAAAATGAGTCCGAAGTTTCCAAACGGGTTTGAGGTGTACTTCAGTGTTTGGTTCGTCTCTCGTCCTCTGCGTTGGACTCGGGTCACAGTGTGACGGTGCCGAGGTTGATCTCCATCTTTTACCCGGTCCCACAGTTGTCCCTCTGTCGCTCCGACAGCGACCAATTCCCGCTTCCCTCAGTCTTGAGTGGGAAGGACCCTCGGTCGTTGAAGGACCTTTCATTGCTCACAAAAAATAAAAGAGATTCAGAAAATGAAAGGAAAGATGTTAGATATTTTACCAAAGTGTCTTTATTTTGTGACATTTCGATAAAGTCTTCTCGTTTGGTTTACCGATTCTCGTGTCAAAATTACACGTGAAGAGATGAGTGACGAGTTGACCGTCTCCGAGGAAGCGCCGAAGACGCTCGAGGAAGACGTCGGCCCGAACGGCGGAGGATAATTTTTTTAAAATTTTTTCGGGTGATAAATACAGATGAATTTCGTTTGTTCGCCAAAACCGAGAGTTTTTCGATGATCGAAATTATTATATAAAATTCACGTGACTTATAAGTTCATTGATGACGGGAACCGTTTGTATGGGTCTCCGGGTTTGGGTGTGAACATCGTTGTCTTTTCTGGGGTAATATTACCTAAAGTCTTGTCTCGGGATCCTCCCTAATACACTGATCTCTTTCGTTACTTGGTCGTCTCTTCGGACGGGTAGCCCTGGGTCTCGGAGAGTCCTGTCTTCGCACGTGGTCCAAGTAGGTCCCAATCAGTACTGCCTCTGCATCAAAAGACGTCATTTGTCAGAGTGTCATTGAATAGTTCTCGTGTCTATTAGTATTTTTACATGCATAGGGACCGTACCAAAATAATAAAATATCCAAAAATTGAGTAAATTGTGAATATTGTTCGAAACTTCCACTTATGATGCTAAGAGTAAAATGTCTGCGCTTTCGACTCCATCTCACTCTAAGAAGTCGACAGTTTTACATACGTCGAAGTTAAGTGATCCCGACTTGTGGGTTCAGACCCGACACCGTCTTCAAAGTGTGCCAGGCGTCAACGAAGGTGAGAGAGGGCGGAGAGTCTTGGTAAAAACCGAAAGGAAGGGTTCGGGATTTAAGTCCTCGAAGAATCGGAAATTCGGAACCGGAGGGAACGTAAAGGTACCGTTGAAGTGAAGATAGACACCAAAATGGAAACTCCACCTCCCTGGGGGGTTGGATGTTGAGGTCGAGACGAGGACTTGAGTCCAGTTCTTGAGACGCCCTTTACAAAAAGATTTTACGAAGATGGTATCACCCTTGAAAGTTTATCCCGTTCCAGGACGTGTGTTGTGTCGTCTTAAACCCTGTCCTGTTCCGATAGCGAATTCTTTTACGAAATGTGAGAGTTAGGGTACGGACTGGACCTTATACTTTTCAGTCAAAATCAAATGTCCTATTCACTGTTTTTTGTGTTGTCTAAAAAGTATCTACCTTAATTCTCCTCTGGAAATTTGGTAGAGACTCCCTTTTCGTCAGAGTCGCACCCCACACATTGCGAGGGAATGTCCTCTCCGTCGGCGGACCGTCCCCGCCCATACCGTGTGTCGAGCTCCTTGCCCCTCTTCTTTTACCGGTGTCGGGCCGAAAGTAGTCTTTCCGGTTGTCCTTTGGAAGACTCTCGACTGGCCGAAGGGGTCCTCGCAGGGTGTGTCGCCGGTGACACGGTCGGACGTCCCTGTGTGGGTCTGCTCGTTCCCTCTGCTCATCGATAAAGTTTTCTCGCGCGGTGACGCTGGGTCCATTTGTCTTTGACGATCTTCCCCTTCCATATAATAATCCATATTAGACCCTTTGACCATCCTTGTCCCCCTCCCCTCTCCGAAGACTCTTCCTCCTTGATCGACGCAGTGCACTACTTTTCTTGCCGGTCCGGGGTGTCCGCGTCGGTCTCCCACTCAGCACGTTCCCGTGTGAGGGTCCTTTTGCAAAGTGCCCCACGTGGACCCCGACCACACGGTGGGCGGAGTGCGGGGCGACAGTGGTCTTTCGGGCCCGACAAGAGCAGGCGGGCTGCGAGGTCGAGAGAGGGAGACGCGTCGGCGTGCGGCCGAAGAGGCAGTCCGTCCAAGAGTGGGGGTCGCGTGGTTGCAGGTCCCTTTGGGGGCGCAGGAGAGGTGAGGGGTCGACGGATTCTCGAGGTGTATTCTCGGTGTGCCCCTTCGGGTTCTCGTGACCTCCCCCGTCGACAAGGGAAGAGGTCGCCTAGAAGGGCTGGGTCCTTAGTGTGGCCCCAGAGGACGCAACGTCCTCCTAAGAAAGGGTCGACTCGATGGTCCTTCGGAAATGTTCGGTGTGTTAAATTGAACATTTGGGCTCTGTCTTTCTTATACTTTTCCTATCGAGTGAAAAAGAATTATAATTGAATTCATCCAGACAAAAATTTACTGAAGTATTTTAGGGTGACATGCTTTTATAATGTCAAAGAAAAGGAGTGTTTCATCTCTGGTGAAGACTGAAAAGTGAAGACACTTTTTGCCTACTAGTGCCTTAGTATAAACACTCGGTCAGAGTACTGAGTCCTATTTAAGGTTGTTCCTCTTGCGAAACGTCCGCGGGCGGTAGAGGTCTCGGGAGGTCCCCCAACCTTTTTGTCGGACGGGGTTTAGTCTTTGCAGGGTGGAAGGAAGGAGGGTTGTTGGGAAAATTGGTTTAAGTGCCTCGGGTAGGCGAAGAAAATGTAGGTAGGCAGACTTGCGAGTGGACAAAGAATTGTCTGATATGATTCCTGTATGTGAAATATCGACGTATGGGAGCCAACCAAATGTCACAAGAAGTTGCAATTCTTTGGATGCTAAAAATATGTCAAGGAAAAAATAATGGTAATGGAAAGTACAGACATTTCAGAAGGTTATGAGGATATATCCTTGAAAAGTGTTTTGTTGTCTCTTATTGTAAAGAAGGAAGATGGAAGACGAAAGACAAAAGTGTGTCTAAAGTTTTAGAAAGACGCATATGATAAACCATCCTGATCCCGAGAAGCAATAATTCCAAGAAAGGATAAGGCACATAAACAAGAAAATCTAAAATTGATACTATTAGAAAAGTTTAAGATTTGGTAACTGCACGCCTAAATTTTAGTTTACAAGATTTAGAAAATCTGAGAATAATGATCACTGCAACCGGGTATCAGTAAGACATGTGACCGTTCTAGTCTTAAAAACCAACCTAGTTAAAATATTTTACTCCCCCTCATAAAATTAGAAAAAGATTAAGACTAAATTAAATATTACAAGTTCTTAATCGAAAAGAAAAACTTTGTACCCTTCTTAAGTGACCGTTTATGTCATTACACGGTTTCGGGAAATCCCTCCATTAGGAACCGAGTCGATATTTTCACAGGAGTATTTGCGTTCAGAGAAAATACGGGCGATGGCGGGGACGAGGAAGACAGCCACACGGGACTGCGGGGGAGGGACACCAGTCTCGACGGTCCACATGGAACAAAACGATCCAATGACATGGTTGTGACTCTGAGTGACTGACGCCCAAGTAGAGGGTGGAACTCAGGAAAAGTAAGAGGCGCAAATCCGCCAACCGGAGGACGCGAAAGAGCCGGTAGGTGGCCCACTGGTCGAGGACCAAGAGGAGCCTTCAAAAGGCGTCGAAGAGGAGCTCCCGCCACTTTCACTAGACGTCCCGCAGCATAAGTAGGAAGTCCCAGACCAACCGAGAAAGTTCCAGGACTTCGAATCACGCGTCGAGGACTGTGAGCCAGAGGTCCAGTCTCTACCAGACGTCCATAAGACGTTAAGACTTTCGTGCTCCTCTCCTCGCTTTGGTGTCTCGACGCACTCGGACCCGGGACGTCACTGGAGTCGGTGGTCGCACCCGCGGAGTGGGTCGGCTCGGGTCGGGACCACCGAATCCCCGTTAGGGTAATCGTCTCCGTTGTGGAACCCGTTTCAAGTGGTCTGAGACTTACTGTTCGATTCCGTGACAAGTCTCTTTGTCCCACCCTTCTTTCTCCCTCGAAGACTACGACTTGTTCTCACTACTACCCTCGAGTCGTCCTCCGGTCCCTAGGCACGAGGGAGTGACTCCGACTCGTTCGAGGGGTAGAAAGAGAGATTCGGAGGTCTCTCGGGAGCGTCGTCTGAGCCTCTTGTCCGGGTCTCCTTTGGGTCCGAAGGGAGGTCGAGCTTCCAGGGTCTAGACCTCCGAGACAAATAAAGCAGACCGTCCGAAGAGGGTCTACGTCCTATTGGACAAGTATTCGCGTGGGGACAAAGGTTCGGGGAAAAGCCAGGGCGCGGGTGGTGTCCTCTGTGGTGAGGGTGTCCGTCGTCACCGGCACCCCTCTCGACAGTGACGGAGCACAAACGAAGGGTCTCCGTCCGAATGTAGAGTCCCCCCACACACCCACGACCCTACGGCCTCCGGACCCCCGTTACAAGAACGGAAAGTGTAGAGTCTCCCCTCTTTTCCTGGGCCACGATGCTCACATGTCTTTACTTCGACCGCGACTCAGGTCACACCCCCGACGCCCGGGGTGCGTGTTCTCCCGCCGTCTTGTCGTTCACACTGGGGTGTGGGCCAGGACTTCCTCCGGACCAGAGATGAGTGAACCGAAGCAAGTAGACGTAGAGGAACAGGAAGACGACGTAAACCAATAAGTCCAGTTAGTGGTTGACCCGATTGATCCCCCTATTTCTTGTACAAGTAGTAATTGTTCTCTCAAATCCTGGAGTCAACCTTTAATCATTATCACTGAATAAAATTTCCTTTGTTTTGTTTTTTTTTGGGTCCACGGACACGAACACCCCAACCGGTTCCGTCCTTCTTCTTTGTTCGACCACCTTCTCTCTTCCCGGCTACCCTCCCGAACGCTCGAGGCACACACGGAGGGGACAACGTCCGTCGGACCCTGTCTGGGCACTACGAGGTCCAACGGACGGCCCGAGGACGACTCTCGTAGACAGATGGGGAGGTGGGGCCGATGGAAAGGCCTAAGAAATCGACTACTTTGGTAGTTGCGTCGACTTCTAGAAATATAGAACGGTAATCTGGTGGTAGGTCCCGTTTGTCTCGGGTCTTCCACGAAACAGGATTACTTAAAAAGACTTTGACGTCCCAAGTGTGAAGTACTACCAATAGTCATTTTGTAAGTCAACTGGCTCCTCGTCCCAAGAAAGATGTAAAAGAGGTGAACATGGAAGGTACTGTGGACCCTCAATAGAGCTCCCGACGACTACACCCCGCCCCTCCACCCGCCCCCCTGGGAGTGGAAAGGACAACAAAGTAAGGGTCTATCTCGACCGCTACGACATACATCGGACCTACCGACGTTTACGGTCACCTTCACGGACAGGGGGCGCGGGGGTGGGAGTCCCTCTCTACTCTTCCCGATAGAAAGAAATGGAGGGGTGCAAAGAACACGTTAAGTCAGTCAAGAAGAACCACAAATTAAGAGTCGACCCGGTAAAGAACGTCGACTGATAGTAAGGTGCTTGGTAGTACAGGTCCTGATTTACGGGGTTGGTCCGTCTGCTCCTCTTGTACGTTTTTTCTCCCTCTTTTTCTTTTTTTTCTTTTTTAGTCTGAAATAAGAGGAAGTTAGTCTGTGACCTATCAGTGACACCTTGGACTTCGGACACGTACCGTTGTGTCGGTTATCTCGTCAAGTCGAGAGGTCCGGTCACCCCAGCATTCAGTGGTGTTTGGGTTTCGTCCTCCATCCCGGGGACTCTGTGTCCACTTTGGTTGGTCAGTGTCGGGTTTGGTGGTCGGCACGGTCCTCATTTTCTACCGAAGACCCTACTTCAAGTCCACCTGCCCCTCCTCTGGTGCGTTACGGGAGTCAGCTGTTCATAGACTCTCGGTCGAGACTCGGCCCGGACAAGACCCTCACCCGTCTTCCGTCCCTGTGCTTCGAGACGGGCGCACTGTGACGCTAGCCGGTTCTCGTATCTGGTGTTCACTCTCCTACCTGCCTCCGACCGCCAGTCTACATGACACTTCTTTTTGAATCGTCACATTTATTTCTTCCCCTTGTCCTGCTATCCCGAGGACACGGTGCACCTCATTGGTTTCCGTCGGGCTCTCCACTGCGTTCTGACCTCTGCGCTGTCGTCACTTCTTGATCGGCACGCCGGACCCCTGCCCCGGCACACTCGCCTCCCTTGTCGTTCACAGCGTCTCCGACCTCCGCCCGAAGCGTCCCGATTCACACGGACGTGGGGGTCCCGTTCCCACGTCCCCCAGTCCCTCCTCGTCCCTCCGGTACGTCTCAGAGGGTCTGGGGGCTCGCGACACCGAAAAGGAGACGCACTGCCCTTCGGTGACTCCCACAACTCGTCTCCTTACTGAATGCAAAGTTTCCTAGCGATATCGCCGACCCACGTCTCGCCTGACGTCACCCCGTTCCCGTCTTTGTCCCTCTAGCCAATCGTCCAATAAAATGTCAGACCTGAGCTCCTTCACGTCTAGTCCTGTCCCGGCGTCGTCCCCTACACCATTTTGCTCCAGTCTAGGTTCGATCCAGGTGACGCCTGTCTCTGACGTCCTGCACGGAGACTTGACCCACACCCCTTGTTGTCTTTCAACCCCTACTGAAGTTCCGAAAACCGGACTCACCGACTAGTGTCCGTCTGCAGTGGTGGAGTCCTCCTTCCCGACATCCCCGACCCCTCACGCCGACTTCTTGCTCCAGTGGAGCCTGTGGATACTGCAGTGCGGCTCACCTTTGCCGTGTAAATAATCTCGGACTGAAGTTCATTTTTCCAGGTTCGACCTCCGACTGTGTCTTTGCGACAGTCGTCTGTTTACGTAGACTTCGGTACCTGACTCGAGTCCGGTGGAGCTCTCAAATCCTCTCAGACGTCCACACGCGTGTGATGGAGTCTTGGTCTTCGTCCGCTGGTCTGACACCTACCCGCTAAGTCCTTTACCCAGAACCGACCTCGATGTCTACTTTTGGTAGTCTGGCATCACTCGTCGACTTTGGTGGCGGGTCCCCTTTCTGCCGACCGTTGGATCCCATGGGGGTGGACTTTCCACGTACCCCCCTGGTAGAGGAGGGTCACTGATCATTCTCTATTTCTCCCTTTCCCCTCGTCTCACTACGAGGGAGGCAGAGATGTTCACAAAAATAGTGTCCACGATTCTATGGGATTGCGACGCAAGAGACTCGTTGTCACGAAGGAGTTAGAACCGGGTTCTCCAGTTTCAGACCTTTGATCTTTCACCGTGTACGGAATATTCTTTGGTGGGATTTGCTCCGTTATGTTCGGTGTCCGGACCCATTGACTGAGACATACTCTTAATCCTTCTATTCTTTATTGACGACAGTATAAGAGTAACATTGCGTTTCGTTTCACTTTATACGTTTCGTAGTTTGATCAGAGGAAGGTTCTTCGGCCATAACATCTCTTTTCTAGGGACTCTGTTTCCGTTCCTGGGTCCCGCGAGCAAGGAGACAAGTTTCGGAAGAGTGGCGAAGGTTGAAATGAGTGGTTTTGTCAGTTTGAAGAGTATTTTCGGGTCCCGAGGTGATCCGTCTCTTTTTCTTTAGTAGGTCTCTCGTCCAAAATTCTCTAAGAACCCGGAGTAGGGTCTACCTGAGTAGTCCAGGTTCTTTTCCCGGCTATTGGACGCAACTGTCAGACACAGGGATTGTGCGAGAGCCCTGGAAGTCTACCAAGTGTTCCTGACTCACCGGTGGCTCTGTCACCAAGGATTTACAATCTCCGGTAGTCTTAGTGGATTTTCCAAAGGACTTTGTTCTGATGACCCGGGGTGGGGCTCTCGAAGAGTTTGTCCTCCAGACCCCACTCCGGGTTGTAAGGTGTAAAGATTGTTTAAAGACTCCGACGTCAGGTCCCTCGCATGACTCTTTTGCCAACCTCAGTTAATGTAGGGTCCATTCTCAAAGTGAAATTAGAGAAAACAATCGTTTCCCTAATCTTGTGACTTCTCCCCTCGGTCTATTAACTACTCTCTTTCGAAAGATTCGTGTCACACAAAATCTTAATTGATCTTACCCTACTCGTCCCGTCCTGAATTCCTGTCGGCCCTTTTGTCTCTTGCGTTGGTTAGTCTGGGGCAGATACCCTTGTGGACGGTCGTGTGTGGAGAAACTCAACCAAAGGGATGAGCCGAGTCCAGGGACTCTTGTTCCTGAGACCGAACAAGTAGAAGTATAGGGTCGCGGGCTGGGTGTGACGTCGGTGTTCCACAGAGTCACTTGTTCTGGGGACGGTGTCAGGTCCTTGCCTTCGTGTCCATTCGTTTCTTCCCCCGTCGTGTGTTCACGTTTGGTTCCCTGTCTGCGTTTCCTACGACACCCGTTTCTAGTTGACCGGGTCGCTGACGTCTCCCCCTCCCCGCCCTGTGACTCCCTTTCTCCTTGGTATCGACTGAACACCTTTTATTCCTATCCTTACTCCGTCAGTCCTCCTCGGGACCAATCCTTGTGTCCAAACGTCCTTTCGCTCCTGGAGGTAAATGTAACGGGGGGTCACGACACGAATCAGCGAGTCAGCACAGACTGAGAAAACGTTGGGGTACCTGACATCGGGCGGTCCGAGGAGACAGGTACCTAAAGGGTCTGTCCGTATGACCTCACCCATCGGATAGAGAAGAGGTCCCCTTGTAGGACTGGGTCCTTAGCTTGGCCCCAGAGGACGTAACTTCCGTCTAAGAAATGGTCGACTCGATAGGCCCTTCGGGTTGGTCGGGTCACTATGAGTCAATTTTCTTACAACATATAAATAAATATCATGGAAAGGTTCGTTTACTCAAACCGACTATCTATTTTCTACGTCCTGACATCAGCGGTTCTCAGAATAACAAGTCAGCGAGTCAGCACAGACTGAGAAAATCTAGGGTACCTGACGTCGTGTGGTCCGAAGGGATAACAAGTGATAGAGGGCCTCGAACAAGTTTGAGTACAAGTAACTCAGTCACTACGGTGGGTTGGTAGAATAGGAGACGGTGGGGGAAGAGGAGGACGGAAGTTAAAAGGGGTCGTAGTCCCAGAAAAAGTCACTCAGCCTAGAAACGTAGTTCATAACCCCGGACTTATAAGTAAACTTCCTGATTACGACTTCGAGGTAATGGAACCGGTGGTTCTCAGATTGGTTTTATCGTTATTTTACAAAGTCCTAAAGTGGACTGACTTAAATCTACTTTTTTCCAGTGCACCGAAGAGATGTGGATTTGACTGGTCTTGTGTCGTTGATGATAAAATTTATGACTCTTCCGGAGGGTCCCGGTGTCGAATCCGTGGTAGAGGACTTAACAAGAATCCATCTTTACCTCGTCTCCGACCCGGTAGACAGGGAGAGAGGTGTGATCAGGCAGGCCTCTGGTAGAGCGGTCTACTCCTTTGTACCTACCGTCCATGACTCGTCTATACCACTGGCCTTATTTCCTTTATTCGATGTGGTTCGTAAAGACAAAAAGGAGATTTTGGGGTTCAATGGTAGTTGAAACGAAATTGTTACCCATTTTACATTGACTGTATGGTTTTTTGTACACCTAAAATCTCGTTCTTACCCATACCAATGGTAAATCAACATACGTACGTATCAGTATAGACTGGGAAACGTTGGGAAACCTGACATCGGACTGTTCGATGAGACACGTACCGTGACCAATCCGTTCTTCACCCACGGTAAAGGAGGAGGTCCCTAGAAGGGTTGGGTCCCTAAGTTAGACGTAAAGGATGTGACGTCGACTTAAGAAGTGGGTGACTTGATAACTCGCTTGTACTACTTGTTTACCTTTTCCTCCTGTCATTCTGAGATCTTACTAAGGTAAATTCGATGAATCCTAGGAGTCTTTCTCTCACTTACTGGGTTCATTTGTATGGTTTGAGGGATTGTACTTGTATGTGAGTGTGTAAATTGCTTCGTTATGAATGGGAAGGATAATTTTACGTCTAAAGGGGGATCAGAAAGAAATTTTTTTTTTTTTTTTTTTCGAAAAACTTTGAGTGATCATACTAGTATATGATTTTATATGACGTTGTGTGACTTGATTTTTTCTAATTTGTCTGGACATAGCGAATACAAATGTCCGGAAAGTTAGGACATGGTCGTTCTAGATACATTTAGACAAGTTTTCATGAATATGGAATAATAAATCTTTTTCACTCCGAAGCATCCGATCTCCTCTTCGACCGGACCGGCGAGCAGACTTCGTCAAAGAGTTCGAGTGTAGCATGACTACTACTCGGAAGATCCACCCCTTCATGGATGTACGGAAGTTTTTTTTTTTTTTTTTTTTTCTAAAATCGATACACCGAAGTCTTCGAAACTAAACTTTCCTTGACTGTTTTTGCTTTTTGACATTTGACTTTCAACGAGTCAACACAGACTGAGAAACGCTGACGTACCTGATATGTCAGGTACCTTAAAAGGTCCGGTCCTATGACCTCACCCATCGGAAAGGGAAGAGGTCCCTTAGAAAGGTTGGGTCCCTACCTTGGGTCCAAGGGGCGTGACGTCCGCCTAAGAAATGGTCGACTCACTGTTCCCCCGGGTTTGTTTTGACCTCGTGTTTGTGTCCTGAGCCAAACGAAGTTTTAATCCCTTCACTGTTAACTTGACTCTGTTTAAAGTTAATTTTCCCCCTGTATTTATTGTCTCCTATCAAAGGTTTATGGAATAGAGTACGGACAAACCATGCAGTACGAAAAGCCGAACATCGAATACCCGGTCGTGACTTACTTCTAGACTGAAAAGGTCGTTGAACAATAGATAGTTTCTTTTTTTTCAATTATATTGAATACATGTGAATCAATGATTAATTACAGGATATTTCTAGACCTGGTTTTTTATTATTAGTCTTCTATTGCCCCGACCAAAGTGAAAATACTCCATAGTTTCATGATCCATATGACGTGAAACAGTGGTTGACATCGTCAGCAGGTTTGAAGCCCTTGTATGTGAGGAATCTACGAAGGACCGGATTCGTGGCTGTCGGACTGTTTCCTTAGACTTTTGCGGGAGGTTTTTGTAAGGGGAGAGGTAAGAAAGATGAGGATATCGAAGGATGGACCCCTTCTTCTTTGTTTGCTGTATGGTTTTGTGTTACCCTTTTACTTCACGGTACGTGGTGATTCACTTTCTCCTTTGAGATAGAATTTAAGTCTAGTCCCGTGATCCCTATGTTTATGTTTGGTCTCAGGGACTGGTGGTCCTCGATTTTGTATATACCCCCCACCTCCAGTTCATATTTTTCCTCTTTTTCACTCAAAAATGAGTAAAAGAGTCTACCAAAGTGTCCTCTTCTGCTGTCTGTCAGGTCCGTCTTCCAGATCTCCATGGATCGTCCACCGATCTTTATTTTCAGTGAGGTTGTGTACTCTCTCGTCCTACTCTTTTAAGTCTGGAGAAGAATGACCGTTGCCACTTTGTTGTCTAAAATTTTCGTTCGCCATTGACCTTCCTGACTACGACTTCGAGGTTAGGAAACCGGTGGACTACGTTTCTCGGTTGAGTAACCTTTTCTGGGGACTACGACCGTTGCTAACTGCCGTTTTCCTCTTCCCTCGCCGTCTCCTACTCTACCAACCGATCTTAGTGGCTGAGCTACCTGTACTTGAACTCGTTTGAGGTCCTCTATCACTTCCTGTCCCTTCAGACCACACGACATCAGGCACCCAGTGTTTCTCAACCTGTACTGAATCGTTGAGTTGTTCACTGTAATTGTCTGTCATTAGTCATTCTTTAGTTTCCAATAGGACTCCAAGGGACGAACTGGTTGATCCACGTTCTAGGATTGTACGACTTCTTATGTCCTCCTCTCTCAAGTTTTTTCCCTCAAGAGCTTAGTATTATTTACACTATCCCTCGTGTTATTTCCTTCAGCTTTCAGTTTAGTTCCGATCTTTACTGTACGTGCGTCCCCCGGTCACTCTAGTCTTCACGTTCCCCCACGTGATTCGTCTTGTTCTTTCACTGGGACCCTTTGAATGTCTTTTGGGTGTGCGTTACACCCGAAAGTGACTGGGGTGTGCGGACTCTACCGTCGACGAAGTCCTGTTTTTACGGTGTCCTAATTGCGGTCACTGGTAAGGACAATCTTCGCGAACAGAAAGGAGAATTTCTCGACTCGGGGTGAAAAAACTAGAGACTTCTACCTTTCGGACCCGTCTTTGTCTTTGTGACAAAAGTAACTATAATTAAATTATTTAATCGAGTTTTCTCCCTTCCCTAAGGTTGGAACTTACAAGGGGGCACAGTTTCCCGGGACTATTTCTAGAATTTTTTACAATATCTCCCTACGGACCACTATAACCCAGAAAGTTTCCTGTCCTCCATAAGTTCTCCCTAGGAAGGATTTTCGAGGAGAGTGAGTTCTCTTCCTACCTCTCCCTCCCCTCGGCGGGTGTCAGGGGTGTCGGAGAAGAGTAGAAGGAGAAGTCCGGGTCTCCGTCCTGACTGTCGTTTGAGACAGGGAGAGAAACTCTTCGTCCCGTTACTTCTCACCCTGGCAAAGTATCAGTTTGGTCACCACTAGAGGGTTTACAGTTGGGGACGGATTTGACCTCTAGACGTGTCCGGTCCCTTCGACTAGGATAACGAGGAGTGGGACCAGAGGAGAGGTTGGCGAGGGGGCGGGACCCGAATATGAGGAGTGATCCGACAAAATTCTGGACAAGGGAGAATTCTGTCCTGACTGGACAGAAAGACTGATCGGAAACTGTAGAAGGTGGGGGAAAGTTCTACAGGTAAAAGTTTCACGTCTTTTTGTAAGTTAACACAGTTACGCTACTGTTCGTTCGTGGAAGGTAAATATCCGTTAATGCATCTACCGAAAGTTTCGTGAATATGCGAGTCGTGACGTAAATACTTCGTCCGTTCCGTTCGAAGTGGGGCTAAAATATCTACGTCCATCCACTCCGACCGTTCCCCTGACACCACTCTGGCGGTTGAGTTACACTGAAAACGACACATAGTCGAAAATTTCTTATTCGTACACTACTTTATGGACCGCTGAACTTAAATACATTGGACACTCCTCAGTGCAAACTGATTCCTCAAAGGACACGAAGACCGAAAGACTTTATCGTGGTCCGACGGTCAGAGAATTCTCACATTCCTATTTAATCGCGTTGTCACCGTGTGGGTAGTAGAGGGAAAGGAAGGTAAAATCAATTCTCCTACTCGAGTCGATCCTGATAAAGAACCCCTTGGTACACTCTTTTCGTTTTTTACGTTTTTTCAATCCTCAGTAGTTCAGACCCAGGATTAGGTCTGGGATAGATGAGACGGCACAATGGGCCTCTTTAATGGATTGGAGAGAGTCAGAGTCTAAGGAGTAAACGTATTTCCCGTTGTCCTGGACAAAGTCCCTTAAAAGTCTTTCTTTCACTTTGTTATGTGCGGTTTATGACGTCGTGAGTTCGAACAGATATGTAGTCTTAATGAGCCCCTCGTGGTTCTTTATGACTGGGGACACAGGGTGGGGTAAGGACACCAAATCGACCAGACCCCATACCGGACCTGAAAGATTAAAAAGTTTTCTAGGGGTAGACTAAGATTGGACGTGCATGCACATCCTTGGTGTTTAAATCGTACTAGTCTTGAGTTACTTCCTATAATTGATGCTGATGTAACTTAGAGTAGTAGTTGTCTTAAACTCTGGATTTTCCGTATAAAGTTCCCCGTCTGGACCTTGGTCTCCAAGGTTCTCACGGGTAAAGAGGGGGGTTCAAACAGTAGTCAATCCCATTTTACCCCCCGCTCCATTCGTTTACGAGTAATCTTCCGTAGATTCCCGTGTTGGTCAGGTAGGATTTCCTTTAGTCAGGACTTATAAGTAATCTTCACGACTACGACTTCCACTTTGAGGTGAAACAGGTGGACTACGTTTCTTGACTGAGTGACCTTTTCTGGGACTACGACCCCTTCTAACTTCCGTCCTCCTCTTCCTCTTCTCTCCTACTCTACCAACCTACCGTAGCGACTGAGTTACCTGTACTCAAACTCGTTCGAGGCCCTCTACCACTACCTGTCCCTTCGACGTCAGATACCCCAATGTCTCTCATCCTGTACTGACTCGACTTGACTTCCCGTGTTTGTAAAAACATGAGTTTAACGACGCCGCCGCCACCCACACCCGGTGGAAAAAGTATAGGTTCAAAAGTCATTGTCATTTCGGATGATTCAGGTTGATTTTTCACTCAATTCTGAGTCCTGCACAGTGTTTCTTGTGGTTCCGCCTCACACTCCTGTCCAGAACTCTTTACTTTCCGTTTGTGAAGCACTATGAGTCTTGTGATGCGATTATGAAGTTCAGTCACGGGCAAAGTCATTGTGCTACGGGCTTTATCGGGCAAAGACCTTCGACGGATAAATTAATGTGTTCGCAACACACGCCTCGTCGACCCTAAATGTGTATGTTTGCACGTGCCGCGGACGGGTACTTCTTTTAGGTTTCGAACGTCCCTTTGGGAGGTGTCAGTGTGGGTTCCTATTTGCCTTTTCTCCTTTTCTATGTTTTCCGTACCCCGACACGGTCCACAACCCTTGGGCCCCGCCGTCGCTCCGCGCGCTCTCCGCGGCCCCGAGCCGGACCCCAAGGACAACCGCCGGGGCGCACGGAGCCGCCCCAGGCGGGCGGGCGGGGGCCCCGGACGGGCGGGAGGCCCGGGCGGGCGGCGAGTGTGACGTCCTACTAGAGGAGCTTGCGGACGGAGACGTCGGCCAGGGCCGCGGAGTCGAGGAGGCTCTACACCGCGAAGGTTGCGCCCTTCTGCCGCCGCGCCTCCGGGCTGCTGTACAGCGCACGACGGGGCCGCGCAGTCGCGGCGGCTAGGCTTGCGTCTGACCGCCGGCGCCGGGCGTGGTACTCCCTTGGTCGCACGCGCCGTTCCGGTCGCCGGGGACGCTAGTCGAGGTGCGTCTCCGGTGGGGGCTTCGGTAGGCCCTGCCTGAAGGCCGAGGACTGCCTTTATCGAAACTTGGCTCGGCCTTTCGGGCGGAAGAGTAGGCTGCAGAGCGCGGTGCGCGTGCGGCCGCAGGCCGCGGCTGAACTCCGCGACCGACTACTGTAGTAGGGCTATGACCTTCACGGACACCGTCTCGACACCGGCGACCCTCCGCACGCCCTGTGAAACCTCCAAACCAGGTCCCCAACCCCTTCCTTCGCCACTTTCCCGCCGAAGGCGGGTGGACGACAGGGGAAACGAACGAAAAGGACAAAAGAAGTCCAGTCAAATGACTCGTATTTATTTGAGGGGTGTACCATTGACACACTAGTTCCTATTCAACTGTTGGAAGGATTCGGAGTCGAAGGATTAGACATTTTAACGCGCGCGAGATTTCGAGAAGTCAACACAATGTCAGAACCGCTGGGATACCTGATACCGGGCGGTCCGAGGAGACAGGTACCCTAAGAGGTCCGTTCTTATGACCTCACCCAACGGTAAAGGAGGAGGTCCCGTAGAAGGGTTGGGTCCCTAGTTTGGACGTAGAGAATAAATCAAAAAAAAATTAAAATTTTAGAAATTAAGAATGTACGCAAGGGTTTGTACTTGGGGGGAGGGTGGAGGGAGGGGTATTGTAGAGAGACCCAGTAGAGGTACGTGATCGGGGTTCGTACGACATAGGACGCAGTCTGTATCTGACCGCTAAGCTAAGAATGTACTATTTGGACGTAGAGAATTTAGACGACGTAACCGTCCGCCCAAGAAATGGTGATCGCGGTGCACTCTTCGGGTCCACTTTACCCCTGCCGGGGATTTGCCCCTTCCTTACTATGGATGGAGTGTCCTAACGGCACTCCTAATTTTCATCGTGGCTATATTACGTCAAGTGTGACGGACACGTACCATTCGAATTGAAATGGATCTATGAGGCAAAGAAAGATTCAGAATTAGTTTCAAACCAACGAAATCGTTCTCGTAGCGTAATCAGAACTTTTTCTGAAAAAAAAAAAACGTTACTTCTTTGCCTAACGTTTCTTGTTCATTTCTTTTACACTTATTAGCAATCTTCGGATCTTTAACAGATGCTGGATTTTCATTTACCCAGCAATCTTCCATAAAATTCCCACCCCTATGTTCGTCCTAAAACTTTCTTTTTTTTTTTTTTCTGACAGGTCGGGGCCGCCTAGGTCCCTTAAGCTTCCCACCTGCCGCAACCGCACCTTTTTGAACAAATAAATAATTATATTCTAATCTAATCCTTTGATATCGCACCATTCTTCTAATTCACCTCCTTCTCCCGACTTATCGAACCAAATGCGCCTTCCGGTTATTTTAAGGTCTGTTCCTTAAACGTGGTGGATGCAACCCGGTGGCCGCGGGCGAACTTATAGATTCCCACGGAGCGGAATTCGAGGGAAAGCACGCCCAGAATTGTCGGTCCCGTTCATTCATCTGGACCGCTCGGAGGCGTGAGGTCCACCTCTAAGTCGGACTTCAATATCATTTCTCGTCTCTCTTCCTTTCCATCTCTTCTTCTTTCTCTCTCTTTCTGTGCCCCCCTCGGTCTCAGGGTTCTTTGGTCCGACTCTCTGATCAAGCTCTTCGACCAGGCTCTTTGACCGGGGGCCGGGGACCGGAGGAGGAAATAACAAGTCTTCCGGAAAATATGAAAACTATTTTGTACCTCTAGTTACCCATTGTGTTTCAATACATCGCAAGCGTCGGGTCTGAGAAAGACATGTAGTAAAACATATGTTTTCCAGAGTCCACTAAATGTAATAGAAGACCGGTTCTCCGAACAATTGTGAAAAACCGAGAGAAGGAATTACTTACAATTAAAACAAAGGGGACTTCACAAAAAGAAATTAGACGTAGAGGAATTTCGTAATTTCAATGTAGAGATATCTTGTTTCCACGTCACCCAATATTGTTTCTTCCATGAATTGAGTTTCTAGATTACAACGATTATGGTCCAGATGATGAACAAAAAGATATATGGTTGATATAGATTTTTATTTCCTATACTTTTAAACCGTCGTTCGTAACTGGGTTTTTTACTTTGAAAATTAGTCAGGATAAGATTTCTAAAACTGAGGAGCCTTCGAGGATGTAAGGATCCTACAAAATTCGAAGGACACGGAGGACGCCAGTCCTCCGGAGTTTGTTAGTGTACGCGTCGACATGCTCAGGACGTCCGTCCGATCTTTCGGTAGTCTCCCAAAAACCTAACTTCGTGAGAAAGTTTACGTCTTCTGATTTCGGGACTTAACTGAAAAAGGTCTTTTACAGTCTTCTCACCTTTTCGTCTCGTGTTTTCGGCCGTCTAAAAACAACCCCATGTACGAATCCTTAAAGGTCTCCCCAGGGACTTCAGACTCGTGCGGAACGCATACAGTCGAAGGAAGGAGTACTGGAACAGTGCCCGCCCTAAGGAGTGTGACCGAGGGCCGTTTTCTGCTAAACGGAAATCTGTTTTTACCCTCTACCTTCAGAGTCCTCTTATACCATACACAGTCGATTCATCTTACCTTATGGATCAGACATCATCTTTGGACTCGAGGTAGGCGGAAATCGTTCAGTCACTTAAAGAACGGACCTGACCTTGACCTGCTTCATCCTCCGTCGTCTCTCCTTTCGTTACAGTCTTTGACGGAAGAGAAAGAGACAGATTTCAAGTCTCCTTCTACGAAGTGTTCGTCTATTTTTTCGGAAACTAGAGGACACCGCGAGTCCTCATCCCGTCAATTTCAAGATCTCGGTGTTTCTATAAAGCAACCGTCGGTCATGACTCACCCTTTTTGGGTACCCCTAGTCTTTATCGTCCCTGAAGGATTGTGACTTCGTTTAGTTCTTCGTCCAAGACTTTCAGTGGCTTTTACGGAGATACACATTGTCACCATGGTTAGAGTTTTCTCGGATCAGAGTCGAGATCTGTCGACTCATACGACTAAAGGTGGGGCGGGAGTGGGGCGTTGTGTGTTCTAACACTAATTTTGTCCAATTGTTTAAACGTCCTTGTCGTTAAGGGGAATGTCCTTACATAGGTTGTCTACGAACCTGTTTACTGGTGTTTCTCCTTCGGTAGTCGTAACAATTATTCTTACCTTTCAACCCCCCTTCTTTTGGACATAAAGGTGGTCTTTCTTTCTTTTTTTCACTTCAACGAGTCAACACAGGTTGAGAAACACTGGGACACCTGATATAGGATGGTGCGAGGAGGTAGGTATCCTAAAAGGTCCGTCCTCATGACCTCACCCAACGGTAAAGGAAGAGGTCCCTTAGAAGGGTTGGGTCCTTAGTTTGGGTCCAGAGGGTGTAACATCCGTCTACGAAATGGTGGACTCGGTGGTCCCTTCAGGATTAAAGGTGGTTACTCTCATTTTAATGACATATAAATAACAAGTTTTTTTCAAATATTATTTTCGTAATTATTCAAGGGATGTATGTTTGACGGTGTAAAGCTTGAAAGTTTCTACGCTTACACACAAGGTAGTTGCAGTCCGCACTCACTGCGACGTCGAACGGAAGGTGGAGGACAACGACCACTGGGAAGTCAAGATGGTAGAAGGGAGGAGGTCAGTCATTGAGAAGAACGGACCAGTGAGCTACGGTCGGGGACATACGGTCGACAACATGACATGATGGCATGAAAAATACAATGACATTCTAATTTTTATAAAATAAAAACAAACAAAAAATTCATGACAAACACACTTCACATAATATTCCGACAATGTCATATCATGATATATCGACTATCGGAATAATATTGAAACAACCTGAATGCTGGTTTAACCTGCGTGTTTGGGTGAGAACCTTACCTTGAACAGACATGCATCCCCTGAATGCCACATACTATATTTAGCTTAACTACATTTACAGGGACCTAGGAGTATCCGTTACAGACAACTTACTTATCTCTTATGTCACAAATTCAATTCCAATATTTCGAGACGTCCAGACGAGACAGGGATTGGTCGACAGATCACGCGTGACGTCGGAGTCACCGCCGCGGCGGAGAGAAGACGAGGGAGAGCGACATAGTGGAAACCTAAATAACACGGAGACAACCCGTTTGAGAAGGGTAGACTGAAGAGACTCAACTAAGGACACTCAATTAAGAGTCGAGTCATCAGAAAAGGAGTGTTGGAAGTTTTTTGTCTGGAAGTGTAGATCCAGTCTAGAGGGGTACTGTGTACACGGAGAGGTAAGATCGCGAATTGTGTCAACGTCGAAATGTACATAAAATAGTAAGTAATGAACCAATCCGCACAGAGGGGTGGGGGTGGTCTGACATTGGAGGTGCCGTTCTCGACGCAGACAGGAACAAGTAGTGAAATAGAGGTCACTCTCACACTTCGCAAAGAAATAAAAAGGGTGGAACCGGAACGCCGTACCGAACACCGTAGAATTGATGGGGTGGTTCCTAGTTTGACCCCGGGAACCGTCACTTTCGCGTCTCAGAATTGGCAACCTGACGGTCCCTTAAGGGAACTTCGGAAAGTATATAATTCACGAGTCATTTACAAATTTGTTACTCACCTTATATTTTTTTATGAACCCGTTATCGTAACGACCACAACAAAACAACACACATAAAAGATATAAAATATACGTAAAGGATTAACAACACGTGATATGTACATGTATCCCCACCGTCTCCTACTCTACCAACCCACCGTAGTGACTGAGTTACCTGTACTCGAACTCGTTTGAGGTCCTCTATCACTTCCTGTCCCTGCGGACAGGAAACGTACCCCAACGTTTCTCAACCTGTACTGAATAACTGACTTGTTGTATGTACATGATTTATCCGTTCTTTTTCAATATCCTTGTTTACAACGTTAACAAGTCAGTGTTTCAGTACAGGGTGAGAAACGCCGGGGTACCTGACGTCGTACGGTCCGAAGGGACAGGAAGTGGTAGAGGGCCTCAACCGAGTTCGAGTACAAGTAGCTCAACCACTACGGTAGGTTGATGGAGTAGAAGACAGTGGGGGAAGCGAACAACGGGAGTTAGAAAGGGTCGTAGTCCCAGAAAGGATCGTAGTCTTTACTTGTATTTAAATAACCATTTTATTAAAGAAGTCGAAACACCCTCTATTGATTATTCGTCCTTGGGAAGATGTTATAATACCCGGAACGTGAAAAGACTTTAAAAGTACATAACATTAAGAAAATTGAGAGAGTTGTTAGTACCAGTCATTCCAACAATAACCGATGACAATCGTAGAAATCGGAATAAATGGATACTTCTCAGACTCCGTACGTCCTCAACTCAGTGACTAGACCCGTGTGGACCCAAGTTTACGTCCGTCAAACTGGAATCGGAGACACGGGTTTGATGACGTGAGGTAACACGTTAGAGACTCAGTCTACTGTAACGTCAAACCGAGGTCTTATGAATTTTGGTTCTTATTAAACTTTACTAAAATTTAGTCACGGGTTTTCCCTCCCATAGGACCGCTCCTCGACCACACAAGGGTCCCGGGACTCCCCTTACCGACCTCCCCCTACTCATAATCCTTCCCCTCTCCCCTTCACCGAACAGACTTATAAGGTCTTTGTTTAATACCTAGAATTCTCACCAAACACAACAAAAAGACCATTTATCACAGATTTCCTAAGTCGTACGGAAAAACCTCTCGTACGCCTCTTCCGTCACCGTGGGGTTAGGTCATGAGAACGGACCTTTTAGGGTACCTGCCTCTTCGGACCATCCGACGTCAGGTACCCCAGCGATCCTCAGTCTGTGCTGACTCGCTGAAGGGAAAGTGAAAGATGAAAGTACGTAACCTCTTCCTTTACCGTTGGGTGAGGTCACGAGAACGTACCTCTTAGGGTCCCTGCCTCCTCTGACCACCCGACGGGAGATACCCCAGAGTGTCTCAGTCTGTGCTGACTGCACTGAATCGTCATCGTTATAGATATTTTACCTAAGACTGCCAGACCTTACCTACATGCTATTTACACTTTACTACGAGACCAAGACTCCTTGAGTTCAGGTTGGAAGGTTTCTACCCGGATAACTGAGGTCAGGAAAGGGAAAACCAGGAGAACGAAAGGAAATTGAAAGTCAGTCGTTCACCAGTTTGTCAACCCAGGATTGCACCCAGTCCGTATCCAAATCGAGACGGACCTTTATTTCTACCAGGTCCGAACCTAGGAATGGAGTTCCTCGAGTGACACGTTCTTCCTCTTAGACTTACACTAATATTTATATTCCTGAATGTTTCATTTTTTTCTCGGTCGGCCTTCCGTCACTGGTCCCCAAAACTAAGAGAAGACAAGAAAAAAAGAAAATAAGAAAAAATTTTTATATTGAAGGACCAAAAATTTTTTGATACCGAGAATTAAAAATAAGAGATAAAGGTGAGGAAAAATCGAGAAGAGTTTTCATTCGGTTCATTACCTCTTCCTTTACCGTAGGGTGAGGTTCTAAGGACGGACCTCTTAGGGTACCTGTCTCCTCGGACCGTCCGATGACAGGTACCCTAGCGTTTCTCAACCTGTGTCGACTTCGTTGAATCGTGCGAGTGTGTGTTCCATTCAATTGGTACAAGGACACAATTGACAGGTAACATCGGATCATTTGGATCACTAACGGTCTCACTTGGTTCCTATCGGTTCTAAGGTCGACTGTACCCACAAGTCTGTACGACTACTGAGGAGGTCTACAGTGAAAAACCTACTATTACTACAAGGGAAAGTCCGTACACAGCGAGTTAAGCCCGTACACAGCGAGTTGTAAAAACGGGGAACCGAAAAGGAACAAAGGGAAAGGAATCTCAAAAACGCAAACAATAACACAAACGTAAATGTATGTTCATTTATGATGTCCTGTAAAAGTAATATTTCTGAGACCCACGGGTACCTGATTTGGGGTGCGGTAAGAGGAGTAGGTGAGGTATATATATAACTGTACATCTAAAGTATAAAATTTTTACTGATAGACTGTACCCACAATAGACTGTGCACCATAACAATATGGGGTTACGTTCGTAATATCATTTCAAATTGAAAAATTCTCTTTCAGGAATAATAGGGAAGGTATTTGATTGTCGGTTCACAGACCTTACCACCGACCTCCTAAGTTCTACCGTGTAGATTGGTCGACCCTGTTGCCGATCTCTCCCACACACAGAGACTCTTAAAAGGGGGAACCAAACGGAGAAATGCGAAACTTCTGTACTATTTTAAAGAGGGTCTGTGATGACGGGAGAGGGTGACCTAACTTGGACCCAGAGGGTACAACGTCTAAGACATGGTAGACTCGGTGGTCCCTTCGGGTCATATTTATTATGGTTGAACTCATAACAAACCGTTTAATCCATTTATTATGGATTAACTCACTATGAAGTACGGTCCGTGAAACAACATGCACCTAATCAAATAGACTACGAGTGTTGTGATGGTACATCCATGACAGTCATAAAGGAGAATGTCCACTCCCTTAACTGTACGTCTCCAGTTTATCGAACAGACTACAGTGTAGCAATTCTCCGTCTCGAACCTAAGTCACCTCCTTCGAGAGACGGTCTTGGGTCGGCAAATTGGTATGCACAGACACGACACACAGCCGCAGTCCCAAGGCCGACCCCAAAAAGTCCTACTCTATCTCTTAGTCACTCTTACGAAGTCTAGCGTCCGTCGTCTGTTCACTAAGCGTGAGGGAATTCCCTTTCACACCCACATCGTAGTCCGACCGTCCCCCTACACCGACCTGACCTCGGACCTACGTCTAGGACGGAGGAACGGAGACAGAGGGAGACAGTCAACGACGTGGGAAGCAGAACACCAGGTCGAGAAAAGCAAAGGGACCACCACCCCATTACCACGGAGGTCGTAGAGGTGTCATGTTCGTTCGTCATCTGGCTCAACCGTGGAGACTCAAGGTCCAGATTTAAGGACCCTCCTCTCCGACGACCTGAACGTCCACGGACAGGTCGCTAGGTACACCGTTTCTCCGTCCCAGTCAGAAGGGAGGTTACCGCCCCTTCCCTGTAAAGGGTCCTCTTCCCTTCATATCCTGTGTTGACAAGTCTGACGGGTCGAGGTGTGGGGGTAAGAAAATAATTGTTAGGTGGGAGGACCGACGCCCGTAGGGTCCCCCGTCTACTTTCTTAGGTAGACGGTTACGTCAAAGCTACGGACCCAGCCTTCTAGGGGACTTCTTTCTTTACCGTTGGGTGAGGTCATAAGAACGGACACAAGCCATAAATCTTATCCTTTTTCCTCAGGTCTTACCGCCACCGATTTTCTGTTCCTTCCCTTCTCGGACACTTTTATCTTGTTTCCTTCCAGACTCCTGACCTCACTTGTTTGCCGTGGGGACCGACCGGGCCAAAGGTATCCCGTCCGGGTCCCCTCTTTTTTGTATTTGTCTCCTCGGCTTCCCGGCCCCGAGCGGGAGCGAGAGAGAGAAAACGAGAGAGAGAGAGAGAGAGAGAGAGAGAGAGAGCGAGCGAGAGAGAGAGAGAGAGAGAGAGAGAGAGAGAGAGAGAGAGCGAAGAGAAGTGTAGAAAACCCAGCCGTACGGGAGTACGGAGCTCCCATATAAAAGGAAATAAAAGATTTATTTCGACTCGATATTGTGACTCAACATTGTGANGAGAGAGAGAGAGAGAGAGAGAGAGAGAGAGAGAGAGAGAGAGAGAGAGAGAGAGAGAGAGAGAGAGAGAGAGAGCGAAGAGAAGTGTAGAAAACCCAGTCGTACGGGAGTACGGAGCTCCCATATAAAAGGAAATAAAAGATTTATTTCGACTCGATATTGTGACTCAACATTGTGACTAGACAGGGTCTCGACACTGTACCAGACAGGTTCCCGAAATTGCAACCAGACAGGGAAGTTTAAAAACAACACTGCTCTGTCTTGGCTCCTTTACTGTATGAGGGTACTGTGGACCTTTTAGGACACCTGTCTCTTCGGACCGCCCGATGTCAGGTACCCCGGTGTTTCTCAGTCTGTGCTGGCTCGTACGTGTGTCCGAGGACCGATATCAGGACAAAAGGGGGACTGGAAAGTTCGTTGTTTGACCAGGGTCCCCATTCGTGCCCTCAGGAACGGACAGTGACAGGAGGTGTCCTTCAAACTTTGACCTAGACGCTCTCTCGAGAAAAAGAGGAAACCAATCCTTCACTCCGATACGAACCCCTGGACGATCACCGGTACAGGGGAGGGTCTAGAGTATCTTTCCAATCGGACTTTTTTTACACGGCCCCCGGTCGCACTCCTTGAGGCGGGTACCGTTTCCAGTACTCCTTCCTCCGAACCGTATGCGTTTCCGCACTAGTTCGGAGTCCTTTGGGGGACAAGGGCTCGTAGATTGGGGTTTTGGTCTCAGACAAAATACGAGAGTGGATGTGGAGACTGAAATGCCCCCCGAGAGGGGGTATTGGCAAAGAGAGCCTCTTCCTCATTTGCACGTTGAGGTTCCGTTATTTTTAAGGACCCGCACTGTTCTCACAAAGTCGAATGCCTGAGGAGACTTCCAATAGATCGGGTGGACATATCCAAACAGGCCGGTGTACACTAACAAATGTCGGAGGTTTAGACTCTCCGTACTCTACAAAATCTGAATGATTTCCGTTTAAGAAAACCCCTCAATCTTTAATAATCATATCACACAACCAATCCTTAATATAACCACTTCCCAAGAAGTAAACAACACAGTTATTAACGACGATTAAGGGACGAGACCCACCCTGTTCCTACAGAGTCCAGTTTGGAGAGACGACTGTCTGATCGAACACACTGTCCTAATAGGTATGACGACGGTGATCCGTGTACTAACAAATGATGGAGAGTTGGCATTTGTCGTGTCTCAAAACCTCATAAAACTCTCAGAATTAATCGTATCCTGAAAAAGAAGAATAACTCAGTTACTAACGGCGGTCCGGAGGTATAGGAATCCGTGGACCCTTATATAATTAGTTACATAAACCTTATATCGTTTCCTTTATATCATCAAAAACTACAATCGTTATGATCTGAAAAACTCAATTACCTAAAAGAGAAAACATTATCTAGTGACATGAAACAATATTTAGTGACACAGGAACGATACATTCTTACATTGAAATAGTATAGAATTCTGATTTATCTAGAAGTCCCCTCGTAACCACTTTCCTAAAAGTAAACAACCCAACTACAAACGACGATTTAGAGGTACAAGGGATGGGAATATTACTTATATTGATCGTATATCCTTCTTTATTCATAATTGGAAATTTGTACATCCTCTTTATTCATAATTGGAAACTCTGATTAGTACAATTGGAACCCAATTTATTTAAGGAAAGAACTAACATTGAGTGATGTGGGAGTGGGATATCCTCACATTGAAATAAACCTCCCACCACGGACCAAATTCTTTTTTGTGGGAACTTTCTTTATTCAAAAAACCAATAGTCTTTCTTTCCTAGTATTTTACAGTCGTCCAGAGTGAGTACCGGTCTTCTACTACATTATAGGGATTCTGGAAAAAAAATATGTAAATACACTTCGTGGACTAAAACTATTTCCAGTCCTGACGACTGGGGGCGCACTGAGACATAAGTAGGGATACACATTGTTTTCCATATATTCGTTTGGGTTTTTATTTCTTTAGCCTAGTCAAAGGCCTTTCTGACTAAGGGGGTACAGCGAAGAAAGAATGAGGGCAAAAAGACCGACTTAAGGGTAGACCTTGTACCTACGATAAGGTGCATTAGGTTCAATAAGTCAGAGAAAAATAGGTGATTAGAACGATGATGTGATAGGTAAAGATTAGAGAGATATAGACACTAATTTATACATAAAAAGGTTTCTGCGGCTGAGGCAGGGGGGTGGAAGCTTAGTGGGACCTAGGTGCCCCCGACCTGGGGCCGTTTTTACCTCATTCGTGTACCCCTCTTCTCCTCTGCTCTTTGGTTCTGGGACTGCCGTAATCTCAGGGTCCAAGGTGGTAAGGACTCCCGTCGGGTCGGGGTAGAAGGGTCAGACCGATGGGCTCGACCATACAGGGCCACAAAGTGATTCCGAAGAAATGAGACCCGAAACTAAAAGAGAACGGTGGGTTCTTAGGACTAATTATCTTTCGTGGGTCGGAGCCTTATCCACAAACTAATTTGTTGTTTGATTTATTTACAACGGATAGTCCTCTACCCCAAGAAACAGTTCTATTGTTCAACTGTAAAACAGAAAGTCTTCCGGTTGTTGCCTCCGTCGTTACACAACTTGACAGAGATGTTTAGGTCTACGGAGTCAACGAAGTCAGTACAGACTGAGAAACGTTGGGATAAAACATCGGGCGGTCCGTGGAGACGTACCCTAAGAGGTCCGTTCTTACGACCTCACCCGACGGTACGGAGGAGGTCCCCTGGGAGGAGTGGGTCCCTACCTTGGACGTAGAAAACGTAGAGGACGCAACCGCCCACACAAGAAATGGTGATGACGGTGGACCTTCAAACACTCGATAAGTAGGGTCAATCCCCACACACACACACACACACACACATAAACATACACACAAACAAAGGTTGGTTTAATCAGGGAAAACAAATTTTTTTTAATGTTTATTCACACGTTTTAATTTAAAGTACTAATTTGTGTGTATTTCATTTTACGTACGAAGTGTGACTTTGGGTATCTGTTACAATCAACTAATGTACTCTCATTTTGTTGACCGTTTTGACTCTTGAACGACGACGTCTATAATTACAAACATTGGTCTTTATTTTTGTTTTGATTCAAATTTCCCTCAAATTCTTTTAATTTATATACGGAGTTCTTTATGATTGTTATATCGGATAAAATCAATGGTTTACAATTTTTTTTTTACAAGGAGAGTAAGGGTCTTACAATCACACATCGATAAAAATTTTTGCCGTCTCTTCTGTCCCTCTTTCCCTTCACCTCGACCGGTCGGTCCCTCCGTTCCCACTTACTGAAACGACGAGACCAACCCTTCCCCCCACCATCCTACATAGATCTTCTGTTAGTCTAGAACCTAAGGACGATCACCGAGAGATCACGGAATAATTTGACATTCGAATTACCCTGAAGGGACCACCCGGTCACCAATCCTTAGGTCACCAATCCTGGGGACGTCCTCGTGTCCAAACTAGGGACGAGTCTCTTGATTCTAGGACACACAGTCCGTAGTACCGGTTTTACCTTTTTTTTTTTTTCGAATTCTAGTAAAAAGAGAAGAGTCCAGAACTGAAGACAAATGTCTTTGGGACGTGGATGGGGTGTGGGTAATGGCTTTGAAATTTGTAAAGGACGAAGTTCTCCACACTCCTCACCTGTCCTCTTTTTCTTTTTGGTGAGTAACAGAGTGAGTTCGTTCTTGAATTCATTCTACACCATTCAGACTCACACCCACCTGATTAAATGATCCCCTTAATCTTACCGCTCGTCTGACTTCAGTCGTAAGGATTATAATCGTCATGAGTGGGGAACACCTTCAATCCTCCTAAAGTCGACGTTTGTCTTTAGAAATTGAACATTAAATTTGGTCCCCAATCGTTTTATGTCGGTTATCGAGTTTAGGTCAGGTAAACGAAAACACATCAGAAGTCTGATTCCTCTCAAAAACGTAAAAATTTTATTTCTTCCAGACTCACAACCGGAACTCGAATACAGGGAATCTAGAGGATGACCCATCAGTTTAACTGACTGTCGGGAAGTACGAAGAGAGACTGAGGTGGTACCCGTTATTCGGAAGGGACCCGAAGGGAAGGAACCCGAAGGGACCACCGAATCTGCCATTTCTTAGACGGACGTTATGTCCTCTGTCCCAAACTAGGGATCCAGTCCTTCTAGGGGACCTCTTCCTTTACCGTTGGGTAAGGTCATAAGAACGGATCTCTTAAGGTACCCGTCTCCTCGGACCGTCCAATATCAGGTACCCCAACGTTTCTTAGCCTGTACTGACTCGTTGATTGTATGTATGTATACGAAGACTACCTTCGAGTTGGTTCCTCCGCCCCGGAAACCCTCCACTAATCTAGTCCTCCCACCTCGGGGTGACTTACCTTAATCACGGGACGTACCCTAATCACGGGGGATCCTTCTCTGGTAGACTGTCTACTGGAGAGAGAAGCCCCGACAAACGTTTGGACCTTCTCTCGTGAGAAACCTACATTTTTGAAGACCGTGGACATAGAACCTGAAGGACTGGAGGTCTGACACTTTTTATTTATAGAAATTGGGGAGCCCGACACCACAGGAGAATCTCGTCGGTCTCGACTACTTCTGTCTGCGGGGCCGGCACAAATCACGATCTACAAGCGTACTACAAGTAGACCGACTTCGCAGTGATCTTGAGCCACGTCCGACTCTCGGAAGGAGACATTGAGGGTAAGGAGGAAGAGAGGGAGGACCGGAGACCGGGCGTTCACCAGACTGTCGAGGAGGTCGGAGTAGGCCACTGGGGGCAGAGGGACGAAAGGAGGGTCCGCAGAGGGACACGTTTAGACAACGTAGATTAGGACGGAACTGTACACGAAGAGTCCCTTCGTCTCCTCTACCACTACTTTGGGTTCATGGAACCCTCTCCTTCCTCGACGGTCGGGACGATATCTGTAAAACCCCCAGCACGGAGGGTTCAGGTAAGAGAAAGATTGTTGTAGTACCCAGATCCCCGGACACAAAGGTAGTGTCCGTCCTGATCTGGAAAGACTGGGTAACGAGAAACCTCGTCGGTACCTGTGAACTGGGTTCTACCCGGTCTAAGGAGGTCCCTAGGTCCGTACCCCTCGACCTGAAATCCCAACCTCATCGATCCACCTCGGTCCCGTTTCGGTCTCTCTGGTCCTCACTCTCCCCTCGGCTGACACTTGTTCTCGTTCCTTGCGCCCGTCTCCTCTTCAGGTCCCTTCTGGTCCCAGTCCCTCCTCGGGACGAGAGGTACGTCGCACGACCTCGGACGCTCAGTCGTGAAGGAGCGGAGAGCGACGGTGTAGAGGTGGACATCAAGTAAAGAGAAGGAACATTCGTCTCTCGGAACTGATTTTACCTTTAGATCTTGAAGTGTCGACCTTTCGGGGAATTTGTATCGAAATACCGTCTCTGAGTTTCGTCCCTCAAGGGAGGGACAGGCCGGAAGGAAACGGTCCTAGTCTCCTTTACTTGGTTCACACCGAAGTCGAGGACCCAGACCTCATCCCCCGAGGATCGTCCCCTCCTACCGGAGTGCCTCAGGAAAGGGTCCAGGCTCAAGTATTAACCCCTCCACTGTCGAGGAGTACGATGGTGAACGCCCCTCAGGACGATGGGACGGACGGTCCAGGGTCCCACTGGAGAGTATACTCCCGATTCTTCCGTCCAGGGGACGTCCTGTTCCTCCCCCGCTTACCATAGAAGAGGTGAGGAGGGGTCGTTAGGACGTGAAGACCAGACAGTCCTCAGTGTCGTAGAGATTCTAGGTACCTACACTTAAACGAAATGGAGACCTATTGATTTATCGGGTAAAGAGACTCAAGAAGGTTTCATTTACGTCAGACCCGTCTAGAAAATTACCTTTTTTTTAGTCCCTTACGGAGACGATGTCTCCAAGGTGGAGGTCTTTGACCCTGGACAATCGTTGAAAAGTTCGTCGAAAAGACGATTTTTAATTCTTTGTTTTTGAATTTAGGGTAACACCCACTCGCGAACAAAATACCCGACTACGATGAATTTTTTTGTTTTTGTTTTTTGCTGAAGGAAATGGCTTTCTATTTTGTAGGTAACAACAACTCAGATAAGACCGACTCTAATTTGTTTGTTTGTTTGTTTGTTTGGAGATATTAAAGCCGACTATAAATCATTCACTCCAAGTTTCTCTTTTATAGCTCTTGTAAGTCTTAAAAAAATTCACCGACAAAACTTAAGACTTAAAAACTTAAAACTTTTTTCAACAGTTGTACCGCGGTCCAATCATTCTCAGGGAGTGTCCCCTCCAAAACCCCTGACAACCTTTACACGTCGACAGTTCTCGTGCATTCTCGTCGCTAGGTTGAGACTTTGATTCATAGTCACCACATGAACGACCCGGTGTCCCATCTACACGGTTTTCGACAGGAACTCGCGCGCGTGTGTGTGTGCGTGTGTGTGTACGCACTCTACAAAAGACCTCAGACAGAGACGCATAAACTGTAGACATAGGGTCCGCCTCACTAAACGCATAAGACTACGACCGAAGTCTAGGTAATAGGTTGAGTACCCGTCTCAGTTCAATTTACGTCTTTTACGTTTGTTCACTGTAAAGTCGGACTCAATTATCTTAAACCAAAACTGTCTCGTTTACTGGAAAGTAGTGTGTTAATAGACCCCTAAATATTTTACAGAATCCCTGGACCTTTGTGTGAACACTAGTCTTCGTGAAAAATAACTGTCTAAACAAAAAACTTTGTACACAGGATCGCTACCTTTCATTTTGGTTCTCTTTACAACTTCCTTAGACAGTCGTGAAAAATGAAGAGCGGAAGAGAGAACGACCATAAAATCAGGGCTACTTTTGTGAATACCGACCAAAGCAAATAAATAACTAAAAACTACACTTGGTAAAAATTTCAGAAATAACTTAAACAACGTTATACGAAGACGAAATACAAAACTCAAAAAAACCGGAGCTACATACATCCTAAAATTGAGTAACTGGTCCCCAGTTTGGGTGTGGGGGACGCAACCTTCCGTTTCAGAATTGGTAACCTGATGGTCCCTCCAGGGAGATTCCGACCAAAATTTTCCGAGAAGAGAGGGACTTATAGACTAGTAAAACCATCCTGACCCAAGGTGGTTCCAAGACTGAGCTCAGCCAATATTTTTGTCTCTTCAGATTTATGTAGACCGGTACATTGAAATGTTTGTAAAAATGGTGAAATTTGAAGGTAGGTACACATCTTAGTGAAGAAACGGTCAAAACCATCATGTTAATTGTTTTTTTTTTATAAACGATAAACTGTCTACTGTTAACATGGACTGATAGCGAAATTAAACCATTTTGACTTGTAAAAGGGTAGATAATCAAATAAGTAGTAAGTAAGAGAAACCCCATCAGAGATAGACTTAGGAAACGAGTAAAACAGATCAGTTCTTTATCTGTTAAAGGACACTTAACGAACCCCCCTTCCGGACCTTCTGTACTAGTTATTCTATTAAAAAAAAAAGTGTTAAACAGGTCTAGGAAAGAAATATTCCGTCTATCCTACACCAGTTTGACCAACGACTTGGTTACTCTCACACGTGTAATTGTTTGTAGAAGACTCCTTCAACACTTTCAAGGAGTGAACCTTAAAATAAAAAAATTTCACAACAGTATAGACTCACAAAGGTATCGAATCGTAAAGACACCCGGAGGGACCATCGAGTCGACCATTTCTTAGGTGGACGTTACGTCCTCTGGGGTCAAGATAAGGACTCAGCCCTTCTAGGGGACCTCTTCCCTATCCGATGGGTGAGGTCATAAGAACCCGAAGGGACCACCGAGTCTACCATTTCTTAGAAGGACATTACGTTTTGTGGACCCAAACTAGGAACCCAACCCTTCTAGGGGACCTCCTCCCGTACCGTTGGGTGAGCTCATAAGAACGGACCTCTTAGGGGTACCTGTTCTCCTCCAACGTTTCTCAGCCTGTTCTGACTCACTGATTCGTGTCGTGTCGTAAAGACCTAGAAACCTACTATTAAAGACGATTCCATAATAATAGTTCCACCAGAAAACTCCCTCTTAATCTGTTTAGATAAATTCCTGTACGTCATCAGCTCATTCAGGAGGTGGCACCGTCGGCACAACCCGTCTGTCGAGACTCACCAGGTGTCTCCTGTGCCACTACCGACGAAACCTAAGTAAACCTGGGTTCCTACCTCCACCACCACGGAGAGGACATCCTGGATGACCTAACCGACCACACGAGAAATCTGATAGAAAAGAAATCTCAGAACTAGAGAAAAGAAGAAACCCAGACCCAGGGAAACACTGAATTTATTACTTGAGTTGTTTGTGAATAATTCAAGGAGTACATACACTTTGTGATGAGAGCCCTGGTTCCGATCTCGTCATTAAAGACGGGAATTTCTCGAAGGTAAGATTACCCTCTACACTTTTGAATTGTATAATTACCTCATTCAATACATACAGACTCCCACTACTCTCGACACCTGTTTTTCTCTCCCACCTCGTCTCACACCCACTACCACTCCCCACCCCCACGTCAAATAGGTAGTCATCTCACCGTTCCTACCGGTCGCACCACCTGAAGTAGCTCTTCCACTCCAAAATCATTTCTGGGTTTTCTCCCCTCCCTTAGTCCATTCTCCAATAGACCCCCTTCTCGTCGGTCCGTCTCCCGAGTCGATCTCGTCCGAGCCATCGTCCGCGTAGTCCTCGGGCGGACCAGGAGGCGTCGTCGGTCACGTGAGGCGGAACACAACTTCACTAACAATTCGACTTCCGACAGGGGCAGGGACCTCCCGACGGGAACCGACTGGTCTCGGTAGAGGGGAGGTACTCTACGGACTCGCCACCAGTCACTGATCGACTACCCTCGCCCGTGTCCACGGACCGCAGGAACGGAGACTCTACGTCACACACAAGGCCTCGCGCGGTTCCTGTCTGACTTCTATCCGAAGAGATTTAAGACGGATTGAAGAAGGGGACTAGATAGAACGAAGGGAGTCACGGACAGGACGACGGACCTCACTCTCATAAAACAACTATTTAAATGTCCATGTTCTTCGGGTGAGAGTGCGAGACGAAGATCCCTCAGACCGGATTCTGGTGGGGTTCTGGTCTCGCACAGAGTTTACAGGTTTTTGGTCGTCCCTTCGGTGACCCCGATCTTGTGTGGAGGGCCTCCTTACATGTGTAAGTTTGTATAAACGTATGTTAAGACGGAACCTGTGATACCTTGACCTAAGTCGTCAGTTCCGTAGAAAGTCCCAAGGACGGACTCCCGACCATCGGGGTGTCCAACTGAAGGACTATGTGGCAGGCACGTACGTACGAATCAGTGAGTCGGTACAAGCTGAGAAACACTGGGAAGTCTGACATCGGAAGGTCCGAGGGGACAGGTACCCTAAAGAGTCCGTTCTTGTGACCTCACCCATCGGTAAAGGAGGAGGTCCCCTAGAAAGGTTGGGTCCCTAACTTGGACACAGAGGACGTAGTGTGTGCCGAAGAAGTGGACGACTCGGTGCCCCCTTCGGGGAAATATGGTAGGTAAGGAAGTGGATTCAAAACCTTCCCATGGAAGAGGCTGTCTTGAAAGACAGAAGTCAATCCTCTCCGACGGATAAACGTAGAAAGGTTTCAACGAAAGGATCTTCTAATGTCTTAGGTAGACGATACTTGACTTACCATAGGGGGTGTTTTAAGTATAAAACTTAGGGATTTGAGTTCCACCTGTTTCTCGAAAGTCCTCTATTTCGAACTACTCCAGTATTCCCACCCCGGGATTAGGTTATTCTAGTTACCGAAATATTCTTCTTCCCTGTCTCTTAAGAAAGAGAGACGACACTTCTGAGACTCTTTTATCGGTAGACACTTGGTCCACTTGGTCCTTCCTCAGAGAGTGGTCGTTGATTTACTATACCATAAAACAATACCTCAGACTCGTCTGGTAGGTTTGACGTTTTGGTAGTCGTGGTGTTTGTAGTCGAAACTTTTGAGGTCGGAATCCAAACACTTCTAGTGAAAACACTAGGACAACCCTCTGTCAAGGACGTTACGGGGAGTGGGTTCGGTCCTACAGGAACCCGGTGACTACCTCCCAAATGTTTACCCTCCGTTTGGTCCTGAATTAAAAGATAAAAGTGTGGATTGGTATTCTACCTTCGTAACATTTTCCAGACTTCGATCTCTGACTCCCTCTGTAAAGAATCTTAAAATTATTAAAGGACACATCGACGACAAGACACTTATGTGTCATTAGAGGAGAACATGTCTTTTAATTAAGACTCTCCATTAACCAAATAAAAAACTACATCTCACGAATTGGGTGGAGGTGTATAGGACCGTTGTATTGGTTCGAGAAGTGTTCCATTCGTGGTTAAACCTCGGACGGCGTACCGAGTACTAAGAGGTGAAAAGAACACACTCGAAACCGTTCATGGGACTTGGAGAGACTTGGAGTTAAAGAAGGAGACATTTCATGTTTATTCTGGGTGGGACGTCTCATTACTCCTAGTTTTTTACTTGCGTACACTATGACGTAAAAAAAAGAAACCGGTCTTCCGTAGGTCATAATCTTGAAGAAACGCGTAAGAGGCACCCATTGGATGACCTAGACACACTTAAATGGAACAATCACTAATCTCACAGTACGACCGTTCGGTTCTCAACCTCGAGACTTTCTTGTCAGGTACTACGATCTATATGTGGACGGAGGTCCGGTCACGACTTTTCCTATGGACCCAACCCTCACCGGGACCCGTCCTTGTCTCCTCCCTCCTTCCAGAAATCCTTTTTACCTGATCAATCAAGGTCAGGAGAACGGACCCTTTAGGGTACCTGTCTCCTCGGACCATCCGATGTCAGGTACCCCAACGTTTCTCAGCTTGTACTGACTCGCTGATGAAATGAAATGAAATCAAGGGTTGATCGATGTGGTCGGAATCGACCTGTTCTCTATAAAATTTACGTGTAAGGACCCGAATGGAGAGGGGACAGGAGTCTGGATGTCTCCGTTGAAGAGACATCCACCGGGGTCTTGGACATACAAATAAAAAATTTTTGAAAAAGTAAAACACAACCCCATATCGGTCAATTATTACAACACTATCAATGTCCACCTGTCGTTTATGTACCTGGTCGTCTATGTACCTGGGTCGGCATGTATAGGTGCATAGGGAAGAGGGGATTTGGGGTGAGGGGAGGTCCGACGGTGTATTGCAACTCGTCTCAAGGGACAAGGGATGTCCTCCAGGAACAACCAATAGGTAAACTTTATATTGTCATACGTGTACAGGTAGGGTTTGAGGGATTGATAGGAAAATAGGTAGGAGGGGGGCTGGGGCGGTGTCGGGGACGTTGGCATTGTCTTAGACGTAAAAATTTGTCGTGGAGTCTACTAAGAATACGTGCGGACTCAAACTCGCAGGTCATCTTGATGTAGTCTAAAATGTCAGTAATTGTCCAATGACATCTAAGAAGTGGATTCACTGTTTATTTACAAAACTTACCGAACGAATCTCGTCAAACGTCGAATTTAAACAAGGGGTATTGTTCGTCATAAGTCTCCGATAAATAACTGGTGTTTTAAACCTCGAATAATATACAGTAGATCCTAATCGTTACTGTAATACATGTTATAAGGAGTTCGGTACATCATAGTGTACATGTACGATTCAGTGAAGTCAGTACAAGTTGAGAAACGTCGGGACACCTGACATCGGGTGGTCCGAGGAGACAGGCACCCTAAGAGGTCCGTTAATATTGCTAAATTATCCTTGTTGCCTTTGGGAAAAAATGTACAGTGACTTTCAGTCAATTCAGTTTCTACTCCTTTCTGGGTGTCACCAGGAACCCCGAAGGGTCCACCACGATCACCATTTCTTGGGCGGACGGTTACGTCTTCTGTATTCTCTAGGTCCAAGCTAGGGACCCACCCCTTCTAGGGGACCTCCTCCCGTACCGATGGGCGAGGTCATAAGAACGGACCTCTTAGGGTGCCTGTCTCCTCGGACCGCCCGGCGTCAGGTATCCTGACGTGTCTCCGTGCCGTACGTCCGCGTCCGTCACCAGAATCTTGGACCCGTAGTAGTTCTGGTAGCGTAGTACTCTGGACTCAAAACAAAACGACGAACTCCCAGACTACGGTTCTACGTGTCGGTTAATTTACCGTTCTTTTACGTAAACGTTACTTGTCTCTCGTTTCCAAGTGAATTTAAATCGTAAGACTGAAGTAATTTTTAGAAATAGGGGCACGTATCTTGTACGACACTTTTTCTTTAATTGTCTTACTGTACTTTGTTGGGGAGACAGTAGACCTTCAGATATAAATCTTTGTAAAGATTTACAAAGACGTGGTGACCCTGGCACGTTTTCTAGAAGGAAAAGTAAAACGATGTGATACTTGATCTTGGTTTTTAAATTCTGCGATCAAAATTATCAAAAACTATTGTGGTGTAACAACTTACCACAATATACGGTTGCTACTCTCTCTTACCCATTTTTTTTTTGGACAACGGGTATACAACGTCGTACTTATTATTAACGCACTCACCTTTGTTTCTTTCTCACTCGGAGTTTTCAGATACGAGACATAGTTAATGGCACAGAGTCCTACGGTGAGTCACCCGAGTTCCTGTGTCACGACCCACAGTCTCCACGGCAAGAGTACCCAGAAACCTCCACCCTAGGGGGGTCTCGGACTAGTAGAACTCCTCGGAATGAACTCCTCGAAGACCCATGTCACTCACGGGGACCATAAGTAATACTAAAAGCGAAAAGTAAATAATGGAAGTTCACACGTGTACACGGTTCAGTGAAGTAAACACAGACAGACTAGGAAACGTTGGGATACCTCACATCGGGTGGTCCGAGGTGACAGGTACCCTAAGAGGCCCGTTCTTATGACCTCACCCAACGGTACGGGAGGAGGTCCCTTAGAAGGGTTGGGTCCCCAGCTTGGACACAGAGAATACACGAATGAGTCAAAAATCAGAAGAACGTTTGCTGTCTTTTCCATTGATCGGAGTTGATCAGTTCCCACTTCATCCCTAGACTTGGGTCGAGACCCAAGTTTAAGAAGGGGGAGAAGATAATGTGGAGAAACAGAGGAACCGTATACTTAGTACACAAGTCGGAAACCTTGTCACAAAGAGTTTTACCCAACGGGACTGGGCCGTGGTCGTAGTCTTACGAGACCCTACCCACAAGTTTAAGTCTAAGGACCCGTGGTACCTCTGGTCCCCTCAGGAAGGAAAACTACCCGGGTCCTTAGACGTGGGAATGTTCAAGGAGAACACTGAGAATACGTATTACTCGAAACTCATGGTAATAGAAACTCCGTAGGTCTGTCCGGTCAGCCTCTGTCGTCGGGCGGTACTTTGGTTTCGTTTTAGAAGGTAAATGAAAACGTAGCAGACGTCGTTTAACGTTTTAGGGTCGGGCCAAAGGTGGACCGCGAGTCACACACGAAAACTCAGTAGAACGAAACACTAGTCCACCATAAATGAACTCCTTAGTTTAGGAGCATAATTGTATTCGTTTTGTATTAATCTTTTTAGACAATATTTTTGGTAAGACGAAAGGTTCGGTTTACATTTACTGAAACCTCATTCAGTACGGTCCTTAGGGTGAATCAATCGAGTACATTAATTCTTGCTGAGAGTACGGTTAACGACAGTTACTGACCAAAAGCATTAACGAACCTGCACACGGGGAGGGGGGGGGGGTTGAAGATAAGGGTCACATACGGATCAAACTTTCTCAACGGTAGTTTTCTATTAGAATTTTTTTTTGGTTTTTTCGGTTTCCACTAGAATGAGTAAAAACATTCTTCAACACGACCCAAACGGGTGGCGGGGAAACGGGTGGGGGGTGAAGTGGGTGACAGACCGGACGAGTCACACAAGGAGAAGACCTCAGACCGGGGCCACCCGTCAACCCGTCATAGCGGTACATTCGAGGGAACGGGAGACCAGAGACCAACTCAAACCGGTTACCCTTCCCGGTCGTCCTTTATTTTTCCGTCCTCTTCTCCCTTCAGTTTCACAGGATTGGGGTACGTGGAGTGATGACGAGAATAACAAAAAATTACCGATATCGAAGAGCGTCCCCACCCCCGGGAGAAGGACAGAAGTCGACAGTGACGGACCCCATTATAGTGTGGTGAAGTCTAGAGACCCATCATTACCGAAAGACGACAACGTGGTTTTATCGGAGGAGTAATTACAGCGAGAACTCACACGGCATAGAATATGTAAGTCCACCTAGATGAATGTCAGAACCCAATACACGTATGTTTCTACAGATGGGTTTAAGGACTTAATTAAACGTTTATATCAATAACTCAATTTTAATAACCCAAGTAAAAGTTTATATATATATATACACATCTTTTATAATTTCTCACTATTGGATGTGGGAGGGTGGAAGGATTCCTCCTTTCTCACAACCAAGTAACTCCTTTATGTCTCTACGTGGAGCCCCTTACCTTTCTACACTCTCAGATTTAAACCGAACTATTTTTTCCCTAACGTACTCGATCCTGTCGCTCTCCTTTGACTTCTTACCCACAACTCCACCCACCACCTTCCCCTTCCTTCCTCCCTTCTCTCTCCTCTCACCCGACGGTCCTCCACCTCTCTTGTCCCCTGTTACCCAAACTCCTAAAATTTCATCGAAAGACAGCTAATGTGTCATCTTAGGAACGACGGGTCGTTCTTTTGAAAGTCAATACTACGTGTAAAGAGATGTTCCGACACAAAAAAATTTAATTAAGAATAACTTCATATCAACGAAATGTTACAACACAATCAAAGAAGGTATCGTTTAACTTAGTCGATAACAAAGTAAGTCAGCGATTCAGTCCAGACTGAGAAACACTGGGGTACCTGACGTCGGTCGGTCCAAGAAGACAGGTACCCTAAGAGGTCCGTTCTTATGACCTCACCCAACGGTACGGGAGGAGGTCCCGCAGAAGGGGTGGGTCCCTAGCTTACGTTCAAGAGGACGTAGAGGACGTAACCGTCCGTCTAAGAAATGGCAGACTCGGTGGTCCCTTACCATAGTTATCACATATAGACAGTTAGGGTTAGAGGGTTAAGGAGGGTGGGGAGGGGAAACGGGGAACCATAGATATATAAACCGACTCCCTCAAAACTTCGTATGCTCAAGGACCTGTAAAGAGGGTACTTTTCCACCTTAGATAAAGAGTACGGGACCTTGTACCTAAATGAAACTGATCTCACCAAGACACACTTCCGTCTGCGATCCGGTCGTCACAAGGTCGACGTCGACTCCAGGGTCGACTACCGGTCTGGATGGTAGTTCGCTTACAAGCATACCAAGGTCGAGGATCGGAAACTAGGGTGACAGACTGTCACTTACCTCGACCGTGTCCGACAGGGGATTTTTGAGACGGACTTAACGTCTAAACACTCGGTTTATTCACACTTGGTTTTTCTCACCTCACCAATCAATATACTGTTACCTACTGAGCCTACCAATCTGAACCCAAAGAAGTCAACCGGATTTCCACCTGATCACAAACAGTCTTTGTTCCTCTACTATACCTTTCTTCCAAAAAATATGAGAATGCTCTGAGGACTTTTTGGGAAGAATCCCTCTCAATTTATGGATTATAATTTTGTTCGAGACATACAGATCATGTACCCTCCATGAATTATGTAAATGTATAATCTACTCGTTCATTCGGTACAGCCCACCCCTCATCCTGGGAACCTTCCAACGAAGTCATGTTATCGATGACTCCCACTCAAAGAAACTGAGTCTTGGACTGATTCACCTACCGCGTTCAAACCCAACCTCGAGTAAACAAGATCAATTATCTCTTCTCTCCAAGTCACCGATTTTGGGACGTGAGGGTTACGTCCCCTTGGTCCAAGTTAGAGACCAGTCCTTTGATCCAGGATGTATGATGTTGATTCTAGAACTTACGATTTTGATTCTCGAGAGTACGACGTTGATTTCTAGAGCGTGTGGTGATTCTGGGTCGTGTTGGTTTATTTGAAGATTTTTATAATTTTTTATTCTCTCTTCTCTCGGTCCTCTGTCGAGTTACTACGTAGATATATATTTTTCTTCCTTTTCAAGTCAAGTCAAGTCAGTGAGTCAGTACAGACTGAGACACTGGGTACCTGATGTCGTACGATCCGGAGGAACAGGTAGTGGTTGAGAGTCTCAAACGATTTTGAGTATAGGTAGTTCAATCACTCCGGTAGGTTGGTAGAGTAGGAGACAGCTGGAGAAGAGGGAAGAGGAAGTTAGAAAGGGTCGTAGTTCCAGAAAAGGTTACTCAGTCGAGAAGTGTAGTTCACCGGTTTCATAACCTCGAAGTCGAAGTCGAAGTCGTAGTCAGGACGGTTACTTATAAGTCCTGACTAAAGGAAATCCTAACTGACCAACCTAGAGGAACGTCAAGTTCCCTGAGAGTTCTCAGAAAAGGTTGGGGTATCAAGTTTTCGTAGTTAAGAATTCGTGAGTCGAAAGAAATATCAGGTTGAGAGTGTAGGTATGTACTGATGACCATTTTGGTATCGAAACTGATCTACCTAGAAACAATCGTTTCATTACAGAGACGAAAAATTATACGAGAGATTCAAACAGTATCGAAAAGAAGGTTCCTCGTTCGTAGAAAATTAAAGTACCGACGTCAGTGGTAGACGTCACTAAAACTTCGGGTTCTTTTATTTCAGACAGTGATAAAGACAACAAAGGGGTAGATAAACGGGACTTCACTACCCTGGTCTACGGTACTAGAATCAAAAGACTTACAACTCAAAATTCGAGAGGAGAAGGTGAAAGTGGTTCTTCGAGAAATCAAGAAGAAGTGAAAGACGGTATTCTTTTGTACGTAGATTTTCAATCATCAAAAAATCCTTTCAATCATCCTTAAAAAGTCTCTCTTATGGTAGAAGAACGTCGTCTGACGGAACCTCCCATTACCGATATCCTTTCACTGCTGGGGGTCTGTACCGTTCCTACCTGAAACTTACGTCACCTCTTGGTACAACAAGGTATCGTGTTTCATTCTTCCGACACCTCTCTAGATTCGTCTCCCTCCCGGTAGTGTCTCCCGTCCTGTAGGGTCTCTTTCATCGAGTCTCTCTTTAAAGACGACCGGTCCACTACAATCTCAAAAGTCTTGTTTCTGTAGATGATCAATAAACACTTGACAACCGACACTATAAAACACTACTCCGTTGGTTTAGAACTGGGGTCTAAAGTCACTTCAGACAGAAGGTAAACTCGAAAGTGAGTGCCTGGTCTTACCCCGTCTTTCCCCAGTTTTGGGTCTTTATACCTTCTTTATACCTTCACCTCGACCTCCGGTGACCTTCTGTGTATCGAGGAATCCTTAGGGGAAGAAACTACGAACGAGACCTTTAATTTTATGTATAGAAGTTGTGTAGTGTCGAATAAATCTTGATTATAACATGGTGAAGGACGAAGGGTTCAGAGGGGACCACCGAGTCGGTCATTTCTTTGACGTACGTTCCATCCTCTGCACCCAAACTAGAGACCCAGTCCTTCTAGGGGACCTCTTCCCTTACCGTTGGGTGAGGTCATAAGAACGGACTCTTAAGGTACCTGTCTCCTCGGACCGTCCGATGTGAGGTACCTCAACGGTTCTCAGTCTGTGTTGACTCCGTTGAATCGTACGTGTGTGGTAAAGATCACTTTTCAAATTCGGACTGTTAGTACATTGAAGTGAAGGGTGGGAGGAGATAGAAAAAACAATGTTAATAGTATTCATAAAGTAAATGTATGAGATGTTTTAGACATTAATTTCACAATATTTAATAACAGAATATGTTAGTATAAAAATTCTTTAATTCTATTTTTCAGAAAAGATAAAGTATAAAATGGTAAAAGTTACGAATAGTAAGAAAGGACTCCTTGGCACAAAGATAGATGACAGCATATGGTAGTCGGATTTTGTTAAGGAAAACGAAACAAAAAAAAAAAACCATCAACTAGACAATCGTTACTTAAAACAAAAGAAACTAGACTTTTACAGAACTAAAGTACAAATAAGAACTTCCTATAAAAATGAGACTGATCTTAAGACCCATCTAGAAATTTTTACAGAAAGAGATGACTCCAAAAGATAGAAAACGAGGTCCTTATAAAAGGAAGTACAGGGACCCATATTAGTATTATTGACGATATTGTAGAAATAGACGATTAAAGTCACAGACCTTACCCCAACTAGAGATAACGAATAGAATTGAGATTCTACCCAGTGCAAAATGTCTAAGAAAGATATATTTTGTTAAAACCTAATATAGGACCTATACCACTTACTATAACATCGGACCTATGGTACTTACTATTTAACGTCTAGGAGTCCTAAGACAATACAAGGAGACTTCTTACAACTGACTAAAACAAAAAATTTCCATCAATCACACCGACGTGAGTTTTAACGTTTTGGACAGAGAGAACTCTACAATTCACCGAACAGGCTTCAGCCCGTCGATTATGCATTATTTGTAATCGATTGAATACTCAATTTACGTAGAAACTGTTCCTTCGGTCCCTGTATTTCCTTCGGACCACACGACGTCAGGTACCCCAGCGTTTCTCAGTCTGTGCTGACTCGCTGACTTGACTTGACTGAACTGTTCCTTATAAATGAAGAGAGTCAAAAGTAAACACAAAATTTTACGTCGGGATTTGTGTGAGAGGGAACCGAAGGTGAACCAAGAGAAACTACCCTTGAGACGGCAACCATCTTAAATGAGGGAAGCGAGAAACAAACGAGGTCCGTACACGGAATGTCGTCGTCAGGGGTCGGGAAAAACCGTGGTCCCTGTCCTAAAACATCTTCTGTCAAAAAGACGTCTGGTCCCCACCCCCCACCAAATCCCTACTAAGTTCACGTAATGTAAATAACACACGAAATAAAGATAATAATAATGTAACACTATCTCACGTCATTAATATGTTGAGTGGTAGTGAACGAAGAGTGACTCTCAAAAGTATACGTAGAGGTTCGTTGACTAAGTAGTACCAGAGACACGTCAGTCTGGAGAGACGATTACTATTAGACATAAACGTCGGCGAGGGGTCGCAATCGTGGTGGCGGAGTCGAGGTGTGACCTAGTAGTCTGTAATCTAAGAGTATTCCTCACACGTCGGATCTGGGGAACGTACGTCTCGACTGACATCCCAAACTCGAGGACACTTTTAGATTCCGTCGGTGACCAGTTGTCCTCCCCCACGAGTCCTCCATTACACTCGAGTCAGTAAAGACTGAGAAACGCTGGATACCCACATCGGGCGGTCCGAGACGACAGGTCCCTTAAAAGGTCCGTTCTTTATGACCTCGTTCAACGGTAAAGGATGAGACGCCCTCGAAGGACTGGGTCCCTAACTTGGGCAGGTGTAGAGAACGTAACCGTCTACCTAAGAAATGGTGACACGGTGGACTCTTCGGGTGCTCACTACTCATCGTCGGTATTTATACCTATTTTGAAGGGCTGAGTGGACGACGAGTGGAGGACGACACACTGGATCAAGGATTGTCCGGTGACTATCCATGGTCAGGTACCGGGCCCCAACCCCTGGGGACAGAATATCTAGGTTTCACGAAGAAAGGTCGACATCTTTGTGTCACCAGGAAACCGAAGTCCGTCATTTCGGAACTGGACCTAGGAGTATCGGTTATTTACTTCGTCACAATCCCTACGGTCTATTTTGAGTCCTGTGAGTCAATTTAAAATTACAGTCTATTTTGGGATATGGAAAAATCACATTTTATAAACTCTGTATGAATGATATCTTTAATTATTTCTGGTCAGTTCACTCTTTTCAGTGCCGATAGATAAGTCTCGACGTTTCCCCAGTCGGTAGAAGTGAACACAAAGTCCTCGTTGAGTGTCCGTCCGTCTCCACGCCCTTTCGAAAGACCTTCTTTTTCCCTCCTAGCTACCCCTCGCCCGTAGGCCAGGGTAGTGAAGTACCGTTTATCTACGCCTTTGTTACCTTTGTCACTGTCTGAAAGAAAAGAACCCGAGGTTTTAGTGATGTCTATCACTGACGTCGGTACTTTACTTTTCTACGAACGAGGAACCTTCTTTTCGATACTGTTTGGATCTCTCGCATAATTTTTCGTCTCTGTAAGGAAATGGTTGTTTCCAGATCAGTTTCGATGCCAAAATGGTCATCAGTGCATACCTACACTCTCAACCTGGTATTTTTTTCGACTCACGACTTCTTAACTACGAAAACTTGATACCACAACCTCTTCTGAGAACCCTCAGAGAATCTGTCGTTCCTATAGTTTAGTTAGTTCGGATTTTCTTTAGTCAGGACTTATGAGTAACCTTCCTGACTCCGACTTCGACTTCGAGGTTATGAAATCAGTGGACTAAACTTCTTGACTGAGTAATCTTTTCTGGGACTACGACCCTTTCTAACTTCCGTCCTCCTCTTCCACTATTGTCTCCTACTCTACCAACCTACCGTAGTGGCTGAACTACCTGTACTCAAACTCGTTCGAGGCCCTCAACCACTACCTGTCCCTCCGGACCACACGACGTCAGGTACCCCAACGTTTCTCAGTCTACGCCGACTCACTGACTTAACTTGACTTGACTGTCCCGTGGTACCCGGACCCCCTCGACCTCCACTGGTGGTTGTTCACTCCACAGGATGCACCGACCAAACCCCAGGTATGAACCGAAAGAGACCAGTAAGGATTCAACCTTTACCCCTGTTTGTAAACCCTTCGACAGGCAATAATTAGTTTAACACCGGTAAACCCCGGTCCTCGACAACAAACTGAAAGACTTGACAGTCGTCTCTGTCACCAGAGTAAAGGAGGTTCAGACTGAATCTCGTACGACGGAAAGACCCGGTCAATGACCTCTACTCCCGAACCAAAGGACCCGTCCAAAGACGTCCAACACCCAGTCTCTAGATAAAAATATCTACGAGACCGGTGACAGACAGACACACATATAAGTCAGAGAGCAACATGATAAACCCTGTATTACTGTGATTTATAGAGAAGTCTCTTCAAAGAGACTCGTGAACCCTTAGAGTCGTGTCTTCTCTTTGTCCTCTCCGGTCACGACCCCCCGACTGCACTAAGATCTTGAGACCATCGTGACTACGACAGACCACCGTCTCGTCTGTACAACCCTCGGGTGGGTATAGTGCGGACAGTTCAGGGTGGTGGGTGCACACCGAGAAGTCCGGACTCCCACGAGAGACCGGTAGTCTCAACCGAAACGACATCTCCGAACACAATAGTCGACTCTTAATTGTGGTAGGGGTAAAACAACAGCGACTCAACGGAGACTGAGACACTGGGACACCTGACGTCGTACGGTCCGAAGGGACAGGAAGTGATACAGGGCCTAAAACGAACCTAAGTACAGATAACTCAGTCACTACGATATAGATTGGTAGAGTAGGAGACGGAGGGGGAAGAGGAAAACGAAAGTTATAAGGGGTTGTAGTTCCAGAGAAGGTCACTTTTCTGTAGTTGTTAACCGACTCCTTAATTGTTGGGGTCCCCTCGGGAATTGGCACGGAGGACTCTCGTCCCAACGTTCGTGGGTCGAGAGAGTACTGTGTCCGCACAAGGTACGACCACGGACGTGTGATTCAGGGTAAACCGGTGTCACCGATGGTCGAGGTTCTCGAAGAAAGGACCGAAGGAAGGGAAGGACCAGAGTTAGGGAATGAGGGAAAGATCACGAAGGACCTCAATGAGGGTTTATAAAGGGAACGTGAACCTTCAAAACAGAGTCCCAGACAAAGGTCCTTTGGGTTTAAGTATTCTGTCGATTACCTCTAAGTCAAGTCAACGAGTCAGCACAGGCTGAGGAACACTGGGGTAGTTAGCGTCGTGCGGTCGGGAGGGACAGGTAATGGTTGAGGGCCTCAAGTGAGTTTGAGTACAGGTAGCTCAGCCACTACGATAGGTCGGTAGAGTAGGAGACAGTAGGGGAAAAGGAGTACGGGAGTCAGGGAGGATCGTAGTCTCAGAAAAGGTTACTCAGTTGAGAAGTGTACTCCACCGGTTTCATGACCTCAAAGTCGAAATCGTAGTAAGGAAGGTTTCTTGTGGGTCCCGACTCGAGGAGATCTTAGTGTAGTCGGGGGGTCGTGACCTGACCAACATAGAGGAACGTCGGGTTCCCTGAGAGTTCTCAGAAGAGGTTATGGTGTGAAGTTTTCGTAGTTAAGAAACCGTGAGTCGAAAGAAGTGTCAGGTTGAGAGTGTAGGTATGTACTGGTGACCTTTTTTGGTATCGGAACTGATCTGCCTAGAAACAACCGTTTCATTATAGAGACGAAAAGTTATACGATAGATCCAACCAGTATTGAAAAGAAGGTTCCTCATTCACAGAAAATTAAAGTACCGACGTTAGTGGTAGACGTCACTAAAACCTCGGGAGTTTTTATTTCAGACTGTGACAAAGGTGACAAAGGGGTGGATAAAGGGTACTTCACTACCCTGATCCACGGTACTAGAAGCAAAAGACTCCCAACTCGAAATTCGGTTGAAAAAGTGAGAGGAGAAAATGAAAGTAGTTCTCCGAAAAATCAAGGAGAAGTGAAAGACGGTATTCCCACCACAGTAGACGTATAGACTCCACTAACTATAAAGAGGGTCGTTGGAACTAAGGTCGAACACAAAGAAGGTCAGGTCGTAAAGAGTACTACATGAGACGTATCTTCGATTTATTCGTCCCACTGTTATATGTCGGAACTGTATGAGGAAAAGGATAAACCTTGGTCAGGTAACAAGGTACAGGTCAAGATTGACAACGAAGGACTGGACGTATGTCTAAAGAGTTCTCCATCGAGTCCACCAGACCATAAGGGAAGAGAAAGTCTTAAAAGGTCAAATAACACAATCGACTGGGGTTTAACCGGAGGGACTTAGAAAATATACAACCTATATGTTCCGAAGGGTCCACCGAGTCACCATTTTTTAGACGGACGGTTCATTCTCTGTTCTCAAACTAAAGTTCCAACCCCCTGCTAGGGGACCTCTTCCTTTACCGTTGGTTGAGGTCATAAGAACGGACCCTTTAGGGCGTCTGTCTCCTCGGACCACCCGATATCAGGTACCCCAACGTTTCTCAGTTTGTGCTGATTCACTGATTTTTTGTTGTTTTCTACGGTTCACTCCCGACACCTGGGTCGTCTCCGTTGTTCGTAGTCTCGCTACTTGTGCGTACCCTCTCCCCGGGTCCCGACTGGGACCCGAGTGTCTCAGAAGACATCGGACGGGAGAGTCCCCGACGATAACAGGGTTAGGGGACTCCGTTCTGACACGTCGAAGGAGGGGAGGGTACACGAGACCAGTGTCTGGAGGCGGGGACTCCACCGGAGGTGTCCAGAGAGAGAACTTTGCCTTCCTCGGATTGACGGACTGTTACACAGATACTTAAGTACCCTTCACGGAGGAAAGAGGATCAGAGGTCGACGGCCCCAGATCGGGACCACGTAGGTCCCTTAACCTTCGTCCCTGCCTCAGCCGCAGGATCCTTAATTAACTAATTAATTTCTATACCTCCCTCTAATCTTTTCCCATCACATCATCCTTTATAATCACCTCTTTTTCTCCGACTTATTGAACCAAATACACCTTTTGGTTATTTTGAGGTTCTGTTCCTCAAACGTGATAGATGCATCCGGTGGCCGTGGGCGAACTTATCACCTCCCACGGGGCGGAACCCGAGAGAACGTACCCAGAATCTTCGGTGCCGTTCATTCATCTGTAAAGCTCGGAGGTGCGAGGTCTACCCTTAAGTCGGTCTTTTCTTCTCTTGCTCTTTTCTGGTGTGCCCCCTTTGGTCAGAAAGGTCTATGATCAGACAAAGAAATAAAAGGTTTAGGTGAAAATATGAAAATCAATATGGATCTCTATTTACGTTACCGTTGGGTGAGGTCGCAAGAACGGACCTCTTAGGCTCCCTGCCCCCTCGGACTACCCGACGCCAGACACTGTGCTGACTTCGCTGAGTCGTCGTCGTCTCTATTTACACAAGAGTCGTATAGAAACAAGAATGTTCCCAGAATGTAAACAAAATGCTATAGAAGACCAGACGTCTGACTAATTGTAAAATGCCGGGGTGGAAAGAGAGATAACTATTTCCAATTAACTAGTCTTTTACACAAGGGGAATTCTAGATAAATCAGAATTCTATCACTATTTCAATGTAAAAATGTATCGTTCTAGTGTCACTAAATATTGTTTCTTTCTCCTCATGTCACTACATATTGTTTTCTCTTTTAAGTAATTGAGTTTTTCAGATCATAACGATTGTAGTTTTGATGATATAAAGGAAAAGATGTAAGGTTAAAGTAACTAATTGTATGAGGGTCCACGGATTCCTATACCTCCGGACCACCGCTAGCAACTGAGTTGTTACTCTTTTCGGGATACGATTAACTCTGAAAGTTTTAGGAGGTTTGAGAGACACGACAAATACCAACTCTCCATCATTTGTTAGTACATACATCATCGTTCTCACACCTATTAGGACAGTGTGTTCGATCAGACGGTCGTCTCTCCAAACTGGACTCTGTGGGAACAGTGTGGGTCCTCTAAATAATAGACCTCAGGATTCAATTGAGGAAATGTCTCTCTCCACCACCCCCTGCCGGGGGGTATTTCAGTCTCCACATCCACTCTCGTATTTCGTCATTTCATCCGTCTGAGACCAAAACCCCCGTCTACGAACCCTTGTCCACCAGAGGACTCCGAGCTAGGACGGAAACACATACGACTCAGAGGAAGGAGTACTGGAAACGGTGTCCGCCTCAAGGAGTGCGACCGAGGTGTAGGTCGAAAATCATCAACACCAATCCACAGTCTTACTCACGGAAAGTCAAGTCAAGTCAGTGGGTCAGCACAGACTGAGACACTGGGGTACCTACCGTCGTGTGGTCCGAAGGGACAGGTAGTGGTTGAGGGTCTCAAATAAGTTTGAGTACAGGTAGCGCAACCACTCCGGTAGGTTGGTAGAGTATGAGACAGTAGAGGAAGAGGAGGTCGGAAGTAAGTGAGAAAGGGTCGTAGTCCCAGAAAAGATTACTCAGTCAAGAATCGTAGTCCACCGGTTTCATAACCTCAAAGTCGAAGTCGGAGTTAGGAAGGTTACTTATAAGTCCTGACTAAAGAAAATCCTACCTGATCAACCTAGAGGAACGTCAGGTTCCCTGAGAGTTCTCAGAAGAGGTTGTGGTGTCAAGTTTTCGTAGTTAAGAAGTCGTGAGTCGAAAGAAATATCAGGTTGAGAGTGTAGGTATGTGCTGATGACCTTTTTGGTGTCGACACTGATCTGCCTGGAAACAACCGTTTCATTACATAGACGAAAAATTATACGACAGATCCAACAGTATCGAAAAGAAGGTTCCTCCTTCACACAAAATTAAAGTACCGACGTCAGTGGTAGACGTCACTAAAACCTCGGGGGGTTTTTTCAGACAGTGACAAAGGTAACAAAGAGGTAGATAAACGGTACTTCACTACCCTGGTCTACGGTACTAGAATCAAAAGACTTACAACTCACAGAAATAGAGGTTTTTTATTCAGAGTCCCCTTCACACCACACCTTCAATGAGTGAAGGTCCCACTGCACGGGGAGGGGAGGGAACCCCTGTAAACCGATACAGACCACCCCTCACACGACCGTAGACCACCCGTCTCCGGTCCCCGTGACAACCTATGGGATGTCACGTGTCTGTCGGGGGGTGCTTCTCACTAAACCGGGGACTACAGCTGTCACGGTTCCAGTTCTTGGACTGGGGTACCACTCGTCGGGAACAGAGATAAAAATCAACGTCTTCTCAATTAAGGAGTCCGATTGAGGACGTTTACTTCCGAACATACACGGTCCGGACGACAACGAAACAAGATCAGGTAGGTGTCGACACTGTCCCTGTCTCATTTTCCTGTTTCATCCACTAATTCATCAATTAGGGTGATCCCCTAACATTCATCTCTTTTATACCCTCTGGGACATTCAACTACTAATGAGGTCTTTTATCCAAACGAAGTGATGTTTTGGTTCGTCCGACCGAATCGTGGTTTTGGTACGTCGTCTTCGTGTTCCACGCGGGGGTTGTCACTTTGTCGTCACCGTACTCTCGGTGTAGAACGGGTCACTCGAATCATTCAATCACTAGGGATCCTATACGAGAGACGTGTGTCTCTTTTACTTTTAAACACGTGGATCGAAATGGTACATCTTTGTTCTTTTGAGGCAACGTAGTCCTCCTCGACTACTACTTTCGTATGGTAGATGAGTTCTTTCTGTCTTTTCCAGAAGAGGGAGAGGGGTGAAAGGAATCAAATATTTTGACCTCGGGTCATTCAAGAACCCCGTGTCTTGAAGAGCGGACGGACGAACATTTGGAGTGTACGTAGAACAAGGTCATTTAGTGAATAGATAGTGAAACGGGGAGTGACTTAAGAAAAGACGTGACTCTGTATTTCTTGACAAACATAATCTCGAGAAACCTCGGGGGTCTTTGCTGTGGGTTACCAGAGTCGACCTGTCCTACCTAAGGACCACTGTTTGACCTTTTTTGTGTGCTTCTGGCCTCCTTCAGCCTCCTCTGGGTCGGGACGACAACTACCTCGGGACGACTGTGGTCTGCAACCCCGGCTCCGACTGGTGTGGACGGTCCAGGTTCCGAACCCGACAGGATAGGGTTCCCAGTACTCACACTGGGTCCCTTCACTAGACAGACCTTTGTCCTGGACCGGGATTTTCGGTCCTCACTTCCTTAGTGGGTGCCGTCGAAGATGTAGTCACTGGAAACTTCGTAGACTCCGATTCTGTCTTTGTACTTCTTAATACACCAAAACAGTCTAGTGGTCTAACTAATGTTGACTGTAAACGAGTCCCATCTGTACGTCGGTCCCAATAAATAAATAGAAAAATTATTCTTAAAAAATTTTCTTAGGTAAATTCCTAAGAGAAATGGAAGTCCCAGTAACTGAAAAAAACAATGTTTAAAATAAATTAGAAGTCTCACTTAAAATAAAAATTCTACTGTAGAGAAATTAACAAAACCGATACGGTACCCTGTGTACCTTAGAAGCAAGGGACTGGTCCTTGACTTGGGCACTGGGAACGTAACCCTTTTCGAGGTCCCTTCAGCGGAAAACATTTTTTAGAAAAACCGAGGTGACGTGAGCTGTACATTCTAGACCTTAGAATCAGGGCACTGATACCTAACTTGGTTACAGGAACCGTCACCTTCGAGCCTCAGAATTGGTGACCTGGTGCTCCCTTCAGGGGTATCGGTCTTACTAAATAGAGTTCACCCAGAAGAGTAGAAGTGTTCCTGGGGTACTCCAACTACAATGATAACAGAATAAACATGTCTACCTCTTCCCTCTGGTCCAATTTATGAATCTGTTCCAGTATGTCACCCACCCGTCACCCCGACCCCCACGGGGTCTGAGGTTCTAGTTCTGGGTTCTAGTGTGGTGTTCCCGCTAGTAAGATTTATGAATTAGGATTTACCAAGAGGACCGTTAGGGACGTCCTTTAGTAGCGTACCGGAAAACAGGTGTGTGCACCGTTACATTCGAGACCGAACCCGTAGACGGAGAAGACCTTCGACCCCGATAGCAGAATAAGGAGAGCCCAGGAGGTCCGGGCTCACCTCGGACTGTGCGAAGTCGTGTAACTCCGTCAGGTCGGGGTCTCAGACGAGAGTCGGTGATGTATGTGACTTACGAGAATTATTGACTTCGCTCTGTTTGGTGAAGACCCCTACACGAGTTGTACTTCATACTTTTAAGTTGAACGTAGGGCACGTGATTTCGGACTAAGGTGTGTCACGTCTCCTACCGGAACCGGAACCGGGACGGGGGGAGGAAGAGTCCCCGGGGCGGTCGCACAGGGGTCGAGTGAGGAGGACCGCGGGGGGACGAGACGTATGGTCCACCTCCACTCCGTACACTCTACGACTCCAGGGGCAACCCCACGACTCTAAGTCCACCTCGTCCGAGTCCCCTCGGGGACTCCCCCTGGGGGAGACTGGAGAGTCCGTCCGTGGAGGAGTGGGAACTGGAAGGATGGGTACACTCGTCGGCGGACAGTAACGAGCTCGGGGACGTCCCACTTCGAAACCGACACTCAGTAAAGGAGACGTCACTCCCTTCGTCCTTCTTCGGCTACCTCCCTCCTCGTCCGCACAGTCTCGGTTCAGAGTGTCCCCTGTCGCGCCGGGTCCTGGCGCGTCCAACGTCTCGACGACTCCCTACTGGCTCTACTACCGGTCCCCGTGACTGGTCGTGACGACACCACAGACCGGCTCGCGGTCGAGTCCCCACTGGGTGGACAGGGGTCCAGACGAGACAGACACAGCCGTTTCACTGGGTCGGCTAGGGGAACCGGAGTTAAACAGGTAGGCGGAGTAGGTCAGGGGACCGGAGTCGATCGGGTAGACCGGAGTTCCGACGAATAGAAGATCCGACCAGGTCCGAGTGGGACGGGGAACCAAGGGATGGAAGAAACAATCACTGTAGGAACGGGTGCGCCCCCTCCGGAGATGGGTGGAGGAAACCCCTGTCGGGACGTCAGGGGTCGAGTCGCCGGAAGGAGTAGCGACAGACTTGGAAAAGGAGGACGAGACGTACCTCTTGGGAGCTCTCCGGAGGGTGTGGTAGGACAGAGGATCCTTCTCCCTGATTGCGCGAGTGGAGTGACCTGTGGATACTGCACGGTCCACGTCTCCGTGCGAGTGACTTAGACGTGTTGGTGTGGTGCGCGTTCCGAGGGAAGACGGGTAAGATGTCTACTCCTCTGAGTCCGAGTCTTTACGACAAACCAGGTTCTAGTGTATAAATCCTTTGCTTTCTGTTTCTATAAATTTGGAGTAAGGAAGGCTGAGGTGCCGGGTGTCTTGTATGGTCGAGGGGAACTCCACCAGGGGGAACTAATCACGCAACTCGGATTCCGGGTCGTGTGCAAGAATTGCACGCCGACTCCCTTCTGGCACTCGGAAGTGTGGACCCCATCTTGGTGAAGGTCGGGTCGGGTCACTACCCCCTTGCGACCCTCGACTCCCCTTTCCTCTGACACGGGCCTGAGTCGGACGGCGCCGACAAGGGGTGCGCCACGTCCAAAGGGTCTTTTCTTCGACCGTCCCACCCCCTACCCCCACCACAAACTCCACCACCACCACCACCACCCGACTCTGGTGTCTGACCGTAGTGTATCCCAGAGGAAGACGACTTCACTTCCGAAACTCGGGTCGAGCGACGGAACGTCTTACGAAGATCCGGAGGTCTAGCGACCTAGAGGTACCTTTAATCAGGCGGTCTCTTTTCGATAAAATTCCTGTACGCTACTCTCTGGGACATCCGACCCTATCTCTTCGATCGACACCCCCTCTCGAAAAGACTTACTGAGTGAGTAAAGGGAGGATACCCCATCCCCCTTTTTTTACCGTACCTTTTTCTTCCCGTCGGGTCCCTCCTCCTCGCCGTGTCGGCTGGGGCTGTGACCCGGGGTGCCGGCGGTATAACGCCCGCCTCTGCGGTCCGTGCGGCGACTCCCTCTTTCCGGAAGTCCTAGGGTCGTGGAGGACACCGGGAGTCTAGGCGAGAAGGTTGGTCGAAAGGACAGTGCGTTACTTCGTTTTTTAACGAAGAATTTTTTTTTTTTTTTTTTCACTGACGCCGGCGAAGACATTGGGGTCCTTGTGTCTTAAGAGCCATCCCCGTCCCCTACGGAAACACTCCTTTCGAACAAATTAGGTGGAGGACCAATCCCTCGAACCACTTCTTCTCGATTTTGGTGTCTCCATCTAGTGAAGTCCACTATTTCTCCACCCTTAGAGACCCAAAGGGAGAGTAGGACGACAAATAACTTGTCCCTGAGACCCTCCGGGTCCCACCCTTCGTTCGTCTGTACCCCCCCTTTAGACCGGGGTTCTCTACCACCACCTGGGTTCGGACCCTCTTTCCTCGAGTCCCTGGGACTTCCCACCCATGTCCCGACTCGTCGACTTTCTTGTCCGCACTTTCGGAAATTGAAAGGTCAAAGGTCAAAGTCCGTAGTCTCTCCCGGGGTGACAGACAGTCGAATGTCAGTTTCAGGACAAACCACGTCTCCGTTGACCATAACCTCGAACCCCGTCACCACCCCCGTTGTGACTCGGACGAGTCCCACGACCTTGAGTCCGGTGTCGACGAGGATCTCAGTGAAGACCCTCCGGGGGCTTTACCACTCCACCTGCAGGTAAGGTCCATCCCACCCAGGTCCGTCGTGGGTGCGACCGGGAGACTCGACCCGTGACGAGGGACTGGGTACTTGCCGCGTTTGACGAGGACGTCCACCCTCGGACACTGGACCGTCTAACAAATGTACACAAATGACAGAGACCTCAAGTCGTTACTTGTGAATGTTTTCGGTCCTCCTTGACCACCGACGTCCCGTAGGGACCTCAAGGTGTTTCTGCACGGTAGAGGTCGCTTAGGACCAGGAAGAACAAACCAGCGAGTCAGTACAGGTCGAGAAACGCTGGGGTACCTGACATCGGTCGGTCCGAGGAGATAGGTACCCTAAGAGGTCCGTTCTTATGACCTCACCTAACGACACGGGAGGAGGTCCCCTAGAAGGGTTGGGTCCCTAATTTGAACGTAGAGGACGTAACCGTTCGCCTAAAAAAAAAAAAAAATTTGGTGACTCGGTGGTCCCTTCGGAGGACCAGGAACCGGTTGAAGTTTGGGAAAGATGTCTCAGGGGAGACAGTCCTGTTACGACCGGGTAGAGGTGACGTTTGGAGGTATCGGTGGGGAGGGACCCGTCGACGAGTCGTCGAGGCTGTCGGATCTTCGGGCAGACACCGACTTGCAGTCCTTTTTTAGGGTGTGTCTACCCTCGACTCTTTTCGTGTTAAATAACCAGTGCGTCTGACTGTGTGCACCCCTATACTCTGCGCATGGGTAGGAGGACTTGAGTATGTGTGAAGACCTAAACCAAAGGATGTAATTAAAACAATGTAGTTTTTCGTTGTCTGTGTGTTCTTGTAGTGGTCAGGTAAGAGGATCATTGGTTCCTTTGTCCCGGTTTTCGGTATCTCAAGTCTTTATTTTCTGACGAAACTCCCGATCCTTGGTTCTCCGGGCGGGAGGGGTCGTCGGTTCACCCTTTCGACCAAAAGACGTCGTTGATTCCTTGTCGTTTCTGAAAAGGTAGTCGAGCTACTCTATTCCGAGTCCCGCACCGAGTAAGGTACCGGATCACCACGGACGGGTGGACCTCCTCCCGTGTCCTCTGAACCATGTTCGGACCTTAGCGGTCAGACCCGACTTCGGTTCAGACAAATGACCTCTCGTCCTTAACTAAAAGGAAGATGAAGACTGACTTCTTGAGTCCACTGGGTCTCTCTAGGGACAAGTGTGTCCGAGTCGACCTAGGGTCACCGAAAGCGATATCGTCAAACGTAGTGACTTCGATCTGTTCCGGTCCAAGTGACATGGGATCTAATTGGTGTGTGAGTCTCGAAGGATTTCCGGTTCGGGAAGGAGTGAGGTCCTCCCGTGATCGGAATTAAAAATTACGAAAAAGGTTTGGTGAGTCCTGTATGACAAAAGTTGACCTCCCCCCACCCCGCCAGACCCTTACACCAAAATCAACTGACTTCTGAGTTGAACATTACAAGTATTTCGTGAATCGTGTCATGGACCGTCCACGACTCACGAGGTGTGTACATCGGTAATAATAATAATTATAATAATAATGAACATAGAGGTGGGTCCTTAGTCGTGAGATCAAGGAAAGAAGTTTTACGATCGGCCTTGTTCCGAGAACCCAGGGTTCATGGTTCTAGTTCGACCCCCGGGGCCACACGTGCAACAACCCACGGGTAGGCCACACGACGACGAAGGTCGAAGTCGCGACTGTCATTCCAAAGTGTCGGTCACGGGGAACGACTGGTGTGTCTTCGATCCGGGAGAGTCCTTTTTGTGCTTCGGGACACGTCCTTTGACCCATCCTCCTCACTTGTCGCCAGGACTCTCTCCCAGGATCACCGAAGCACAACGAGGAGACCCGAGGATAGAGTGACCGCCGAGTGGTCCCCGAAGTGACGTCCTGTTCTTGTCTTCTAAGTCGTGACGCAGTAACGGTCCGGTGTTGATTGAGTTCCAGGGGTACACAAACGTACGGGGTTCGATCTCATCCGAAGGAGACTGTCACAACTTCTCCCGATCGTGTGACAAAAGTCTTGAATGTGTATTAGATAATACATACATATATACAATATACGTATGTGTCATTATACATTATATATACTTTATTATACATTATCTATTATGTATGAAATGTACATTTAATATTGTATGTTATTACTATATATTGTTTTAAATCAGGAGGGATATTTGGATACTCCGTCCAAGGGGCTAACGAGTAGGTGACTGACTACTCGTGTGACTCCGGGTTCCGGGTCTCAGTCTCTGACCCCATCCCCTCTCTCGACCCTAAGTTTGGGTCCTATCAGACCGAGGTCTTAGACGAGAATTGGTAATGATAAAAAAAAAAAAAAACGACTTTTTCTTTAGACAAAATATCCTTCCTTCCCCTGTAACTCATACTTCAGGGATTTTGCGATCCTTTAAAATTTCTTGTGGTTCCTACTACTACTTTATCTTTACTAGACCCGAGAATATAAATACTTCGGAATAAGAAGACACCACAACCTCTTCTGAGCTCTCAGGGAACCTGACGTTCCTCTAGGTTGGTCAGATAGGTCCTTTAGTCACGGCTTATAAGTAACCTTCCTGACTACGACTTCGACTTTGAGGTTATGAAACCGGTGGACTACGTTTCTTGACTGAGTGACCTTTTCTGGCACTACGACCCTTTCTAACTTCCGTCCTCCTCTTCCCTTACTGTCTCCCACTTTACCAAGCTACCGTAGTATTTGAGCTACCTCTACTTAAACTCGTTCGAGGTCCTCAACCACTACGTGTCCCTTCGGACCGTACGACGTCAGGTTCCCCAGCGTTTCTCAGTCTGTCCTGACTCGCTGACTTGACTAAGAATACCCGGACTGTATCTCCTGAGTCAAATGGGTGTCGGGGAGGAAATTGGGAAGTTGACATCCTCGTCCCTAAAAACCCATATCCGACCCAAGCTTAGGACAGAAGTGGAGGAAAGAGGAAACGCCAAGGGTCCCGTCCCAAAGAGCCTTGGGTGAGGACCTATCGCAACCAGATAGTGTATGTTCCGCCACCTACTCTCGGGTATACGTGGCCTCGTGCCAAGGATCGGACCACCCAACATCGTCTGCGTACGTGTGGGTCCGTGGGAGGCTGGTGCGTCCGTGACGAGCGCGTCCACGTGACTCGTATGAGGGCTGTACCGGCCCATAGTGAGTGTGCGTGCGTGCACGTGGACATCGCGTGTGGGCGCGTACGCGTGGGCGGACGGGTGCGCGGGCCTCGCGTGGACGTACCGCCAGGACGACTCGCCGCGCAGGAGGCCGGCCATGAACCGCACCACTCCGTCGAGCCGCAACAGCGCCATCAGCGCCGGGAACCTCACGACGTCCACGTCCTGCCGGCCCGAGAACTGGCCCTCCCCGCCGGCGACGGGGACCCGCCCGTCCCCGACGACCGACTCAAGGCTGGACCTTCCGAACTACCCGGAGAACTGGCCGTGGCCGTGGCCCTGGACTCTCGGCCGGCCCCGGAACCCGAAGGGAACCGAGAACAGGGGCGGGCCGCCCGCCGGGAGCCTCCACCTCGTCCACTTCCTCGCCTGGGCCCCGCACCCCGACTCCTTCCCCCGTCCGCCCCCGCGGCCGAACGGCCAGGGGAACGACGGGAGACGGAGGACCTGAAACCTCTCGTCCTACGACCCACTATACTACGGGCCCAGGCCCGTCCCGCCCCCGAGGAAGGAGTCGTAGAAACCCCTGAGGACGAGAAAGGACCCTCGGCCGAAGCCCTTACGCGAGTGTCTGGGCATGTCCCCCAAGAGTTTGTAGAGCCCGAACCAGTCGACGCCGAGGAGCCCTCCGTTTCCAAGGGGGTGTGAGAAGCGGTGTAGCGATCCGGACCTCGCACTCTTTCTTCTGCGTGTCCCTTCTTTGTGTCTAGCCCTTACTGACGACTTACGGACGCCTCAAAGGAAAGCCCGACTATTTCTGGAAGGCTTGATCTAGCTCCACCACCAACGGAATTGTGTCACTTCCGTGAGTTACGGTGGATCAACAAGTAACCTTTTTACAATCCGAAGTAAAATACAATACACTTAAGACGACACTAATTTCTCTATCCTCTTCCTTGACAATGAGAATACGACTACCAGAGTGTCCATTGGAGGTGAGAAAGGAACCTGTAAAAGGTGGTATCTTTGACAGGTGTGGTCTCGTAGTGATTCGTTCCCCCTGATCACTTAAGACGAGACTCGGTGTCTCCTTGTCTTCGGATACGATGACCTCCCAGGGTTCAAGTCTTCGAGCCAAGTCGTCTTCGTACCTTCCGGGGGTTCGCACTCTGCGACGGGGACCACGTCCGCCACCTGTATTTGGTCTACTTTAGCCACGAATACCCTGGGTGTCAGGGATAATTGTCACAAGAAAGGAGACGCATTTCGGGAGAGGGGCCTCTCGAGGACCACTCACACCGAAGGAAACACGGGAGTAAGTCTCACTCTTCCTTTGTTACCACAAGTACTACTTTTAATCTTCGGTGGATCTCTACGCGGTCATCGCTCTTTTCTCCGGATAGACTAAATACCTGGCTCTTCCTCCAGGTGCGACAGGGGTCCCATCCATTCTCGAAGGAAACAAACACAAAGGACTAAATGAAGACGAGAACGACCTCCACCAAAGGACGACTCGCTTAATCCTCTTGGTCCTTACCCCTGTGTAAAACGAAAGACCGGTCCCCGCACAAGACACAAGAAGTTTTTACTCCTTCGACAACTCTTGTTTTACACCCAGGGGAACCTTTTGTGTGACTTGACCAGTCCGGCACTGCGGAGTATGACTACCTCGCATACGACGAGTCTTCAAAGACTTGTCGGTGTCGATTACCTGAGAAATCCCTCCTCCTCACCCGTCTCCTGTCTCCGCTCTACGGTAGGAGAGTGACCCCGGTTACTTTGTTCTACACCCCAAAGTCCTGTGTCTCTTAACCCGACAGCGAGTAATGAGAAACCTTTCTGGACCTTCGTCAACGGATTTGTCTTCCGGCGGGGAGGGGAGACCCGGTAGGAGCCGTGGACGGGACCTGGGGGTTTCTGGAGACGAGACTCAATCGGGCCCCTCCTTCCCCGTCTTCCCCTTTCGTCGTAACCCACTTTGAAGTGGGCTTCAAAGCCTACTTCTCCGGTCTTCCTCTTTTCTTTCCACGTACCGGACGGTGGACTTCAGCGAGAGTCACTACTCTATCCTTCCTAGGACGAACGTCTCTTAATCCCCGTCCCGGTCCTTCGGCTGGGACCTACGTTCGTAAAACGCCTGACGTTTCTACCCGTCCGTTCCGTTCGAAGGGAGTTCCTCCCCCGAAGACAGTGACAGTCTCTCCCCCTCCAAACCACCCCCATCCCTCTGACCCCTTCTGGCGAAAATTTTTCAGTAAAGGAACTACCCTTCAGTGTTCCTTGGTCGAGGATATCATCGGTGGCGACACCTTAGTCGGTCGGGTAGGGTCCATGTCTCACCCAAGGGCCCCGATTTACTGAAGTGAGGAGTCTAGGTCTCAAACAAGAAAAGATTTCCTCGTTTCGTGGTTCGTTCCAGACTCTTCTCGAGAGAAAGAGAGTAAAAAAGAAAAAAAAAAGACGAATTTGAAAAATAAAACATTACCCTATATCGACTACTTGTTACGACACTATCAAAGTCCACCTCTCGTTTCCCTGAATCGATATGTGTGTATACACAGGTAAGAGGGACTTTGGGGAAAGGGTTGGTCCGACGGTGTATTGTAACTCGTCTCAACGGACACGAGATGACGTCCAGGAACAACCAATAGGTAAAACTCACATCGTCACACAAGTACAGGTAGAGTTTAAGAGATTGACAGGGAAGGGAGACCGTTGGTATTCAAGTAAAAGATTCAGACATTCAGAGTTCCTCTCGGGGGAAAGATTGGTCCACTGAAGCCAGGTCCCACTGGTCAGCACGACCAAACGGGTCCTGAATTCCACAAAGGACCCTACACCCTAAGGACCACGTTTTCTTCCCCTGTCACAACCCGTTTGACCCTGTAGACCAGTGAGACGAACGAACACGTCACAGTCCTGACCCTGAGGGGGAAAGGGCAGTGGAAGAGAGTCCGGCTCACCCCCGAGTCCTCGTCGTCTCCTGACGTCCGTCCGTACCCTCCGGGGTCGAAGAACGGAGGTCAGTGGAGAAACGACTCTTCATTCGACTTGTGGGTGGGGTGGGATATAGATGCTACAGGGGAAAGACTTCGACAGTGGACATTTTGTCCTCCCTTGACGACCGGTGGTACAAGGGTCGCACACGAACTTGAACTTGAACACGACACAAATCCAATCGTGTTTCTCTGTAAACGAAGCCCTTGAATTGTGTAAAGTGAACTTGTTAGAGGGACAAGCGACACCAACGAAGATTGACAAAGGACCCCAACGGTTTCTCTCCTGGAAACGGTTTCTCCGTGGAGTCCTGGGTGAAAACAAAAGTAAAAAGGGCCTCTCCTTCGATCCGACGAAGAGGAAGACCCAAAGAATACCTTTCTGGTCTCAGGTACTACAATAGTTGTTTCAGACTTTTGCTCTCCATATCTCTGCTCCGACTCGGACGAGACAGGCCGGGGTAGGAGGAAGGAAGACAGGGAAGGTAGGAAGGTAAGTAGACGGACAAAAAACAAAAGAAAATTCTCTTGTTTTGAATTCTCTCAATATTTGACGGGAAGTTCGGTCTCCTTTGAGGTCGGTCCGGGCCACTCTCACAACCCTCACCGTCCTCTACTCCCCTTCGTACAAGATAAAGATATCGTGCGAGAAGGGACTGAGAGTCAAGTGCTGTCTTTTACGGTTCTCCTTGCACCCTGGAGTTCTTTCCCCTTCTGTCTGGGTCTCACCAGGGGGGCTTCGGTAGTATTTGCCATGGTCGTCGGGGGTTTCTTTCGGATACGACTGCTATGAAACGCGTAGAAGTCAGTAACAATTAATTCCAGACGTGAAAATTAAAGGCTGTGGGACACCAATACCCTTTGGACCTCCCGAGACCTCGGACCGTTTGCACACCCAAACGAACCAATTCCGTCGCCGACACACCCGAGGAGTGTCCGAGGGTCGGAGGCCCGTGCACGACGGACCTAGTTAAGATCTACGTCCGGTCGGAAGAGATTGGCGACCCAAAAAGGGCTTCAAAGTGTCGGTTTGGGGGAGGAGGGAGACACCCGACTGACGCGAGGAGGAGAACCCTTAAGGGACAGGGTCGACGAAGAACAAGCTGAACCAGAGTTGTCCTGGCTTCCCTTTCACCGTGGATTCTCGTCCTTGGTGGCACCGACTCTCCTCCGGCTCCTTGACCCTCGACCCCTCCCTGAGGATGTACCTCTAAGGGTAGAGACAAGACGTCCCGGGAGGGCCCTCACCCTCAAACTGTCCGTAAATGACGAATATCTTGACATAAAAAGTTACTTCCAACAAAAATGTCCTGGCACACAAAGAAACCGTCATACAATTTTAAAAAAAAAGAGGTACAAAATTTTTTTGGAAAGTTCCCTGAAGGGACCATCAGGTCACCGGTTCTGAGGTGTGAGGGTCATACCCCTCGACTCCAAGCTAGGGTCCAGTCCCTTTATCTAGGGTGATTCAAACGTACGGTGGTGGTTTCTAGGTCACACGGCGTTGATTCTGGACCGTGTCGGTTTATTTACTTATAATTTTTTTCCTTGGAAACGTTAAATGTGGTTATCCCATCGTTGACCTCTAAGGTGGACGTAAAGAGTTCTTAGAGACACAAGATCCGTGACTCGCACTCAGTCACTGGTTTCACCCTGTGTGTTTCACCCGGAAGACAAGCTCCGGGTCCGAAGGACCACCACTTTTCGGTCCCTTCCCGCTCCAGTACCACTTTTCCTGTGAGTGGAACTGACTCACTCCGTCCCAGGGGCCCAACGTCAACTGCTACATTTGAAGAACCCACTATACCCACCAACCCTCCCACCGCAGCCCCCCGACAGAGGGGAAGGTCCGGGGTCGCGCCTCAGGAACTCACCGTCCAGCATCGAGGTCCGTCACCCGACGACCAGCCCCCTGTCCCAGACGAAGTTCACGGGCTTCAAGGGGTGGGGGTACATCGACCCCAACTACTAAAGACACTACGGTCTCGGTGACGTACCTCCCCGGGACACCCCCCTCCTCCCTGTGTGTCAGTGTAGAGTACCGAGGAGGCCCCGTCGTGACCAGACTCCTGTCACAGGAAACTACAGGGAGCCCCGAGGAGTCCGAGAGGGGTTGGGGTCACTGAAAGGGGGAATCTTGTCCGACCCCGAAATCGAGACCTCGGTGTAGACGATTACAGGAACCAGGAGTCCTTTGTACTGTGAGTAGGGTACTCTAGTAGAGACATCGACGAAGGAGGACCTCACCCGCAGAAAGATCATCCGACACGGAAGGGCTCCGTCCGTGACGTGAATTGCACGGGACCAAAGAGGTCTTGGACTGTACACCTCCATGAGTCACAACCGACTTGACTTGGAACGTTACGTCTTCTCAGAGGGACCGGAACAGCGTAAATGTGGTTGGAGGGGATTCGGACCCCAAACGCCAGTCTTCGGAGCCTCGACCTTTGTCCTGTCCGGAGAACACCGACCGCGAAAGAAAGGGACACTCAGGAACGAAAGAGAGAGAAGGTGAAGGGGTGAGGGGCAGGACCCAGACATTTGGGTCCGATAAAACGTCACTTCAGGACCGAGAATGGGTGGGAGGCCCGGGGGTTAGATGGACAACCGTCCAAGGGTGACGAAGTACCCCAGTACCGACCATTCCGAAAAGTCCCTGAACCCAGGTGACCTAAGTAGGGCGAGGCAGAAGTGCTTCAGACGTTCTTTCCCCGGTCCTTTCTAACACACTCCCCCGTCGGGGGTCCCAAACCCGGTCCTACCGAGTCTCCACAGGTGACCGTCCGACTTCGACCTCTCACTTATGACCGACGGACTCCCGTCTAAGACTCTGCACACACAAGCCACACGGACGTGTCGAGGTCCCGACCCTCTCACGCGTGCATACTGGGTCTCAACAGTAAAGGACGTTGTAGAGGTTGAGCCACCACAGTCGTTCCCTGTTACGTCCGTCGATCAAAAACCGTTTAGACTTATTTTCTTTATGTTGTTCCATCGCGACGTTCTCGTGAGTCACGGGTTTCGGTCGGACAAGTGTTCGAATTACCCCTTGACCCTGGGGGTGGAAGTATTGACTGAGACCAACACGACGTCCCCATGGTCCAGGGGGAGTCCAGGTCTAGGACGTTCTCTTTCGTCGAGGGTTTCCGTCTCGGTCCTCCGTGTGCGTGCCCTCCGTCGTGGGAGCTACGGGTCTCGGAAGGTGCTGGTTCCCGACGGTCCGACACGAGTACGCGCGCAGGACGACAGAGCGACAAGTACACTCGCCGTCCTGGGGTAGGGCGAATGTGTGAATTGCCTACGAATCGTCCCCGACTTGGACGTGAAAGTGGAACCTGGTCGGTGAACCGAGTCAAACACTGGAAGTCGGTTAGTGAATTGGAGAGACACGGAATCAAAGGGATAGATGGTTGGTTCCTGTTCTGGACCGAGAGCCTCGATAACACTGTCTCTTTACTCCACCGTAAATCATCTACTAACAAAGTACGTAGTCCATATTTTACTTTCGGACTGAGTAAAATCTGTGACAATAAACTCGTGAAGACTCCTTCTTAATTTCGCTTCTCCTTTTCCTTTTTTTACTAGGTAACAGACTCTTCCTTCTGTCTGAATTGTATAAAACTCGTCGACACACGGAGAGTTTAGTAAATAATAAAGTTCGTCCCTCCAAAATTACCCTACCTATGATGACTCTTCCTGTGTACAATTAAAGGTCCAAAGTTTTTTACATACGTCCCAAGTCTCTTTTAATATTTAAGCGTAGAAGGAACACAAGAGAAATGCAATGATCCAGAGAACTGGTGTAAAGTTATCAGAGTGTCACTTAAACACTGTCAAGAGTAGAGTCTCTACGTTGCAGACTTGAACGGATTACGTCGTCGGGGGTCGGAAAAACCGTGATCCCTGGTCAAAGTACCTTCTATCAAAAAGATGTCTGACCTCACCCCCCGCCCACCACCAAAGCTCTACTTAGTCCATGTGAATGACACGTGAAATAAAATTATAATTATGGAGTCGAGGTGGAGTCTAGTAGTGCGTAATCCAGGGTCTACAACCCCTGGGGACCGGATTACCTTTAGTCGTCTCAGAAGAAACCCCTGGTCATCCCTTACTGAGAGACTACGACCGTAAAGTGTACCCCGCTCGTTTGTGGGTACTACGCGTAAACCAGGGTTCGAACAGACGTGACCACAGGAAAGACTCGGTGTTTTTTACGTACGAGGACTACCGGTCGGGCCTCTTCCGTTGCCGTGGGTGAGGTCGTGAGAACGGACCTTTTAGGGTGTCTGCCTCCTCGGACCATCCGACGTCAGGTACCCCAGCGATTCTCAGCCTGTACCGATTTCGCTGAATCGTCGTCGTCTACCGGTCGGTTTCATTCGTTCACCGTTTATCCCCCTCTCTTTCTAACTCAAGTTCAAGTTTCTCCACGATCCCCTGAGACGGGCCGTTCTCTTCTGGTGCCTCCCACCGACCCTGATCCTAGTCCTTCCCGGTCTCTTTACACGAGTCCTACTCCCACCCCGAAGGTCCACGTATACCACGCACCTCCACTATGGTCTCCACGTCTTCGGGTCCCACCCATGGTCCTCCCGTTCGACATCTGTGCACACTCCCGTATACACATATATACTCACGCGTGGTGCACCGGTGCTCCTTCTTGTCCTTGGCGCACCCTTTAAGATTAGAGTTGACGTCGGCACCAAAGTTAGAGGGAGCGGGGAGTCGGTCCTTTCTCTGACACTCATTAGGCGTCCAGACACGCGTTGGGACCAGGAGGACCACCTCCACAAGTGTCCCTCACTGTTCCGGGTCTTCCGAGTGCCCTCTCGTCTCCTGGATCCTTTGGGTGTAAGTAGTGGAGGACTCTCTACACTCAACTGACCCCAGCCCCTTCCCACTAGACTCCGACACCTGACAACGCCAAGACATCCCTTTAAGAACTTGGATGTCTCCCAACCCGGTCTAACAGAGACTCCGGGGGAGGTTCCGACCTAAAAGTAGAACTCCGGAGTCGTCTGTCTTATAAGTTACGAACAAAGGGCGGGTCGTCGCGACTCCTCCCTCGTCTCCGCCCCCACACAGGTGAATGGCATCTCGAAGAGGGAGTAGAACGGGACCCTCCAGACGTCGAATTACAGGGGGGCCTTCACCGGCCAGTAGAGAGGCACCACCCACTCTCCACACATCTACCCCTCGACTCAAAGACACCGAAGATTGGCATCTCGTTACGTCGGGAGCGGACCCCTCCAACCCCCTTGTCATCAGTCCAGTTCTGGGGGAGTAAAGTGGCTTCTTTGTGGTACGTAAACAGGACCTCTGAATCGGGGGGAGGGTCTCGACGTCACCGGTTCCGTCCCTAATACCCTGATTGGAAAGTCTTGTTGAGTAGTGGTTAAACCCCTTTTGTCGAGTTTGGAAGTCAATTGAGGAGCGTCTAATCACCTACGTTCTTTAATTTAGTATCTTTTGGGTCGTCTTTTGGTCTTAATTTATGATTAGACCAACGACCTCTCTTCCTATTGGAGGGTTCCAAACTTCGTCACACTCTTTACTGTTTTGTTCTGACTGTCTATTCTCCTATATGTTCAAATTTTGAAGACGTATCTCCTTAAAATTTTTTTACCCTTCTCCTGACTGACTCCGGTAAACGACGTCGGTCGAAGTCTCTCCCATAAAATAGACTTACGGAGTTTTTAGTTTAGAGATCGTCTCATTACCTGTCTGATGGGGTGTTTGTAAAAGATGTTTTTCTCTTTACATCGACCCATTAAAGTAATGAGATTTACCTTTGGTCAAGTCAGAAGACTCAGTAGTTTTTACGTTTAATTCCGTCGTGAATTCCCTGAGAGAGTGTCTGTACTTTGATCGTTTTATTCCTCCGTTTCTTGTCACGGTCATTCCTAGACCCTTCTGGACATGTGAACCTGTACTCTTCCAGTTGTTCTGTTCTACCTCGGAAGTGTCGATAGTCAAACTACTGCTCCCGGTTCTTAGTGTTTGTGTACATATGTAACGAAATCGGTCCTTTGTACCCTCAAACAGGATTTCTCTACTAGGTTTTCTTATTTACATCGGTTTCCTCTAACTTTTTACAGGTGTTTCTTCTTTTCCGTTGGGAGCAGGTGAGAACTACCCTTACATTCATCCACATCGGTGATTTCTTTTGTCATACCGTAAAGGAATGTTTTTTTTTTGTTTGTGATTTTTATCTTAACGACATACTAGGTCGTTAGAGTAAGGACGAGTACATAGACCTCTTTTCCTCTTTTGAGATTAAGTCTTTCTATGTAAGTGGAGACACAAGTATCATCGTGATAAATGTTATGGGTGCTGTATCTTCGTTGGATTTACAGGTAATTGTCTACTTACACCACGTGTATGTGTTACCTTATAAGAGACATTCTTTTTCTTTATTACGGTAAACTCCGTTGTCCCTACCTGGATCTCGAAGAGTATGACTTACTTCATTCAGTCTGTCTGTTTATAGTATGCTATAGTGAATGTATACCTTAGATTTCCTAACAAGTCGTATAAATGTCTTGTCTTTGTCTGAACGTCTGTATCTTTTGGTTGAGTCCGAATGGGTTCACCTTTCCTTCGTGCCGCCTCCCTATTTGATCCTCAGACTCTGATCGTCTCTTTTGGTGATGTGTGTTTTATTTATCGTCTCAGGATGACATGTTGTGTCCCTCTATATCGGTTATAGGATACTATTTAGTAGTACCTTTTGTTATACTGTGTTATATATGATATATAGACGCAGTTGAACGACGTGTGGTCTTTCATTGTGTAACATTTGGTTGACATCAAATTATTTTTTACTTTTGCAGGTGTTTCTCGAGGTAAACTCGTAATGACTATTGCGATTGTTTTTACTGACCGACTCGGAGTTGTCACCATCATTCCTTATCAAAATTGTTACTCCTATATTTTTCCAACTTTCTACTGGTTTTTTACTTCTATATCATTCAAGTGCCTTATAATACTTTGGTAATCTTCGTTTGTAGTACTTCAGACCCAACCTCCTAGTACCTTTTACACAGAATAGACTATGATCCTCTCCTTTCGTCCGCTATTGCCCACGGAGACACCATTAATAAGTACATCTTTAGATGCACGGATACCTACTTGTGACCTCACACTTTCGTTTATTTATACTCTGACAACTTACTAAAAAAGGATCAATCATACTACCCAGAAGGTTCACCGCGATCACCAATTCTTAGGTGGACGGTCACGTCCTCTGCAATTCTCTGTACCCAAACTTGGGACCCACCCCTTCTAGAGGACCTCCCCCTCTACCGTTCGGTGTGGTCATAAGAACGGACCTCTTAGGGTACCTGCCTCTTCGGACTACCCGATGTCAGGTACCCCAACGTTTCTCAGCCTGTACTGACTCGTATACTACACGATAAACAGTCGTACTTGTGGTTCTCTTTCTTTGTTTGCTCCTGGAGTCACAACTCCTTCTACCTCGGAGTCTGGGTGTACGGGGTTTGGAGGAGTGTGAGGCCGGGGTACACCTAGGAAAAAGAAACGAGACGGTCTGAGGAACCCGAGATAGACGGGGACGGGACCGAGTCCCTGAAGAAAAGGTCACGACACTACCCTCCCTCACCTCCCGTGTTAAGACCTCGACACGATAGACCCAAGTTCAGGTTCCAGTACGTCGTCACCGACCCACTGGGACCTGTTCAGTGAATTAAAGGAGTGGAGACGTTGCTCCCACCACTACCGTGGATCTAGGGTCCCGAGACCCATTTCGGACGTCTCACCCATTGTCTGTGTGCACCCGTGGTAAGGACAGACGTCGGAGAAAGACGAAGGGTCGAAGGGGGCTAGTCGTTATTGGTGGACGTCTAAGGAAGGTAACCTTCGTCTGTGGGCGGGACCTGGGGTGACGTGTACGACCACCCGGAGTGCGGGAGGCGAAGGAGTGGGGTGAGTGAGGGAGTGACGTGTGCCAAGAGGGTTCAGGTCTCTACTAGGGTCCCCGAGAACCAGACGTCCTGCGTTCAGAAATGAACCGGCCCAGAGAGCCGGTACAAACGACAGTGTTGGTGGACGAGGAGAGCTCGTCGAGACTACCGCAGGCACTGGGGTCAGAAGGTAAAAGGAGGGTGAAGAGACCGACTCAGACGAAGCAGACGAAGAGGGGTGTCGACTGGGTCAAGTCCTTTACCTTTGTAGACGAGTCGATGACTTTGGTGCTCACGTCCCGGTAGGAGGGGGAGAAGGGGTCTAAGGGCACCAGTTTGTCACCGGGAAGAGTCGTGGAGAGTCAAAATTTGAGAGAAAAAAACGACCGTGGTGAAAGTAAGACCGAGGGAGTAGGTGGTACACAACCACCACCACAAGTCAGCCAGTCAGCACAGGCTAAGAAACGCTGGAACACCTGACGTCGAGTGATCCGAAGGGATAGGAAGTGGTAGAGGGTCTCGAATGAGTTTGGGTACAGGTAGCTCAGCCACTACGGTAGGTTGGTAGAGTAGGACACAGTGGGGGAAGAGGAGGACGGGAGTTAGAAAGGGTCGTAGCCCCAGAAAAGGTTACTCAGCCGAGCAGTGTAGTCCACCGGTTTCATAACCTCAAAGTCGAAGTCGTAGTCAGAAAGGTTACTTATAAGTCCCAACTAAAGGAAATCCTAACTGAAGGTAGTACAACTAGTGACGTTTGAGACAAAGATTCAACGTTTCGACTGGTACAATAGTAGAACGAACTGAGAAATCACCGAAGGACGACAGGGGTCCTACACCATAAATGGGGATTGGACCGAACACACCTCGACGGTTAGACCGAGGAACGGAGGTCGGAGAGACTGGTGGACGGGGGAGTGAGGTACGAGATCGACGTGATATGTATGGTTCAAGTTCCCATTTCGATTGCGGCGCGACCTCGGTCCCCGTCCGACTTCTAGAATTGTCTTCTACTACAGAGAGATCCTCCTGTCAACAACCCCGGTGTCCGGGAGAGTTTGGTCAGACCCGACCCGTAACTCGTCACGGTCCACCTGGACCCGAGTCTACTCCCGGGTCGGTCAATGGTCGGTACACGGAGTGAAATGGAGAGACTCGGAGTCAAACGAGTAACTGATTACCTCTCCTATCACAGACGAAGTGTCCCAGCACAGTTCTAGTCAGCATTATAAAGTTCGTGGACCGCACCTTAGGCTGTGCCCTCTCCGAGGTCCCTACTCTCCCCGATACGCAGGGAGAGCCCTCGGGCTACCCGGTCGTCCTACTGAAGGACCATTGGTAGGGAGACCGTCCTGGTCCTACCCGTTGTCTACCCAAAAAAAACACTGCCGCTAGTGAGGGGAGGGACTGTATCCACCGGAGCTAACGTCCATACCCTGGATGTCGTGGAGAGGGTCCTGGGAATGGCATCCTAAGCAGTGACAGCCTCCTGAACTACGACTACTCCTATACGACCAGGTCGTCCATGAGCCCCAGGCTCTACTACCCGAAGTCGACGTCTCTCTTGCCGTACCCAATCGAGCCTGTACAGCCCCTGTCCGAACGCCCTCGGTCGGATCTCTCTCCCCTTACACACCCCTTTCCCTGTGTCTACAAGAAAAATTTGAGTTTATAGACGAAAAGGACAGGTTCTCTCGGTCCCTCCTTGGGCATACGGGTGGGACGGGTCATACCACCCCAATTGAAGGAAAGGCTGGGGGGTGGGGGTAGTGTGACGTGGGCCCCGGGACCCCTCTCTCGGACTGGGGTTTGTACGGAAGGGGACGTAGTGGAGGGAAGGGAAGGGTGTGGACGTGTGGGGTGTTAGTTCCGCCCCTTCCCTGTCCCGGTCCGACTATAAGTCTGTGGACTTGCGTGGGGTGAGGAGGGTGTGGACGTGTGGGGTGTTAGTTCCCTCCCTTCCCTGCCCCGGTCCGACTATAAGTCTGTGGACTTGCGTGGGGTGAGGGTTGTTCTCGAGTCCGAAAGGGAACGGCGGGGGTAGGACCCTACCTCCGACGTAACTTCCCCCGTGGCGTCTCAGACGGAAGGCAGACCCTTCCTCCTTTGGACACAAGTGGACGTCCTCTCGGAGGGCCCACCCGGACGTCCCAGGACACTCAACAACCTCCCACCTAGTCGTTCACCGTCCGTGTCTGGGGTTCAAGGTCAGACAGGGACTCAGGGACGACCACACCGGTCCCCGTACGTCGTCCCGACCCTCGTGCCCCGTCCCGGTCCCCATGCCCCGTCCCGACCAGGTGTCCGTGTCCCTCCCCGAAACGTTCCGGCGGACGAGGACACACGGTCGATGACGAACACTGAAGGAGGGTCGACTCCCGATAAGGAGCACACCTGGGGTTGTGTCTTCGGGATTATTTTGCGAGTGTCCGACGGGGGAAAGGAGGGGAGGTGTCTGTGTCTCTCTGGGGGATCACGCCCGGAGACCCAGGTACGGCTGACTGCCCTACCTGAGATAAGTCTTTCGAGGTCTTGTCCACTGACCTGTACCGTCACCCTCAAGACCCGGTAAGAACTCCGAGGTCACGACGGGGGTCTTGAGCCAAGTGACTACACGTCTCTAACGACCGAGTTTCAGTCGGCACCCCGGTCTCACGACGACTCCGTCCTTCTCCCCGTCGTCCCATTGCCCTCCACCTTAGACTTGCGTCTTCCAGACGCTCCCTGTGCCGTGGAACACCCCCCGCCCCTCAGAGTAGTCCACGGAGCCGCCCCAACGTCTCCCACTCCTCTGCCCCTCACTGTCTCCCCCCGGGGACTCTTCGACCCCCTCGTCTTCTCTGACTCTCGCTCCTCTCCCGGCCCTCGGTCCGGCTCCTCGACTGCAGTCCCTCGGGTAGCCTACGTCCTTCCCACCGGTCCTCGTCTACCCGTGAGGTCTTTCTGGGGGGCCGGTCCTCCCTCCCTACCTCGGGGGACCCTCTGCCCGTGCACACGAGCCACCACAGACTGAGAGACGCTGGGGTACCTGACATTGGGCGGTCCGAGGAGACAGGTACCCTAAGAGGTCCGTTCTTGCGACCTCACCCAACAGTAAAGGAGGAGGTCCCCCAGAAGACCTGGGTCCCTAGTTTGGGTCCGAGGACGCAGGGGACGTAACCGACCACCTAAGAAATGGTGATCCCGGTGAACCCTTCGGGGTCGGAGAACCTCCCGGGGTTAGACTTCAGATGGGTCTGATCTTCTGAAGTCCTGAGTCTGCATCCAGAAAAGTACACACCAGGTGTCCAGCCAAGGTTGGTTGTCAATTTCGGTCACGCCTCTCGGGTCCGGGGACTCTGGACGAACGGGTGTGATCGGATTCTGGCAGGAAATTTTGAGTGAACCCCGTAGTGTAAGGTCCCTTAGAAGGTCCCGCCGGACTCTGGGGACGGGACACACTTTTTGGACGGGTCGGGACCTGGGAAGGAGATGTAGAGGGAGGGAACTACTTGACTATTTCTTCGTCCCGGGACAAGGTGCACAGAGGTCTCACTTGGGGTCTGTACGGGTAGTAGTCGCATTGTAGTGTTCCCGTCACGGCCCGGGGTCAAAAGACATTGTTTCTGTTTCCAACGGACGTTAAGATGGGAGACGAACGACCCCCGGTTCCTGTCCAGTCCGAGAGACACGTAGGTCTCAGTTGTGTGAAACAGATGAGGAAGCACACTAGGAGACCCAGTCCCGACTTGTCTTCTTGTGACGTCCCCTTGACCCCGGAACCTAATACCCAGGACCCAGACAGTGACGTCGGCACACCGGTACTTGTTCGGAGAGAACCTGGACGGAGGAAAGGAGAGAGACATTTTCGTGCACCAGTCTGCTGTGTCGGAAATCTGGGGAAGGTACTAGATAGTCCCCTTGACTTTAGGTAGATCCTTATCACCCCGGTGATCCATGCTACTCTCAACCCGGTCTTTCCTCCGACTCGTGGCGTCTTAACTACGAAAACTTGACACCACGATCTCTTCTGAGAACTCTCAGGGAACCTGTCGTTCCTCTAGGTTGGTCGGGTAGGATTTCCTTTAGTCAGGACTCATAAGTGACCTTCCTGACTACGACTTCGACTTCGAGGTTATGAAACCGGTGGACTATACTTCTCTACTCAGTAATCTTTTCTAGGAATACGACCTTTTCTAACTTCCGCCCTCCTCTTCCCCTACTGCCTCCTGCTCTACCAACCTACCGTAGTGGCTGAGTTACCTGTACTCAAACTCGTTTGAGGCCCTCTATCACTTCCTGTCCCTCCGGACCGCACGACGTCAAGTACCCCGACGTTTCTCAGTCTGTGCTGACTCGTTGACTTGTTTTTTTCCACGTCCGGGTGCAAATCGGTGACGACCCTTCTCCCAGTATTTGGTAGGACTTTCTCTCCGTCGACGAAGACGGTCCAACCTCAAGACGGTGACCGGTCGTGGAGACCGACTACTTGTGTTTTAGTAGAGACAAGAACTCAATGGAAGCCCTCCCAGAGTGGTTTGAAGTGGTGGTTGAGGGGAAGCGAAGGAAGAAGTAAAAGAGGAAGGACTGAGAACTGTTTTGGACAACTCCCCTGTTCTTCCGTCCAAACGTCTTCTTGTCGTGTTCTTGGTCTGTCTCTTCTGAGGACCCCAGCGAAGTGGTCCTGGTCTCTCCTGTGGGTGGGAGGAGAAAAAAGACAACTCCGGTGTCGTATCAACTCCTCGGCTCGAACGACCTCTAAGACAAAACCAAGTCCCCTACCAGTAAACGGTTGTGCCAGATTAATAAAAATCCTGTAAGTCTCTAAGGGGAGGGAGAGCCGAGGAGAAACGGTGTTTGGTCCGTTACCTCCTTAGTAGTGTAGTATCCGCTCCTCCTCTAATCCTTTCTACTGTCGAGACCGAGCAGGGTGCGGTGAGTTCTATTGTCGGAAAACTTTACGATTAAATTCGAAGGATTGTACGACAAAGGTATCTTTACATACGTTTACAGAGCTATCAAATAATTTTTGTGGGCGTGTTTTTAGGAGCAGTAAAAACCTTCACGATACGGGAACGAGACACTTGACCCTGACCCCTCTGAAATCCCTCTTCCGCCTAGACAGTGGTCCCCCCCTCGGGTCCGTCTCAGACGCCTCCTTCCCTCCACCCTGCCGTGACGTCGTCCGCCGGGTACAGAACAAGGGTCAAAGACCTTCGTAGACAGTGGGACACTGTGTCCCGGACGATAACACCCCGACTGAGGGGTGAAGGGTAAGGCCCGGTAGAGGTGCTCCTCTCGATCTTCGACGTGTCTGGCGAAGGGACACCGCGTCGAAGTCTGTCATACGGATCTTTGCGGTGGATCTTTCTGACAGAGGATTTGGGTCGACACACGCTTGGCAAGGACCGACTGCCCTCCGACAGGTAGAGATCGAGTGAAAGTCTACGAGTCTGGTCGACTCTTTCTACAGATACTACGTTCTTTCTCCTCTCCTGGGACCCCTTCTCGTCCCCTACTGGTCGTCGACGAGGTAGGGCCGGGACCGGAGGTACTCGAGACCTGGAAACGGGTCCTGAGAGACCAGCGCGGTCTCGGGGCCGAACCCCCTGGGTGCTCACCCTGTTTGAGGCGGGCCTCCCCGTCCGTCTCCTAGGTCAACGGGGCGACGGGTGGACCACGCAGACACGGGGTCCCTGGCGGGGCCGGGACCTCGTCGTCGTAGCGTCCGGTGACCCCCGGGGCGTCATTGGCCCACAGGAGAACATGACAGGTGACGTCGGGGTGAGGGACTGGGGCAGGGCTGGTTCCGGGTAGTCCTTCCGGAAGGGTCTCTGTCTTCTCTTCGCGGTGGTTCCTGGTTCACGACCACTTCCCCGGGACGGGCACGAGGGGGTTTTTCGTCAATCAACTCACTCGTGTATGAGAGGTTCGTCGACCTCACCTTGAGGTCCATCTTAAACCAGACCCTGAACCAGAAGTCACACCGCATCGTGGGCTCTTTGAGCTAGACGGGAACCGACAGCCACCAGGGTCCCGGACCTTACTCCCTCTCGTCTCCAAGCCAAGGTGTCACACAGGCCTCTGCCTCGCGAAGTTGGGTCGGGGGAAGGAGGGGACGTTGTGGCTCGAGGGAGGAGAGTAGGTTCCAGATTCGCCTCCCTCCCACAAGGGACTTTAGGGTGGTGGGTGTGGCCATTGTCGGAGAGACTACTCAGGTTCGACCACGTCCCGTCTCCCTTCTGAAGATGCGAGTCGAAACGGTGGTTTCGACACGTCCGGGACCCACTGCGCGAATTACGACACCGGAGGGGTCCCCCAGGCCGTTTCTCCCGACCATCTACGGGTTTGGAGAGAACAAAGACTCAAGTGTGTCGCTCCGTCCGGACGAAAAGGACGGTCCGTGCCGAGGAGGACGAGGAATGAACCTCGAGGGACGCGAGCGACCGTGGTCCATTGAACGCCCACGCCAGGAGGACATCTACTGCGAAGACGCTCGCAGGACTCTGACTGACACTTGTCACAGGGTAGGAAGACATGTTTGAGACTCGGTGGACTCTCGTTCCTGTGTGTGGGGAGGAGGGAGATGCGAAGGGGAGGAAGGACGAAAGGAAAGAAAGAGGGGAACTAACTTCTGGTTGACCGTTTATATTAGCACATATGAATTTCACTTGTTGTCCGACTCGACTATGTGGGTTTGTGACACTTTACTAAAGGTTCTAGTTCCATTATTGTAGGTAGTAGAGTGTAGTAATTGACAAACAAGCGCACAAAACTATTCTTGTGAATCCTGGATGAGAGTCGTCTAAAATTCACATGATACGACATTATAATATTAGATATCAGTAGTACACCTTATAATCTCGGAACCCTGAAGTAGAATATTGACCTTTAGACAGTGGAAACTGAATGGAGAGGAGGGGAGAGTTAGTTGAAGTGATTGAGGACCGTTGGTGGTTACATGAGATATACTTTGACCGTAAAAAATTATTTCTGGGGTCTATATTAACTATGGTATTCATATAGAAGCTGAGTAAAGAGACAGAATAAAGTGAATCGAAAGGAGAAAAAAAATTTGTGGTCGTGGTTCCGGTACGAGGCGAATCCATCTGCAATTAGGGTCAGTAGCCACAAACACTTGTAGATGACACACGACTCAACGTCATCTGCCTCCCGTTCCGACTGAGACCCCCACCCTACTCCCAGGAGTGGCTCGTACACTACATACCCGACGAAATAGTTACGACGTCCTTGAGTCTCTTGTCTCTCTCGCCACCCTCGGTCGTTCTCCACCTTCTAAGACCTTTCCGTGTCTCCGGTCTCGATCCTTCCTCTGTCTTACCACCCAGTTCCGAACACACCTCTCGTCTCCAGTGTAACGACCCCGGCACCTACAGTCTAGTTGTCGGGTGTCCGTCCTTACAGAGTCCTTCTGTCCCAAGGTCGGTGTGACTGTACTTCCTGCTCCTCGTTTGGTCCGAAAAGGTTGGACACAATCCGGAACGTGAGTCGGGAGGATTTACTTGGGAGGAACAGACGACTAACACCTTCACCCAGTCTCGTCTACTGTTGTGCCGAAAGACCAGTGGGTCCGGGTCCCGACCTGTTCGACGTCTGTTGCAGGTCAGGAGACGAGCCTACTCCGACCGGGCCGTTGGTGTCGATTCGACCTAATAAACGTTTTAATGGACGTCTAGATATCTCATAATAAATGAGGTCATAAAGGAGTTTACGATAGTAGACGTAGGATAGAAGTGTTAAAAATGACGGATGGTGTGTGGACAGGATTATAACTGAATTGTAAAGGAAATTTATCTGAGTGAAATTTTGGAATTTATTTACATAAATGTATATTCTCACGTAGTGTTCTGACTTATCTTTTGGTCACAACGTTCGGAATGTGTCTTCGCAGTGTAAATTTCGTATAATTTTATTTACGCAATGATTATTCACAAGTAGGCACGGGGTAGGTCTTAGCAGAAACTACTGTGGATACGGCGTGGAACCGTTAGTGAATAAAAAGGGTTAAAATTTCTGACATAATTTTGTCCGAAATTCTTCGACCGTGGAACGGTTTCTCTCTTTCTTGTGCGAGACCTGACTTTAGTACCACGTCAAACCTGCACTTCCCTGGGCTGCACGCCTGACGCCCGAATCGGCCTTCCTACCTGGAAATAGATTACGTCTGTTGACTAACGACGGTGGTCCTCTGCTCGCAGGTCGGGAGGACAGACGTACCTCTTCTCTGCCTGTCTGTCGCGGTGGGGTGGGGGTGGTGAATGGCAAGAACCTCTGTTTGACCCTCCACTGAGGACGGAGTTTACACCGTTTTTGTCCCGACACCAGTGACCAGTACTACAGTGACCACGATGGACGTCCCCTCCCTTCCTTAAAGACTCGTCCCCTTCTCTCTAGGAGGACCAGCCCGGTTCCTACCGCTTGTGTGTCGTCTTTAGTTGACTGCACGTACCTTCGGAGGTGTTCAAACTACCAAAGTAAACCGACAAGTAATGGAAGGTGTTGGAACGAACTTTCAGAGGTACTTTCGGACACTGGGAGAGAAAGCACCGATTTATAACGGGTATTATCAAAAAGAAAGGGGATTTCTGAACACTCAAAATTTTATGTATCTAGCAACACACACACTTGACACCCCAAAAAAAAAGACCAGATTCGTGAAACGACGGAACTACTCCTCGAGTGTCGGGTCTCACCCTACCCCTAGAGTAGTGACAGGGGGTTGGGTGTTACGGAGAGCTCTCGCACCTCCACTATCTTCACATCTTTGCCTCATATCTACTAAGAAAATTCCTCGAACCATGAGTCTATTCTTCCCTTCCGTCGCCTCGTACAAATCTCTCCTATTGTCTTTCTCGTCTCCCAGACCTTCAGATCTCAAGATTCACGAACACTGTCTATCTCAATGTACCTCTGCAAACCGACTTATGAGTCCCGACCTCTAAAATAGAAGACGAGACCCCAGTCCTACAATCCACCATCGTCTTCGGTGTTCCTACAGACTCAAAGTCCCCCTTCTGTACTTCCGACTCTTCTCTACTCCTACTGTCCGGTTACTACCCTGTTCCGGTCGTAAGGACCCGACTTCCTGTGTGTCGTGTCCTCTGACCTTCTGTTACTTCTCTCTATATGGGAAGAGTTATCTCGTAAATGTCTAGTCGCTTTTCCTTCTTTTCTTTCTCTAATTGTAGGGTGGGGAGGTTGTTGGTTTCGCTTGCCCGTCTTTTAAGTGTCCTCTTTATATTATCCACAGGTTATTTGTTCTTTTTTTTTTGTGTCGAGTAACCGTTTGTTGGTAGTCTTTCTGTTGAAGACTCTTGAAGGGACCTCCATGTCACCTATCCATAGATGGACGGTTGTGTCCCATGTACCCAAGCTAGGGACCAGGCCCTTCTACGGTGTACGAAGTCCGTTGATTTCCGGTTCTCGGTGTCGATGGCCCGGGGACACGGTGTTGAGGACTTCGGACACGTAACTCTCGGTCACGAGGTCCCGTTCTCTTCGGTGACCTTACTCTGCGGGGTCCTACCGTCGTTTCTGATTGAAGACGAGTGTCGTTGATGTCTTTCGGGCACGTACCGTCGGTTCTGGGTCCTGTCGGTTTATATTTACAATCTTTATTTATTTATCTCTTTAGTAAAAAGAAAGACTTTTTCTGTTGAACTTTGCTGTTCCTCTACCTACCTCTTTCTCTTCGTTCCTCTTCGTTCTACCGCCCCTCCGACCCTGATCCCCTCTTCCTCCCGTACGTTGTTTCCCGAGTTCACTCTTCGAATCGATCCGGTCCTCCTCCCGTGGAGCAATATGACTCTGTCTTGCCTTCTCCCTCCGCCCTGGGGTAGAGTTTGTGCGAACCGGTAACCGTCCTTCTTCAGTCACTCCCAGGACACAACATACTTCGTCCTCTAAGGTGTCTAAACATCACCTTTGTCTTCTCGTCAATTTCCCACCTGTTCGTCCCTAAAAATTTTTTAACAAGAAATTTTATAAAATCTATACCCCCTGAAGGGACCACTAACTCACGGATTCTGAGATTCGAGGGTTACGACCCCCGGGTCCAATCTAGGGCCCAGTCCCTTGATCTAGGGTGTCCGACTTTGATTTTCAGGCCGTGTGTCGTTTGTGTAGTCTCTCGGACACACAACGTTGATTCTGGGTCGTGTTTATTTATTTATAATTTTGTATAAAATCTACACATGACTCGTACTGTCGTAATCGTGATCTCATTGACGAGCTTTGGACCCTCCACCGGAGAGACACTGACACGGGACACCCAGGGCGGAGGGTGCCAGTAAGACCCGAACTGGTGCACTGAAGGAACCCGGTTCTCCTGTAATCACTTACACTTCGTTCGTCTCTGACCCGTTCGCGCAGGTGTCGACCCTGACCGACGGTCCTTAGGGGCCTGGGTCCGTCGTCGTCGGACTTGGTCGGACGTCCGACCCTCACCTAAAAGTCTATCTACAACGCGTCGGTCTCTACTGACTATGTATGATAACTACAATGGTAGTCCTCTGGGTTCGAGTTTCAAATGAGGGTGAAGGACTCAGCCCTGTAAGTGGGGGAAACAAAAGGGTTAAAGGACGGGTGAATGATGAGAGATTTGGGAGAAGTCGTACGGCACTTTATAGCAGTCGTTTTGCGAGCTGGAGAAGTGGAAGTACACGTTTGGACCGGGAAGGTCCTTCTGGCACGTCGAGGATCCACTCCGGACCGAAAGGAGGGCAAGGGTTACGTCGGGTCTGTGACCCGCCCTACCCCCTCCGTCGACACAGAAGAGTCGAGTAGACACGGTGAAGGTCTGGTCAGAGAGAGGAAGAAAGATTTCTGGGGGTACTATCCGAACGAAACTTACAGTTCAAATCCGTCTACCTACCTGACGTCGGGAAACTGAATCCTTTCACTCTGGAGAATTGAACGATGAGTGGTATCCTGACTGTGTGGTGCACGTGGTTCCCCATTCTGAAGGTCTCCTGAGCCAGTGTGGTCCTCCCGTTTAACATGAAGTAGACGTTCAGTTTCAGTTCCAACACATTTTACGATAGATTATCGATCAATCGATCGATCGATCGATCGATCTATGTCTATGGCTATCTATCTATCTAAATTACGATCGTGTCGGACCTCCATTTTTTTAACTATTCTGGTAATATGATATTCTATATTTTTAAGTCCAGTTAGGGAAAGTACTTGTATTTATGTTTTATGAATTGTCATAATCGTTTAGTTTAGATCGTTATATAAAATTTTCTATTATATGGTAATGGTTTAACCTAAATAAGGTCTTAACGTTTCCATAAAATTATACTTTTTCGTAAGTTACATTAAGTGATATAATTGTCTCATTTCCTTCTTTTAGTATAACGTAGGTATTTATTTCTTTTTCTTAGACTGTTTTAAAGTATAGGTAAGTTCTAATTCGTATGTATAATTTCTTATCTTCCCTTAACGAAGTTAGACTATGTCATAAACGTTTTGTTTCGTTTTTGCTTTGATGGGGAATGTTATAAATTCCGAAAATGAGACTCTAATTCTTACTTAGTACTTACAGACGAGAAGGATAAATATCACTCATAATGGTCCGGGTTTTCGTTTCCAAGTCTTCTCGCTCGTCTATCGTTGTGAAGATCTTAGTACTCACTGTATTGGTAAAAGGTAGAGATAAAATACGGGGGTTTTAATAAGGTGTGGACGACGATAGTGTCGTGGAGTTTGTAAACTAATATAAATATAAATGAACGTTCAACCGAAGGTAATTCACTAAATCTTTGAAAAACTTTTTATCCTTAGAACAACTGAGACGATATTAGGTCTTACACTGGGTACCTGATACTTATAAATTTATAAAGTAATTTATCATTACAGGGGATTTCGAGGAACAGGTTCAATGATAACATTTTTTTTTTTTTACGTACGATGAAAATTTTCTTTAGTATTTTCTTCTCTAATTGAGTACCATAGACATTAGGAACCCAAGTAGACGGCGACCAAGACATATCTTAAAGGGGTCTTCATCAAAAGTTGAGAAAGATGGACGGAATTCAGGACCGAGGTACCAGTTCTGGGTGTCAAAGTCTGTGGATGTCGGGAGGAAATTACTCCAAGCGGACCGGCACGAGGGAATGGATAGGAGGAGTGATAAAGTGTGACAGAACAACGAAATATAAGAGGACGAAAAAAACCTGAGTCTACTTGGGGAGATGGACTAAAAGTTAGGTTAGAGACGAATAAAAGAGGTTGTTAAATGAAATTATTGTGTGACATCGGTAGGCAGAGGGACTTGAGTAAGTAAGTGGTAGATTGGTCCGTGAGTAAGCGTGTAGGTAGGTAGGCGAATGGATGGGTAGGTGAATCTGTGAGGGAATGGATGAATGGGTAGGTAGGTAGGTAGGTAGGTAGGTAGGTAGGTAGGTGATTGGATGGGTAGGTGAATAGGTAGGTAGGTAGGTAGATCATTGGATGGGTAGGTGAATAGGTAGGTAGGTAGGTAGGTAGGTAGGTAGGTAGGTAGGTGATTGGATGGGTAGGTGAATAGGTAGGTAGGTAGGTAGGTAGGTAGGTAGGTAGGTAGATGATTGGATGGGTAGGTGAATAGGTAGGTAGGTAGGTAGGTAGGTGATTGGATGGGTAGGTGAATGTGTAGGTAGGGAGTGGATGAATAGGTAGGTAGGTAGGTAGGTAGGTGATTGGATGGGTAGGTGAATGTGTAGGTAGGGAGTGGATGAATAGGTAGGTAGGTAGGTAGGTAGGTAGGTAGGTGATTGGATGGGTAGGTGAATGTGTAGGTAGGGAGTGGATGAATAGGTAGGTAGGTAGGTAGGTAGGTAGGTAGGTAGGTGATTGGATGGGTAGGTGAATAGGTAGGTAGGTAGGTAGGTGATTGGATGGGTAGGTGAATAGGTAGGTAGGTAGGTAGGTAGGTAGGTAGGTAGATGATTGGATGGGTAGGTAGGTAGGTAGGTAGGTAGGTAGGTAGATGATTGGATAGGTAGGTAGGTAGGTAGGTAGGTAGGTAGGTAGGTAGGTGATTGAATGGGTAGGTGAATGTGTAGGTAGGGAGTGGATGAATAGGTAGGTAGGTAGGTAGGTCGGTCGGTCGGTAGGCCGGTAGGTAGGTGGATGTATAGATTAGTAAGTTTGTTATACAGGATACTGTTCGTGAGAGGTTCTGTGTGGCACTCGTCCTACAGACAACCCACACAGTCTGTTACGTTTGACCGTCATCGTTGGGAGGAATTACTCGAAGGGGAAAGGAGAATTCAAGATCGAGAAAGAGGAGACGCACGATTCAGTGAGGTCCACACAGGCTGAAAACCACTGGGATGCATGGTCTCGGGCGGTCCGAGGAGACAGGTACCCCAAGAGGTCCGTTCTTATGACCTGACCCGACGGTAAGGGAAGAGGTCCCCTAGAAGAACTGACTCCCTAGTTTGGGTGCAGAGAATGTAGAGGACGGAACCGTCCCACCAAGAAATGATGATCGCGGTACGGACGTTTGTAGTATAAAGAGTAGGATTTTCTCGGATAGGGACTGTGCAGGAAGTTAGTGAAAAAAAGAAAAGACGGTGAAAAGAAAGTTTTTACAAGAGAGAAGTGACGGAGATAAAGACCTAAGGGGCAATGAGAGAGGATTGAACTCCATATATGTTGGACTAAAAGGGTCCATCGAGTCGGGTATTTCTTAGAGGGACGCTTACGTCATCTGCGTTCCCTTCTAAGGGGATCTCCTCTTTCACCGTTGGGTGAAGTCATAAGAACGGACCTTTTAGGGTGCCTGCCTTCTTGGACCATCCGATGTCAAGTAGCCCAGGGTTTCTGAGCCTGTGCTGACTCGCTGAAGTCAAAACAAAACAAAAAATTATCATTTCACGCCATTAGATGTGACATGTTGAACTCCTAAAAAAATGGGTGATGATGAATTACGGGTAAATTGGTGATGACTCTAGTTCGACATCTTTGACAGATAGTAGGGTTTTCCAGGCAAACACAGGGAAGGAACAGTTATGATGGCGGAGACTCTCCATTTGTGCTGACACTGACTCCAAAGAGGTGACTAATTAAAACGGGTGAGAACTTGGACAGTCACCCGAGTAAGTCGTGTATAAGAAAACACAGACCGAAGAAAGGTGGCAGAAGTGGGATAAAGAACATATTCAAACAAAGGTAAAATAACGACGTCAACATAAGGTGACATACATATTTAGTGTAAGTAGATAAGATGAGAACGACCCTTATCTCAACGAGGGTCAAAAACCTGTAATATTTGTTTCCACGACATTTGCAGAGACATAGACAGAAACCCACTTGTTTACGTGACGAAAGAGAGCCCACATGTGGTTTCGTCTTGACGACTTGTCCCATCCACGTGCAAGTCTAAAGTCTCTACGACGGTTTGCCAATGAAGAATTGTACCGTCAAGAGTCGTGACCGACGAGACGTCTTAACAGTCACTTCGAAATGTTTCTGGGTCTCTCGTCCCAGGGTGGAGACGAGACAACGTAGTCTTGGAGACCGCTCCTCCACCTCTGTAGTAAAGATTTTTCTGAGTGATCACTGAGTGGACGTGTAAGACCCACTTCTCGGTGAGACTGGGGGAACGTCAGACCTAGAGTGGGGGTTCTGAGATTCAGTTCCCTGAAGGGACCCCCAGGGCACCAATTCTTAGGTGGACGATTACGTGCCCTGTACTCAAACTAGGGACCAGACTCTTCTAAGGTGTATGGAGTGTCGTTGATTCCGTCTCACGGTGTTGATGACTCGGACATGAGATCTCGAGCACTGGGTGTCGTTCTCTTCGGTGGTGTTGCCCTTCGGGCGTGTGGTGTTCATCTCTCCTCGGGGGTGCACGGGGTTGATCTCTTGCAGGTGGTCGTCGTTGCTTCGGGGTCGCGTCGGTTGTCTGTTTTGTTGGAGATACCGTTGGCAAGAAAATCACAGGTGGGTTTGGGGGCTTGGGTTCAGACCGACGAACGAGTCTCCAGGACACTTACATGGACAAGAGGAACCGAGTGTGTGAGGTGCGACGCCTGGTGGCTGGGAGCCGGACCGAAGACGAAGTTCGACAGACGAACCAGGAGATGGGTGGATGTAGGTGAGAAAAAGACAGAGGAAGCAGTAGAGACGAAGAGGGAGGGGAGAGACTTACCTCTACTGGGGTCTAGACGGGTATCGAGAAGATGCCAGTAGTAGGTACGTGAGAAACCGCTGGAGTGGATAAGGGTACCTAGACTGGTAGAAGAGACGCGTCTGTCGATGGTCTAGATGCTGGGTCGGGACCGTGGAACGAAATCGTAGGCAGATCATAAGAATTGACGGGAGACCTACAAAGGAAACCCTAAAAGGTGAGTGTAATGTGTCACTCAGACTTTTGTTCGAGATAAAAGGGGGAGCCTCGGTCGAGACGGAAGGCTAGAGTGTCAAACACAATTGCAGTCAGTCTACCTAGCTACTTAGGACGAAAAGAAGAAAATAAAAGTGACGAAGGCGAGGGCGAAGTCCGGGTCAATAAAGAGTCGCCCTCGGAGGACCAACCAGGGGACGGAGTGGGAGTAGGAAATGTGACTACGTCTGGTCAGAAGAGACACTTAGTGGCACTACGACGGTCGGGAAGTCCCCTAGAACATCACCGAAGGATTTCGTCCATGAGTAGATTGCCCACTCTTACGAAGCGGACCGTAGTTCCTGGAAGGAGAGACGGTAGAGTCCGGGGGTAGAGAAAGAGGAGTATGAGTTCAGGTGGATCTGGTAGGGGAGTGGTGGAGGTTTTCATGGACGGCACCAGGAAGGGGTTACCACGGAAATTCGGTCTACTCAGGTCGGTGTGTCGTCGGTCACTCGTGGAGTGCTCTACAGGACGGACGGGGCCCAGAGTCGGAGGAGCACCTTCGTCAGGACCCGGACGAGAGGAGGAGAGACGAAAAAAGGGGAAGAGATAGAGGACGAAACAAGTCCGTAGAGGGGTTGAGAACCGGAAAGAGAAGGTGACGGTAGGTCAGAAGACGGACGGGGACTCGGGTCCACAACGGGTCTTAAGAGAGGTAAAGGGGTCCGGAGATCACCGGTCCTTTCGAGGGGTGACGTCGTGGGGATCCGGGGTCCTGGGTCGTGTCCCGACCAGGGGGACCTGGCCGAGGGTCTTCCACTACCCACGGTCTTAAAGGACGGAGTCGTAGACGAGGCCGTTAGGAAAGTTCGACTTCACCTAGTCGGGGGGAGGTGGAAACAGGACGGACAACTTTAGGTTCACGGGAAGTCCGTGGTGTTTCGGGGAGAAGTTCTTCGGAGGTCCTAAGAAGGGACGGGACCACCAATGAAGGGAGACACTCATGAGAAGTATCTTGACCCGTAGTGTAATATAAGAGAGAGACGAATCCCGAGGAGACCACCGAGTCTACCATTTCTTGGACGGACGCCACGTCCTTCCTACTACAGGACCTTTTCCCTTACCGATGGTGAGGTCGTAAGCACTGACCTTTTGGGGCACCTGTCTCCTCAGACCACCCGATGTCAGGTGCCCTAGTGTTTCTCAGTCTGTGCTGACTCACTGATTGTGAAAGTGAAAGACTAATCAACATAGAAATAATCAGAAAGGATGATAGTTGAGAAACTCCTATCTGTAGATTGAGTAGAAACTAGAGGGTGGTGAATCCTGTCACGGATTGGGTAGTGTCCAGTAGCCATTTATGGACAACTTGTTCTTCCTTACTTACGAAATGTTGTCAAAGGAGTGACAAGGTACCTTGTGTTCACCAGAGTATTCTATAATGGACTATAAAGTACTGGTTAACTTAAACCGTGTACTTAACAGGGTGTCTCTTGGCTCACGAGTATTTGGACATTTCCGCGACTATGCAGGACTTCGTTTCTTCGATCACATTACTACTAAGTGAACCGTCTAATCGTTTATATAAATATCCTGAATTTCTCTGTCTTTTATACGATTGTCGTGTATGTCGAATTGTATTTTTGGATTTATTGGGTTAGTTTTTTACTCGTCTTCTGGATTTGTCTGTGGTTTCTTCCGTATATCTACGGGTTGTCTTTGTACTTTTCTACGAGTTATAACGATTAATGATCTCTTTGTGTTTAGTTTTAATGTTGCTCCATAGTGGAGTGTGACCAGTCTTACCCGTAGAAATAAAAAACTTCAGATGTTTATTTACGACCTCTCTGACACCTCTTTTTTCTTAGGAGGATGTGAGAGCCACCCTTACATTTAGCCACGTTGGTGATACCTCTTGTCATCCCTCAAAGGAATTTTTTGATTTTTATCTCGACGGTATAATAGGACGTTAGGGTGAGGACCCGTATATAGACCTCTTTTGAGAGTTAAGCTTTTCAATGTACGGAAAGTTACAAGTAACGTCGTGTTGAATTTCCTCGGTTCTGCACCTCTGTTGGATTTACGGGTAGTTGTCTACCTGCCTATTTCTTCTGCACCATGTGTGTGCGTGTGTGTGTACGTGTGAGTGAGTGTGTGTGCACGTGTGTGTGTGTGTGTGCGCACTTGTCGTCGTAGCACTCGGTCGAGGAACGTCACCGGTACAGACGAGCGGGTCGGAGAGGAATCCCCTCCCAAAAGAGACACTGTGCTAGTTGTATCCTAAAGATCACGGTAAAGAAAAAACAGTGGACCACCTACTCCCAAGAGAACTGAAGGACAAGCGGAAATACCTTACCTGTTTCCTCCGCACTCTACACGTTCCACCCACCTCTATCTCCTGTCCTTTCCTGAGTGGGGGCACCGAAAGACGAATCACATCCGCATAAACAGGGCTCAGTAAGAAAGTTTTGCCATCCACCCACGTTTACACTAAAGAAGAAGGAGACTTTAGTTTGTTTTCCCACCAAAGTCAAAACTGAGGGGTACAAAGTGTAGACCCGTTCAAAGGGAGAAAAGGTCCATAGTGAGAAGGGGAGGGCCACTCCTACAAACCCTTTTTCCCTCTGTCTTGCTACCTCCCTCCCCCGGGTGCTCTTTTCCTACCACCAAGAGTGGTTTCACGTCCTTTTGGAAGACGAGGAAGGAGAGGTACTCGTCGACCAGTACCCTGTCCTCCAGACGCATGACGACGACGAACTAGAAGACTTACTACCAAAGACGGAGGACCCCGTTTCTGTACCGGCCCGGTGACCACTCTGCTGGGGAAGTGGTGTACTGTTCGCCGTGTAGTGGGTGTACGGACGGTATGGCCCTGAGGCTCGAGGGTTTCGACGGGGTCTGGGCCCAAGATCTCTACAGTTCAACCACGAATAAGTGTGAGTTAGTAAATTATTCCTTTTGGGACGTTCATATCACTTCATAGTTGAGTTAGTGTCTTCAAAGACCGAGAAGATTTAAACGTCTCCCTGTGATAAAAACCTGTGCCTGAAGACCGTAGGAAAAATATTCTGAGGGAACCATCCATACAGAGGGAACGAGAGAGTAACAGAGACACTCTGTCGAACAAGTATTCCGGTACTTTCCTAGACTCTGGGATCGGGGACTTAGACACCCGTAGTCCGGAGACACTAGACCCGAGTCTGAGGCTCTCAGTGGTACTGAAAGCACCCGACACGGTCGGAGCCCTAGGTCCACAGGAGAGAGGGTCCTGAATACAATGTAGGTGAGACCGTCTGCGTGACCCGGCTGGGAGACCCCTCACTTACCAACCCTACCGGGGATTAACCCTTCCCAGTCCTAGACACCCCGGGGACAGGGGGGGTAGGGGAGACGGACGAGTCAGTCGCCCCTCTCCTCCTTAAGAGCTCTTCGTAGAACACTCCCTCCCTCCCCAACCCCTCCCACTCCTTCCACGTCTACCCGGTTCTCGGTGACTCCGTCTCCCTCCGGGTCCTCCACGTCCTACACCCTGTGGACCCTTTCGCAGGCCCTCGTCTCGGGGTTCCGGGTCCAGGTTAGGGTGGTAGTCTCTAGACACCGCTGGGCTCCGGCAGGAGAGTCCGGCGAACACGAGAGTTGACATTTGAGTCCAGACAGAGGTGGCAGGGGAGGGGGTCGTGTCTGTGGTCACGTTTCTTGGGGACAATGGGTCCCTCGTCTGTCCGCACCAAAACGAGGGTCCGGACCGGGGACGGGGGAGAAAGTCCTCGTGTTTTTACTGGCACAGAGCAAGAATAGTACAGGTCCCCGGTACGGTTAAGTGGGGGAAGGGTCTCTTAGGAAACGGAAAGGGTTCCCTCGTTCCGGTAGACACGGCCCCGGGGGGAGACTGACGACGAGTAACCTACCCACAGGTTTAAGTCCTCACAGAAGGAATCCGATGGACCACTGGGTACTAAGCCCTTTTTTTAACTCGACCAGGGGTGTCTGAAGTCGGAAAGGAACCCTAGACCCTGACCACTGAACTTTCCGACGACGACCAGTCGATCCCGTGGCCTCCCCGTCTCTCTACCATCCCTCCCCACCGATCTTGTCCACACACCCTTCATCCACACTCGTCTTTCACTTTCACTTTCAGTGAGTCAACACAGGCTGAGAAACACTGGGGTACCTGATATGTCAGGTGTCTTAAGAGGTCCGGTCTTATGACCTCATCCATCGACAAGGAAGAGGTCGCCTAAAAGGGTTGGGTCCCTAACTAGGGTCCAGAGGGTGTAACGTCCGTCTAAGAAATGGTCGACTCGGTGGTCCCTTCGGGTTCTTATGACCTCACCCATCGGATAGGGAAGAAGTCGTCTAGAAGGACCGGGTCCTTAGCTTGGCCCCAGAGGACGTAACGTCCGTCTAAGAAATGGTCGACTCGATGGTCCCTTCGGGTCCAACTCGTCTCCACTTACCATTTCTTTCCGTCACCGAGATATCATCCTTGTCACAGCTCAGGGTCTCCTCTCCGGGGAGACCTGGTCGAACCAGACACACAGAGGTGCTGGAGGTGGGACTCGGTCGAGTTCTCTCGGAGATAGGACACGTCGGGGGCCGGGGTCCGTCTCTCGGGGAGTGGGTCCACCCGTCGAGGTGTGCCATCAACTCTAGGGGCTCGGTCTTCTCCACCCACTTCGCCACTCACTACAATTTCCTTGAGTCGAAGAACAGAGGGTCCCGGTCTTTGGCCTCTTATAAGTATATCAAAACCAAAGCGGATTACTTTACTTTTTCGTCGGTCGAATCGTGCCCAAGTACCCAAGGGATGAGGTGCCCGGTCCTTCAGTCTCCCCCTGTACACCCCTTCACTCTGAATTCAGAGGTCGTTGGTGGGTAGACTACAGCAGGGACTCGACTTGACCCTTACGTCACGAGACGTCTCTGAGTCAGTAGTTCTAAGTGGGTGTGGGTACACGGCGTCAACGGAAACTACTCTAGTGTCCTTTTCAGGAATCTCCGGTTGTCCCGTCCCAGAACCGGTTCCCGAATGCCCCAAATCCACAACTCCAGACAGACCCGTTTATTGGGGTTTTCAACGAGAGCCCCTCACTCGAGGTAATGGACTCAAAGAAAAGCGAAGGACTTCAGTCCACCGACAATTGTTTAGGGTTCCTCCAAGGCAACTTGTACTTGCTGTGGGGGTGCCGAGGGAACAAGGGATTTCCCTCCTCCTCTTCCCTCTTCAGTTTTGTGGGCTGTCCGTTACAACGATTCACCACCCTTTAGTCCCACTTCGGTGCTGTGAGTAGTCCTCTCCCGTCCACACCCCTTTTCACCTCCGGTGCCTTCGTTTTCTCGTCGAAGTAGATCCAACTGTCTACCGTCCCCTATCGCTGATCCCGTCCCCCACTCTAAGGAGATCCTGTTGTTCTTTTGCCCCACTTGTCGACCGTCGGAACCCCAAGAGCCGTCCAGACTCCCTCCTACGACGACCACAATTCAGTAGGACCGTAGTGAGAGATTCGTCTACACACACACACACACACACACACACTCAAAGGGGTGTCCAGGTTCGTCCCGGTAGTCTTTATGAGTCTTTGGAACTCTTTTTCTCCATCTTCCTCCTCGGCCACCGACCCCACCCCGACTGGAACGTGGTCGTTTGGGGTCGAAGGACCTCTCCGGTTTTGGACGTGACTATGGGCACCAAGAGTCTCACGCAAGGGGTCCGGTCGTCGTAGTCGTGGTGGCCCCTTGAACCACGTTCACACGTAGCGTCCGGGGCGGGGCCTAAACGACTTAGTCTCGAAACCCTGAACGACAACAAGTCAGCGTTTCAGAACAGACTGAGAACGCTGGGGTACCCGACCCGACATCGGGAAGTCCGAGGAGACAGGTACCCTAAAGGGTCCGTTCTTATAGTCTTACCTAACGGTAAAGGAAGAGGTCCCGTACAAGGGCTGAGTCCCTAGTTTGGGTGTACAGAACGTAACCGTCCACCTAAGAAATGGTGACTCGGTGGTCCCTTCGGGAAATCAGTGGTTCAATATAGGCTGAGAAACGCTGGGGTACCTGATGTCGTCACGTCCGAAGGGACAGGTAGTGGTAGAAGGTCTCAAAAGAGTCTGGGGTACAGGTGACTGAAACTCTCACCCTCAGTCGTTAGGGACAGATTGTTCAGGAGACCCAGTCCTCAAGTCGGTTGTGACAGGGTGGTGGTCGATTCCCGCCAAAAATGTAAAAGTTTATCAACCCCCTTTTAGTTTTATTATAAAACTAATTTAACTATACTTTAATTTTACTATATTTTAAGTCTCAGATTTTGTAAAATGACCTTGTGTCGATACGGGAATCTATCTCAGGTCATCAATACTGTGTCTGTCGTACTGGACGTCTCAGACTTTATAAATAAGAGATCGGAAAATCTCTTGTTCAGACGGCCGGGACGAGACCACGAAGACTGTGTACGGTTTCAGACCCTTGGAAGAGACGGGTAGTACCGTCGACACTCTACACGACCAGAACTTACTCTACCCGACACTCGTATTCTCTGTGTCGTCTTAACATTCGGATCATCTTCTTATCTCACATTCTATCGATTATTTGGAAATTTAACTTATGGGTAACTTTACCATTATAAAACTTACATACTCGTGACCCCCGAGCCTGCCATCTCTTAGACGGACGTCTCGTCCTCTGGGTCCAAGTTAAGGACCCAGCCCTCCTAGGGGACCTCTTCCCGCACCGTTGGGTGAGGTCATAAGAACGGACCTCTTAGGGTACCTGTCTCCTCGAACAGCCAGATGTCAAGTACCCCAGTACTTCTCAGCCTGTGCTGACTTACTGATTGTGAAGGTCCTCCAAACTATTCTATATAACACTTCTAACTGAAAGGAACAAAGGAAAAGGAAATTAAACCATGAGTTTTACATTTTGGTGGGTCGACCGATTGTAAGACAGACCCGACCTGTTGCTCTACCGGGGTTCCTGCTCGGTCCGGACCGGAGGACTGGGTTCCGAGAGAGGGGAGACGGGACCGCTACTGAGGGGACAGGGATCCTCCGGGGAGGACAGTCGAAAGAGGGGTCGGACCCCGGATCCAAATTCCGGGACGGGTGGCGCAGGAACAGTGTCCCGGAACCCGTCCAAACCCTTGTAGTGACATGGGAGGTCTCGGCACAGACACTCACCCCGAGTGTTATCAGGGACGGAGGTGTCCCACAAACATAATTTACTATGTGTCGTTCGTGAATCGTGTGTGTCGGACCGTGACCCAGGTGGGAGAGCCTCCAGAGTCGAGAAGGTGGTCAGTCGGTCGTGGGTCACTTGAGGACGGGACACGATTGGTACCGACCCTCGGTCAAGTCCCCTCCCTTTACCCCCCTCTAACCGGGTCTCCTCTTCTCCTCCCCTCCCTTCGTCCCTGACCCTTTACCACGTGCCCTTTAGAGGACGGAGGTTCGACGAGAGGTTCTCGGTACCTTGAGTCTGACGGGCCCGGACGACGGAGGGAGAGACCGGAACAGGATAGTGGGACATTCCGTCTCGGGTCACTGGTGTCCCCGAAACGAAACGACGAGGACGGTGCACCTTACGAGGAGGGTAAAGGAGTCGGGAGATTGTAGAGTCTCTCCGGGGATCTGGGGGTGGGTGGAGTTCATCGGGGACCTCGACGGGTGGGGGACGGTGTGTGAGAAACGGCCGTACGAGTGAGGGGTGGTAGGACGACAGTCAGACAGACAGGTCGACACCCTCGTCGGGACACACACCACCTGTCCGCGGAGCCCCCGGGTCGTGGCACGACCCAACCCACCCCCGTGTCAGTCGAGGCAGGGCGACTCCCACCAGGACAGAACATTGCCCTCCAGACTCGTCCGACACCGGCCGTCGACCACCTCCCCCGTCCGTCGGGGTGTCTCCCCGAGCCTCCCGATCTTCGCCCAAGGACCCGTCGTCTCCCGCACCCGCAGTCTCGTCCCGTCGACGACGGTGTCCTTCCTTCCGCCTGTTCACCCACACCTGCGCCCGTCGAACGCCAAACAGTCGTCTTTCCGACTCCTTCGAAAAGTGCAAGTCACCGCCGTCTAGATAAAGGACAGTGGAGACCCCGAGACAGGGCAGGGACTGCGGTTCGTGGTCTTTGGCAACCGGAGTGGGAGTCGCGGTGGGTACCGGGGGTACACACACGTGGACGGGGGTACGGGAGGGACGGTGAGTGTGTGTCTGACTCTCTGAGTGTAAGTGTCTGTGTGTCTGACTGTCTGAGTGTGAGTGTGTGTGTCTGACTCTGACTGTGAGTGTCTGACTGTCTGAGTGAGTGTGTGTGTGTGTGTGTGTCTGACTGTCTGAGCACAAGTGTGTATGTCTGACTGTCTGACTGTGAGTGTCTGACTGTCTGAGTGTAAGTGTCTGTGTGTGTGTCTGTCTGTGAGTGTGTGTGTCTGATTGTCTGACTGTGAGTGTCTGACTGTCTGAGTACAAGTGTGTATGTCTGACTGTCTGACTGTGAGTCTGACTGTCTGAGTGTAAGTGTCTGTGTGTGTGTCTGTGAGTGTGTGTGTCTGATTGTCTGACTGTGAGTGTCTGACTGTCTGTGTGTGTGTGTGTGTGTGTGTGTCTGACTGTCTGAGTACAAGTGTGTATGTCTGACTGTCTGACTGTGAGTGTCTGACTGTCTGAGTGTAAGTCTGTGTGTGTGTCTGACTGTGAGTGTGTGTCTGACTGTCTGACTGTGAGTGTCTGACTGTCTGAGTGTGTGTGTGTGTGTCTGACTGTCTGAGTGTAAGTGTCTGTGTGTCTGACTGTCTGAGTGTGAGTATGTGTGTCTGACTGTCTGAGTGTAAGTGTCTGTGTGTGTGTCTGTGAGTGTGTGTGTCTGATTGTCTGACTGTGAGTGTCTGACTGTCTGAGTGAGTGTGTGTGTGTGTGTCTGACTGTCTGAGTACAAGTGTGTATGTTTGACTGTCTGACTGTGAGTGACTGTCTGAGTGTAAGTGTCTGTGTGTGTGTCTGACTGTCTGACTGTGAGTGTCTGACTGTCTGAGTGTGTGTGTGTGTGTCTGACTGTCTGAGTGAGTGTGTGTGTGTGTGTGTGTCTGACTGTCTGAGCACAAGTGTGTATGTCTGACTGTCTGACTGTGAGTCTGACTGTCTGAGTGTAAGTGTCTGTGTGTGTGTCTGTGAGTGTGTGTGTCTGATTGTCTGACTGTGAGTGTCTGACTGTCTGAGTGAGTGTGTGTGTGTGTGTGTCTGACTGTCTGAGTACAAGTGTGTATGTCTGACTGTCTGACTGTGAGTGTCTGACTGTCTGAGTGTAAGTCTGTGTGTGTGTCTGACTGTGAGTGTGTGTCTGACTGTCTGACTGTGAGTGTCTGACTGTCTGAGTGTGTGTGTGTGTGTCTGACTGTCTGAGTGTAAGCGTCTGTGTGTCTGACTGTCTGAGTGTGAGTATGTGTGTCTGACTGTCTGAGTGTAAGTGTCTGTGTGTGTGTCTGTGAGTGTGTGTGTCTGATTGTCTGACTGTGAGTGTCTGACTGTCTGAGTGAGTGTGTGTATGTGTGTCTGACTGTCTGAGTACAAGTGTGTATGTTTGACTGTCTGACTGTGAGTGACTGTCTGAGTGTAAGTGTCTGTGTGTGTGTCTGACTGTCTGACTGTGAGTGTCTGACTGTCTGAGTGTGTGTGTGTGTGTCTGACTGTCTGACTGTGAGTGTCTGACTGTCTGAGTGTAAGTGTCTGTGTGTGTGTCTGTCTGTGAGTGTGTGTGTCTGATTGTCTGACTGTGAGTGTCTGACTGTCTGAGTGAGTGTGTGTGTGTGTGTGTGTCTGACTGTCTGAGTACAAGTGTGTATGTTTGACTGTCTGACTGTGAGTGACTGTCTGAGTGTAAGTCTGTGTGTGTGTCTGACTGTGAGTGTGTGTCTGACTGTCTGACTGTGAGTGTCTGACTGTCTGAGTGTGTGTGTGTGTGTCTGACTGTCTGAGTGTAAGTGTGTGTGTGTGTGTCTGACTGTCTGAGTGAGTGTCTGACTGTCTGAGTGTACGTGTGTCTGACTCTCTGTGTGACTGTGTCTGTCTGAGTGTGTGTGTGAGTGACTACCTGTCTAAGTGTTTATGTGTGTCTGTCTGACTTTTCTGTGTCTTTTGAGTGTGTGTGTAAGTGTAAGTCTGAGTGTATCAGACAATGTGTGTGTCTGAGTGTCTATGTGTGTCTGAGTCTGTGTGTGTGTGTGTGTGTGTGTGTGTGTATGTATACGTCGGGAGGTGTAGACACAGTCAAGAGACTTCGTCGGACTGACCAGGGTGACCGAGTGTCGACTATCGTCGCAAAGGTGGAGGTGGACTCAGACAGAGCTAGATCTGGTCTCCAGTGTTGGATATCGGGTACCGGCTTAGTTCGGAGGCGGAGCAGACATCTGTGTCAAGAGATCTTGTACCGGTACGAGAAGGTTCAAGGGCGATAGACGTCGACGAGAGCACACGACCGTCGCCCCGACTCTTCAACGTGTATCGGACGTTTCTGATTGTATAAATGATGGACTGGGAAGTATCGTGTCGATAACTGGGGACAGGAACTAGGGACTGTGAGTTCCACCCCAGACAGTCGGTCGCCGGGACTGTGGTGACCCTCAAGCAGTCTTTGTGTTTTTACAGACCGAGGAGGACTCTCCACGACTCAGTCTTGGTGTAAGACCGTCTAGGAGTCTTCGTGACCCCATCTGGGGCTCACGTACATCAGACCCTCCTGGTAGACCTCGTTCACCTCCGACCCTCCTGGTGGGTAGGGTCTTCCCTATCTGTGCGCTCACACCCGTCTTTACTCGAATGCGTCTTGTGTGGGGGGGTGGGGTCGAGTGGGTCGCACAACCGCTACGGGCAGAAGTGCAACAGTCACGTCTACACCGACTAGGCCAAGAGCACGAGGCCGAACCGGTCGTGGTGCTACGCCTACAAGGTCTCTCACACCTACCGTTAGACCTCCCCCCCTGTCACGACACTGGGACCCGGTCCTGTGTGACGAACTGGGGTCTCGTTCCCAAAGTGTGGGTCGGGAGAGGGGGTCCACACCCCGCCGGACGGCCAGTAGGGATATGATTCCTACGAAGTGTCCACTACGTTTCACAGAATTTCTATCCCGGTCGTGACTGATCTAAAGTTCCTTCATTTCCAATGGATGTTCGAGCCCGTTCCCTCTCCCTGGTGGGGTCACTAGTCGTTACGGGTCCCTGTGGTAATTAATAACCTATGTCCACTGGAAGAGACCGGGACTTGCCGTCCCCCTGGTGACTCGTGTGAGAACGGGGGCTCTACGAGGGTTGAACGGTCCAGGTGGCGGGACCACAGGGTGGGCCCCGGTACCGGGGGTGAGTGACAAAATTTCCAGTACGACCACTAGAGAACGTCCCTCACAAACTCATAGAGGTCGGTGAGGAAGAGAGGGTCCCCCAGGAGGACCCAGGGCTAGTGTATCTACAGTACCCCCTATATTAGTCGACTCAGTAGGGCGCAGAAAGGGACGGGGAACCTCTCTTTGGTCCTGCACTAGAAGAACCCTCCCCCCCGCAATGGAAGTTGTCGTTTTGGGTTGTGGTTCACTCAGTTTCCATGTAGTCCTCTTCAGTCTTGTCTACATCCCCTTTGTACCAGTCCCCACCCCGCCCCCCCCCGCCCCAGTGTTTCAGTGACTTTTGGTCAGTCAAAAGTCACTTTGGGTTACCTTATGGAATCTATGTCTCGATCCATGATAGTACAGGGTCCTACAATGTAACGAAACCTTTCTGTCGTAATTCAAAGTTTCCGATCTTTGTGGGCTTCTAAGGTGTATCGTTGAACTTGAGTATCGTGTCTACAGTCGGTCACAGGATCAACAATCCCGATATCACCATTGACCCTGTGTCCGGAACTCCTCTAATGAGAGGTAACACAGGTGACTCTGTCGTGACAGTTGACTGTCCAAATCCTACCTCGGAAGATTGGGTGTCAATCCTCTGTCGTTACGGGAGTAACGTGTTCTGTCCAGAGTCGGCTTGTGGCTCTCTCCGGTACGTCCTCAGTCGGTCTCCTTGGCTTCTCGGACCTCGGGGATGGGTGACGGGTGGAGGTGACGGTAACGTTTTTGACTCGACTTTGTCGAGTTATTTCTTTGTTACTATTTCTAAATAAAGGGGAGTTTAGAACCTCCAACTCAGTTGTAAAAAAGGGGGTCTCTCTTTTGGCAGGACTGAGTGCTGACGGTTCTTCGGTTCTTGACCTCACTGGACTGGAGACGAGGGTGACACTAAGTCCCACCCTTGTATTCGGGACCCCGGACCACCAGAGACGAGCCCCTCTGGGAGGGTTAGACGGGATCAGTCGAGGAAGGCACCGCACACTTCCCGTACAGACGTCGACAAGTGGACCTGGCACGTGTCGGTTTAGTTTCTGAAGGTTCGAACGTCTTCCTTTCTCCTCTTTCCCGGTCCGCGGACACACGTGCTTTGGGGTCCACACTCTCGCCTCCCTGAGTCCGCCGGTTATTCTTTGTTGCCGTCTCTCACTCCCTGTGTCCTTGATCCGGTCGTAAGACAACCCAACTGGTTTTTCAAACAAGGTCATTTTGGGTTTACTCTAAAAAATGGTTGGGTTATGAAGTCGCACCGACACTGAGAAGTCCAAAGACCCGTACTTCTGGACCCCTTCGACTCCGATCACGTTGGTCTTACCCCTGTCGAGAGGGCTCAAGGGACTCAGGTCGGGTAGAAGGTGGGTCGCTGTCCGGTCCCCAGGGTACATCGAAAAAGTAAGTCTAAGGGTGAGGAAGACGAGTCGGTGAAGGAGGGTCCACTGACCAGATGACATAGCCCTCCCACCACCGGGACTAAGACGAGGTCTGGTTTCACCCCCTCTGTACGGGTCAATTTAAGTTTAAAGTCTATTGGTTACCTATGAAAAACCTTATTCATACAGGGCACGTCATAGATTTTAAGTTTAACTGACCTTGAAGACATAGATGAGTTAAAAATTTTTAAAGATTGACTTATAAATTTGATTCATTAATGAATCATATTAAGTATAATCATATTTTTACACATAATCGTGGACTCATATGTGATACGTACAAATCGTGTTACCTATAAACCACATATAAACGTGAAGATTGACTTGACAATATGCTTTATTAATAAATCACATTAATATAAGTCATATGAATGATATCATACAATAACATAAATTCTATAATATAAACCATATATAATCATACATTTATATGTATCGTATATATAGATCGAATTATATATAAATCATACATAAAGACGAAGGGTCCCCCGAGTCACCATCTTAGGTGGACGGTTACGTCCTCTGTGCCCAAGTTAGGGATCCAACTCTTCTAGGTGACCTCTTTCTTTACCGTTGGGTGAGGTCGTGAGTAGAACGGACCTTTCAAGGTACCCGTCTTCTCGGACCAACCGATGTCGGGTACCCTGTCGCTTTCTCAGCTTGTGCTGACTCGTCAACTCGTGTGTGTCCATACAGAAAGATCGATTTAAGAATATGATTTTTTATATCAACAAACAACAAATGTACTTTAAGTTTAAGTCGACCCGTAGTAGAAAAAAAAGAGAAAGAGCGAGTTATTTAGACCGTCGGGTTTAGTTTCTCCAAGGAAAAAGGTCCGGACTTCGGGGAACCGCTCAACGGATTCCGACCTTCCACCGGTTCCCGGGGAAGTGGATAAATAAGTTTGAGAAATGGATTTTGAAAGGTAAAGACCGTTGATACATACATTGGGGAAAGTCGACGTGAACCGCCGACTCTTAGGGTCGCGAGGAAAGAAAACGGAGACCAGAGTTCTACCCATGGGCGTAGATCCCCGACCCCCACCCCGTCTGTCTGCTCCTACGGTCTCCGTCGTTTCGTCTCGGACGCCCGTCCTGGCCCTCCGTCTGGGTGGGTACAAGGTCCACGGCTATTTCTACCACTAGTACAGCCCGAGGCCGACGAGGCTCACGAACAAGAAGTAGACGACCTCCTCGACCGTCTTTGGAAGAGAGAAGATCCCTAACTTCCCATCTGTCTGAGTCTTTCCGGAGACGGAGGGACGTGTACTGTGAAAGTTTCCTGACCAGTCGAAGCTCTTTTGACCTCCCTCTCGCCTAGTCACGGCTGAAGGTCGTCTCGGTAGACCTTTATGCACGGGCTCCAGAATTCTCTCTCCGAAGAGAGATTGGGGCGGGAAGGAGACGTTCCTGGGCTGATTCCTTTCTTGGTCCCTGGGACTCTTCTGGGCTGGTGTAGCACCCCTGTCGTCGTGCACAAAGTTGTGTCTTTTAGGATCTCCGGAAGCACAGGTCGGGATCCTCCGCTTAACGATTGACAAAATACCCAGTAGGTATCCGATCTTCTGGTATCTAAAATTTTTGAACCCACGTTTTTGTGAAGTAGTTGTTCCCACCTACCAGCTCTATGTGACAAACCGTACTTTTCGGTTAACTGTCTTTCGACACTTGTCGTGGTGACGGAAACGTAAAAAGTTTTGTGTGTGTTTTTGGTAGGACTTCCTATCTTAGGTTCCTAATGATCACATATACTCACAAAGATAAAATTTGAAAAATAGACACAGTCAATAAAAAGTGGTTATTCTTAATCTAATGAATACATTACTTTCTTTTAAATTTGATTTCTTTGCTTACTCTTTCCTTTCTGGGGTGCTTCAGACAGGAAGGGACATCAGAAGTGAAACAACAGGACCATGTGTCGTCCCGTGTTTCACCTACGCCGGGAGAGCATCGAGTGGCAAGTTATCGTCTCCACCCGCTTGGTCCACGCGGGCTCAAAAGCCGACGTGGTACACTTTAGTCGGTACAAACTGACAGAGTCTGGAGACATCTACCGTTAGAGGATAGTAAGTTAGATTAAATTAACGTTTAGATTCACCGCCGACTTCTTTCGTCGAGTGACTCTTAACACTACCGTCAGAAATACCCTTTAGACCCAAATCCCCGTCGAGTCTTGATGCACGGAGCCAAATGGGAACACGGAGTAGAAGACTCGTACACTGGTACTCGTCTTCACCCAAAACCTGGAGACAGGTGCACGGGTCGTACTACGGAGGGGGTGGACAAACCTTGGGTGAAGGAACAAAGAGGGGTCAAGGAAGAGATAGTAAGGAGAGTCAGGAAAAGTGGGAGAGTCGATTAAGACCCTGGGTGTCTCAGGGGTGGCCGGAGGATAGTCGAGAGGGGACGGTGTGTCCATCTGTGCCGGACCAAGGTCGTGAGCTACCCCGCCAGGGACACCCGGATACGGTCCTCGGGACAGGGAGGCGGCTCCCCGGCTGTGTCAGTCGTTGGGCACTGCACGACCCTCGGGCACGGACCGAGTCACCTCGACGTGCGACGTCCTATTTGTCGTCCCGGCGTTCCGACCCAAAGACGTGGACCAACCGTGCACACTCCACTCCCGAGTCCAGTCTCTGAGACAGACATGTCTACGGGGGTGTTGCGGGTCTAGAGTCAAAGAGGTAGGCGGGTGGGTGGAGAATAAGATCGACGGTCTGGACCATCTCTTAGAGTGAAGACGAACCCCCGACACGTTCACATCTTTACCTCCCCCACGACCAACTCTGTCTAAATTTAGACCCCACAGAGGCTCCCGGAGGCCCACGTAGGGTCCCTTCGAGTTTCGGAGGGTTCCCCCGAGTCCCGACCATTCTCTACCTACTCTTTCCTCCGTGAGAAGGTGTCCGGCCGTACCACCGTCTCCAACGTCTACCCCGATGATCGACCGGACGTGGTGGGGGTGGAAGGACCCGAACCGAAGTCCACCCTTCGTCCACACTCTCGACTCGCTCGACTACCACGGGCCATGGGTGAAGGTCCGTGTGTCGTTCGGAGTCTTTGGCACGGAGGGATTGACGGGGGGACCGAGCAGGATCCCGAAACACCAGTGAATGAAACCTCAGTCGTTTTTGCATGAGGAAGGCGTCCCAGAAGAGGAAGAGACAAAGGTGGTCCTAGTGGTTGAACAAGTCTTTAAAGACTCTGAACTACTCGACGTCCTGAATTCTCCCTACCTTCAAATGAGAAGAGTAGTGGGAGGTTGTGCACGTCTCAGAGGTCCGGTGAGACCGTGAGACCGTGGACTGGAGTCGTCAGACTGAAAAGGCCCGGGTCCGACTCGTGGTTTAGACGCGGACCAGAGGGTCTAAGAACGAGGAACGACGAGAAGGTCCCTCCTCGAGTCCCAACCCTTTCCACCTCGGACCTTGCCCTCCTCCGCCGGACTGGTCCCGTCTCTGTCGCACGGACAGGTAGAAAAGTCGAGGGAGGGAGGGAGAGGGAAAGGAAGGAGGGAGAAGGAGGGAAGGAAGAACACGAACAAACGTTCAATATAGATTTGCTTTTTAATTTATAAACATGAAGACAGTCACTAATTTTCTCCGAGTTCAGTAATACTTGTTATCATGAAGGGTTGAGATGGAGGGAGGTCACAGGACGAGGGATCTCCGTGAGTGAAAGTTAAGGGACTTACCTAAAAAAACAACACTTACAATAATTATGAAGCACAGAAAGTTATTCTACGAATATAACGATGAAGGACCACAAAGTCAGAATGCATGAAGGATAATGTATACCTGAAGGGTGGTATCTCCTACTTCTAAATCGAGAGAAATCGTAAATGTCGGAGAAAGGGGTGGAGTGGTAAGGGGAGGTGGACGGGCACATATTAAAGTCACGAAGGTGGTAGGGAGATTATTAATGTAGTAGTAAAACCGGCCTATTCGTAAGGCACAAACAATACCCTTACGAGAATTGTCTGTTCGGAGCTAACGAAAGAAAAAGGATGTGTTGAAAGACAAAAAAAGAACCTCAATTAACGGTATAACAAGGTAACCAGGTTTGAGAGAGGGAGACAATTAAGAGAAAAGGTGTTCCGGTTCTCGAGAGTAGTCAAAGTGACGGGACTCCCAAAGAGAGGGTCCCGGAGAGACCCAGAAGAGGAGTGGCACTCTAGCCACTAGAGTTCCAGACTACGTCTCGGTGAAAACCTCCGAAGCTTATGGACTTTTGGGATATGAGTGTGAAGGGACTGTGTCGAGATTCAACCCTTACTAAAAGGAGTCCCGAGAGCTCTGGGACGAGGAAGTAAAGACCAAGCGTCGTAACGATGACTCTGTATTGTACAGTAAGACTAGGCGGATGTACGTCTTCTCAAGTGTCCGTCCGGACTGACGACAGGACCCTCTCAAACGAACTTCCACCGGGAACCAACCGTAGGTCCTGAAACCTAAACCCTTCCCAGGGGTCGTACGGTCCTTGATTCTCGTTGAGTGATACGGACACGATCGACATACTTGTCACACCAAATACGACTTATGATCAAAAGGAGGACCCGATGTCAGGAACCCCAGTGTTTCTCAGTCTGTGCTGACTCGCTGGTTGTGATTGACCCAAAGGGGGACTCTCAGACCTGAGACCCACACATGGTCCGACTTCCGCGGAGGCGCTGGTCAAGTCAAGTCAAGTCAGCGAGTCAGCACAGGCTGAGAAACGCTGGGGTACCTGACGTCGTACGGTCCGGAGGGACAGGTAGTGGTTGAGGACCTCAAATGAGTTTGAGTACAGGTAACTCAGTCACTACGGTAGGTTAGCAGAGTAGGAGACAACAGGGGAAGAGGAGGGCGGAAGTTAGAAAGGGTTGTAGTCCCAGAAAAGTTCACTCAGTCGAGAAGTGTAGTTTACCGGTGTTATAGCCTCAAAGTCGAAGTTGTAGTCAGGAAGGTTGCTTATAAGTCCTGAATAAAGGAAATCCTACCTGACCAACCTACAGGAACGTCAGGTTCCCTGAGAGTTCTCGGAAGAGGTTGTGGTGTCAAGTTTTCGTAGTTAAGAAGCCACGAGTTGAAAGAAGTATCAGGTTGAGAGTGTAGGAATGTACGAATGACCTTTTTGGTATAGGAGCTGACCTGCCTGGAAACAACCGTCTCATTATTACAGAGACGAACAATTATACGACAGATCCAACCAGTATTCAAAGGAAGGTTCCTCATGCGTAGAAAAGTAAAGTGACGTCAGTGGTAGACGTCACTAAAACCTCGTGGGGTTTTATTTCAGACGGTGACAAAGGTGACAAAGGGGTAGATAAGTAATGGGATACCCCGGTCAGGGGTCACTTTAGGACCCTACGACTCAGAGATTGTTCGTGGGGACCATCCGCCGTAAAGTGTGCACAACAGTGTTGAGCCGCTCCCTACTCAAGTCGAGCAGGACACACTGTAGCTCCCCTCCCCGAGGACCTTCGAACACGGACCCGAGAGGACCTGAAGGAGGGTCCGTAGGAAAGGAAAACGACTGACATGAGATACAAGAAAGTTGACGTCACTTAGTGTCACTATACTGAAGTACGACTCAGGACCCTTAAAAGGGCCTCTGAGTCAATTGGATCTATACTAGAACCCCTGGGTACAACAACAAATCAGTGATTCGGTACAAGTTAAGGAAACGCTGGGGTACCTGACATCGGGTGGTCCGAGGAGACGGGTACCCTAAAGGGTCCGTTCTTATGACCTCACCCAACGGTAAAGGAAGAGGTCCCCTAGAAGGGCTGGGTCCCTAGTTTGGACTCAGGAAATTGCAGAGGACGTAACCGTTCACCCAAGAAATGGTGACTCGGTGGGTCCTCCGTGACCCCTGGGTACTGTGTCGGACATTAGATAGAAAACGAAACTTCAAAACCCCTAGAAAAGAATCTTAGGTCATAACACTCTGAAAAGTTGTAACGTATACGGAGTCCGATACAACCTTATACCACCCGGTAAAAATCAGACCTTTGACCACAACAAGTCAGGACTCCTGAAAAGAACTTAATAAAGAAATTACTTTAAAGAGTAGCAAAGGCACAAAAGAGACTGACTGAGACTAATACACCCATGACCTAGAGGACCTGACCAGAAGATTAAAAATTTTTGGAGAAGAGAGGACAAAAAGAAGGAAAATAGGAAAACAAGATGGAAGACCCTCAAAAGGAGTTAAAATAGAAAGGTGGGAAGGAAACTCAAAAATAGAATTTTTAAAGACTTTTTTTAAGACGACATTACAAAATAAAGAAGAATGGGTAGAGGAAGGCGAGGTAAGGAGGAGGAGGAAAAGAAGTGAAAATAAAACAAGAGACTTACAAGGAACTTATCGTAAGACAAGACCACAGTGCCGGGTCAAAGAAAATTTGGTAGTATTAAATAAACGAGGTTCAAACGGAAAAACGAAAAAAGACGGAACTTAGAAGAGGATAATGTCCGAAAGGAGGTTACTGCCCCCAGGGATCCAGGGTCGTCACTGTCACCCCCTGACGGGTCGTTCCGAAGAGGTGCCCCACCAGAGTACCCGACTAAGTACCCCTTGGAGAAGTACCGTCACAGAAATCTAAAAACAAGGGCCCAACCAGTAGAAGGACGGACGTCCATCACCCGGACCGACCGTCGTAGGGTTCGACCCGTTCCTACTTCCGACCGTAGAGTCGTAAGTCTTTATGGACAATAGCTCAGGAGACATAAACCATCTAAGGAGACGGGAGTAGTACGGGCCCCAGAGGGTCAGGGAATGGAGGAACTTTTATTTGACATCCAGAAGCCGGATTGCACACTCCCCTTCGGTGACCGACACACCTTACCTGCCCCTAGACCACCCAGATTCAGAAATTTTTCTAAAAATAGGTTAGGACGATAAATAATGGCGTCGAAGTGGGAGTGAGGTCCGCGGGGCTATGATAGTTAAGGAGACGGGACACACCAAGACACCACACTCAGTCCGCAGAGTCGAAAAGGATACTATGTAAATTTTAAATCGATAAAACCAAGGATATCGCACCAATAGTACTAGGTAGCGAAAAGTCTTACACAACGGGAGTAAAAGAAAAGACAAAAGAAACAGGGAGACTCAAAACGGAAATCCTTCCCTTTCTGTTAGGACACACACAAGTCGATGGGAGAACTCGACTTCAGAGTGAGTTCCCTTTAGCACCCCCAAGGGACGAGAGTCTTTCGGGTAGCCGGAATAGCCGTCGCCATTTACACGGTGCCGTACTCAGAATGGGCGTCGACCTTACGGTTCTGAGAAGGTTTGGACGACGACAATCCGACACAGAGGAAGGGAGACTTGCATACCCAAAGGAAGTGTAGATGGACGTCCTGACGCACCGAAGAGACCCTACACTCCGGAACGGCCGAGTCTTAATCATGGTTTCACTTTCGACGAGTCAGCACAGGTTGAGAAACACTGGGGTACCTGATATGTCAGGTACCTTAAGAGGTCCGGTCTTATGACCTCACCCATCGGAAAGAGAAGAGGTCCCTTAGAAGGGTTGGGTCCTTGACTTGGGTCCAGAGGACCTAACGTCCACCTAAGAAATGGTCGATTTGGTGTTCTCTTCGGATTCTTATGTCTAGAAGGACTGGATCCTTAGTTTGGTCCCAGAGGACGTAACGTCTGTCTAAGAAATGGTCGACTCGATAGTCCCTTCAGGGCTAATCATAATAATTATGATGGTACTTACAATCGTCCAAGTCATTCACCGGGTGAACAAGGGTGTGGATCAATTTCTCTTGGAACAACCCAGAAGGGGAACAGGGAGAGGTAGAGTAGATAATCATCCATACCCGTTCAGATGGAGGTCTTGGACATCTAGTGTTCGAAGGGACCATCGAGTCTGTCACTTCTTACCCGGACGTTACATCCTCTGGGTCCAAGTTAGGGACCCAACCCTTCTAGGGGACCTCTTCCTTACCAATGGGTGAGGTCATAAGAACGGACCTCTTAGGGTACCTGTCTACGTCCGGGGTCGGGTGCCCCACCTGTGCCGACTCACTGACTCGTGTGGAGGTCTCGTAGGGGTCGGACAGGCAAAAAGGGGTAGAGGTCGGTGGTGGTGAAGGACGGACCGACGACAGTGTCGGGAAATTGACCAGAGACGCGCAGACGGACGGAGGACGGTAGTGAACAGGAGTCGTGTCGTCGATCTCAAGTAACATTTCCGTCTAGTGTGGTACGAGGACGAATTTTGAAGAAATTACGGACGTTACGCCCTCTGAACACGAACTAGGGACCCAGTCTTTGTAGGGGACCTCATCCTGTACCGTTGGGTGATGTAATAAGAACGGAACTCTGAGGGGTACCTGTCTCCTCGGACAGTCCGATGTAAGGTACCCCAACGTTTCTCAGCCTGTGCTGACTCACTGATTCGTGCCCACCGAGGGACGTGAATCTCTTGTAGGACCCAGTGGTTCCGGGGCACTGACCACGGGTTAGAGACGTCGTGGACACGAGGTCGGAGGGGAGGAGGAGTGTGAACCTTGAACGAGTGAGGAACTTTGGAGACGGGTTCCCGGAGACGGGGACCAAAAACGTATCGGTCATAGAAGAACTACGAGTCGACAGTTGAGGTTGCCGTAAAACAGTAAAGGAGGTACTGACCGTACAGGAGGATAAGTTCAACGGTCTGCTCTCAAATGGTGAGGGACCACGGAAGGACCAAACACATGAGCAAAGAAAGAGAGGGACTGGGAAGGAACCTACATTGGAGGGAACCCCGATTCTCGTGTGGCCCGATCGAGTCGATGTGTGGGGGTCGTGAGTCGTCCAACATCGACGAGTCACTCACTCTTGTAATACTAAAGGAATGTACCGTCGACCGGAAAGGATGCACACCCTCTGGAACTACGGTTTCGATGATTCCTTGCACCACTGGTCTTGTTCCGTTCCTTCGAGGTTGTGGACGTCAGTCTCTAAAAGAGGTTCTCCCGTCGTGAAATGTTATTATTGGTGATAACCTTAGACTGACACACAGTCCCGACGATTCCTGTACGGAGTAGGGTGGCTGGCAGTGTCGTCGGGATATTCTTAGGTAAAATGTCTGCACTTGTACCTCCGAACCTCATCAAGTCAGTGAGCGAGTCCCAGTATGGTAATAACCGACACCTGCACTTACACCAAATGGGTCTCCGGGAAACAGGGACTCCGTGTTACGGATCGGTCATGGACGACGTTTCTTCGGTGGATTTGTGTATCGGTACACTTGACACAAGAAAGTGACTGGAGTGTCAGTAAGTAAGTAAGTACGTGAGTCATACACAAATAGCTAGTGCATGAGACACGGTTCGTGACAAGATCTGAAACCCTTAAATCGTCACCTGTTTCTGGTGGGTGGGACGGGAGGACCCGGGACACCTCGGGGGTAACTACCACCTCTCCCAGTCCTTAAATATTCACTGTAATGTTCCCGAGTTGACCGTTAGTGACTCGTACGTGGATGACTTTTGGTCCAGGACACGCTCTTCAACACCCAACGTTCCACTCACTCCCCTTCTGGGGTGAGAAACCCCCTCCCCTGAACACTTGTCCATTAGCACAAGACTATACTGTCCACGGCACTGTCCTACTCTGTCCGGGGCAGCTGTGACTCCTTTCTGTCCTCGGTCCGACCACTCCGTCGTCTGTCGACCGACCGTCCGGGACCCGTAGACACGAAGAGAAAATTCCCGAGTGTCTGGGTGTGGTGTCGTCGAGTAAGACCTGAGGTCGACCCAAAAGAGTCCCGGCGAGTAGAGGGCGAACCGAGATAGGGGTGAGGTCCTAGAGTACCGTGGAGGGGTCACAGGTGTTGGGTGTTTTCACATGTGAGTGGGAGCTCTACCATTTGGGCAGGTACGAGGGGTCGGGGGTCCTCTTGTAGAGGTTGAGAATGAGACGTAAGTTCCGGGACGGGTGTAGACCCTAGGGTACGGGGTGACGAGAAGGGAGGTCCCGGTGTTCACTGTAAACTAAAGGGATTGTAGGACGACGTAAGGAACGTGTACGGTAGGAGACTCAGGTTCACGGGAGGGGATGGTGTATGAACTTGAGGATAAGTCGGAAGTTTCGGGGTCTGTCTCGGTGGAGACACCACCCTCCGTAGGGACGTGGTGGAATGTTGTCTCGATTAGTCAGGAGGAGGTCCCGATTCGAGTGTAGACTGTCTGTAACATTATGTAACGAGTACAGTCGAAAGGGAGGATTTGGTGTCTAAGAACCTCCCTCCCGATTTGAGTCCCGACCGGGTGTCCTCTACAAGTTTTCTTTTTACAGGTAACTTAGTTGACTGTTCTTAAGGGTCACGAAGAGTCTTAGGACTGTCCGTAAAGAAAGTTAAGTCTTTGGAGTTCGTTCGCCCGTGAGAGACTGTGAGAGGAATGAGTAGACTCCGAAGGCAAAGGAGAATAGTTTCAACCCAGGTGGGGAAAGTCAACAGTCAGTCAGAGGTTCTGTCACTTCTCCTTGAATCACAAGATTCGACTAGAGAGTTCTCAGGAGGGACGAGTGCGGAAGTCATTCAGGGACCAAGAGGGCGGGGACGGGACACTGGGGTCGAGACACTCACACTGTCGGACGGTGTGAGGTCACAAATCCCCAAAGGAAGGACGACACAGGAGGAGTGACGAGTGACGGAGGGAGTCTCGACGGAACCTCCCTATTAATATGGTACTACTACCACGAGCACGAGTCCACGAAGTCAGTACAGGCTGAGAAAAGTTGTGGTACGTGACATACATTGGACGGTCCAAGGAGACAGGTACCCTAAGAGATCCGTTCTTATGGCCTCACCTAACGGTACAAGAGGAGGTCCCCTACCACCATTGTCAGTTAAAGTGACTCGTAGACGATCTACGATCCGTGACACACGAAACTACAAATGAATTCTGAGTACCGGCGGGATGTCCTGATATGGGTAAACTGTCTTATCATTTGACTCCTGTGACGAGACAGAGATGAGGTCCTCCTCGAAGATGGTACTAGTGTCTCAGTACCCGTGTGACATCAAGAACCGTTAAAGTTAGTCGACAGAGAGGTAGTCCTAAACCCCACCCGGGAGGTGTGAGGTAAACACGTCATCGAGTAATAAGTATCAAGGTTAGACCAACCAGGATCTATTGGACGTGTAAGGAACGATTCTCCCGAGATCTAGTTCGAGTGTTCGTCGACTGGACTCTGAAGTCCGACCCGAAGACTGTGGAGGGATGAGATAGATGGACGAAGAGGTCCGACATAGGGTGGAGGACGTGTCCGGACCAGGGGTCTGAAGGCAGGGGAACGACGGGACTCTCGTAGGGAACCTGAAACCACGGAGTCGGGTCCACCCTGAGTCCTCGTCCAACGTCCTGTCCCGTCTGCGTATGTCCCGTTGGCGTCAGGGGACCGGAGACGGACCTGTGAAACGACACCCCGGTCCCGACGACAATCCGTGTCCCTCCATGAGAGTGTGTGTAATCGAACAGATGAGTACTGTTCGGACACTTTGTAATAATAATAAGGGTTGAGTGTCTACTCTTTTACCTCCGTGTCTCGCCAATTCGGTGATCCGGTTGTACTATGTCGTTCCTTCACCGTCTCGGATCTAGACTTGGACCCGTCAGATCGGAGCCTCGGATACGTTAAGAATAGGAAACAGGATGACAAGGGTCGTCTCGCAGACCGTAGTTCAAAAACGACTTGTATGTCAGAGGGTACCTCCAGGTCGAGATCCCAAAGAACCCCCGTTACCCTTCTTAGACGTCCCGAACCGACAGTCCGGTTTATACACGGGAGACTTTCGAGTCGAGTCCGGTCACAAGAGTCACCCCGCTCCGACACCGAACACAGGGGATCTCTGGGTACACCCTGTACGGCACTGTACGAGGACAGACGGTAGGAACGACCGTTCTCGAAGTCCCGTCCACCACGACTGGGTCCTGTTAGAGAGTTCCAGTGAAGTCAAGTCCCAATTTATCGTCTCCAGTCTGTCGCACCTCGGGTGTGAGGGTTGTCCGTGGACGAAACGTTCCGATCACTCCGCCCTAAAGGGGTTAAAGAGTTGAGACCGGTAGTCAGTACCAGAGGTTGATCTTGGACAGAGGTCTTGTAAGGTAGATAGGGTGTTCGGTCCGGAGATCGTCTTGGTCTATTCTTAGGGGGTGAAGGTCTGTCGTTCTTTTCCCAAAAGTACATTGGTGTACATATGTCACTGGTATACATACACGTATACACATATTGATGTTGGGCTCAAATTACTTTTTGATAAAGGGAAATGAGAAACATTCCCGAAGGGACCACCGAGTCTGCCATTTCTTAGGCGGGCGTTACACCCTCTGGTCCCAAGCTAGGGACCCAACCCCTCTAGGGGACCTCTTCCTTTACCGTTGGGTGAGGTCATAAAAACGGACCTCTTAGGGGTACCCGTCTCCTCGGACCACCCCATGTCGGGTAGTCCAGAGTTTCTCAGCCTGTACTGGCTCGTTGATTCGTGTTAATGAGAAATGTTTTGAGTACACTACAAAAGACGAAAGAAGAGACAAGAAACAGAAGAGTATGGTGAAATAATTGTTGTTTTCTACGACTAACACGGACCCTAACGGACCCGAAGGAAAAGTCTTTTTTCGTATGGAAATATTCATACAAGGTTCATAACGTACCCTGTATGAATATGATTTTAAAAAGTAACAAATAGACTTTAAGTTCAAATTGACCCATAGGACATAAAAATAAACGATTTAGACCGTAGGGATCAATATACGATGATTTGTCTAAAACTTAGGGACTTCCTATTTTTTTGTGACAAATACCTGGTCTCCCCGAAACAGAAGTCCCCAAACTTTTGGACTTGACCTTGTGTTTGACAACACAATACCACCTTTAAATAAATTCCCTACTCAGAGACCGAGAATACTGACAGAACCCCTTAGACAGTCGGAACACTCCTATTTGGTTATAGTTCATTCCTTTACCCCGAGTCTTTCATGGTCCGATACTACTATGTACCAGAACGGGTGTAACATGTCTACCTCTTTGACTCCGAACCTCGACGGGCGAGGGTTCGTCCGTCTCGACTCGGGTCCGTTACTACAGTCCCGGTATAGTCTCGTAAAAGGTGGTGACACGAGACAACGGGGGGGTTTAAGTCAACGGGAAGTCCCCAGGACGGGGGTTCTTGGAGAGAGATCGGAAAGAGAAAGGGACTGGAACGGTGTGACGACCGAGGGTGAAAGATAGGAGTGACTGTTCCGACGGTTGAGGTCTAAGACGGGGAGTTTAACGGAGGATGGGAGTCAATAAGAGGTAGGGAGTGGACACCGAAGGTCGTAAGCCATTATCGACTTTAGTAGGATGACTGTATGAATAACCGGTGAGGCACGTTACCCTACATTTAAGGTGTACCCGTCAGAAACTGACAGGACGAACGGGTCCTAGGGGTCACGAACCGGGTGTCGTCGAAGAGGTATTCGGAAACCACACCCTTATAAAAGGTAAAATGACTACTCTGATAAACTTTACGTTTCGGAACCAACGGGTCTCAACTGAGGATACACGATCCGAAAGGATTCCTCCGAATGTACATCCAATCAAGTGCCCCTGGAATAGTAGGGGTACAATGTCTACTCCTTTGACTCCGGGTCCTTCCAATTTCCAGCACACGTTCTAGTGTGTCCACGATTCACCGCCTCGACCCTTACAGGTCAGACTTAAATCTCGGGTACTGTAATTACGGTCCGACTTGGCACAGACACGATGGGATCCCTATACGATGGGACTAAACTAGTCGTTCCGGACTTGGCTCGTGTTCCTACTGGTGTGTGTAGTCGGGCGGAGGATTGTCCCTCTCGTGCATGTATACGTCTTGACGGTGGGTCCCGGTTCGCATTCGAGCAAAGGGGTCTCACCCTCCTTCGTCCGCCTCGCAGACCCCGTCCGGAGTTCCACGTCCCCGTGTCCTCCCCTCGGACTCTTGACCTCCCCGTGGTGTCCGTCCCGCCCCCGACCCTCCATGGGGTCGTCTCCCACCTTCCGAGGACCGTTCTGACCGAAAGGACTGTCGGACGAGGTGTATCGGCCGCCGGTGTCATTCCGATAGTCGTCTTGCTCCTAAAATGCCTGTGCTCCCGGAATGAAAAGAACACCCACATCTTGAACAGGAGTCTCGACAGGAACCTAAAGAATTACTAGTCAAAGGGTCTGAGCTGTAGCTGGAACTCGACGTCAAAGACTCCTTAGGGGTCTCTAAGACGGAAGTGGACACCTTTCTTCCTTCTCCTTCCTTCCCCCTCTTTCCGCGACCAGTAGGGAAGAGTCACGAAAGAGTCACGGCAGGGACTCGGGGAGCAGGTACACTGGCCCGCCGGGAACCGGCATACAGGGAGGGTACACCCTGGAGACCAAAGATAAAGACTCGGAGGAAACGGGGTCTCCCTCAAAAGCGACCGTCGAGGACTCCTAGCGATTTTACACCTTCCTCGGGTCGAAGAGACGACACACGTGTAGTCGACAAGACGATTGTCCAAACCACCTCCTCTTCCTACTCGATGATCTTCTACGAAATAAGTGACAAATTAGTCTGTTGTGAGTCTTTAGACTACTCAGTGGAAGAAGGTGTCTCCTAAAATCATTATCTAACTTCGAGGGTCCGGAACAATGTTGGTTATATACTTGAAAATGACTATTGTTAATCCTTCTTCTGTTAACAGATCCGTGAGTCTTATACCTGTACATAGAAGAAAAAAGGGAAAGTTGATATTCGTCATAGAGAACCGAGACATGTAAAACAAAAATAAAATAATAGTAATAAAAATGGTACTCCATACACCTAGACCCGAAGGGATCATCGAGTCTGTCATTTCTTAGACGGACGTTACGTCCTCTGGACCCAAGTTAGGGACCCAGCCCTTCTAGGGGACCTCTTCCCTTACCGTTGGATGAAGTCATGAGAACGGACCTCTTAGGGTACCTACCTCCTCAGACCTCCCGAATACCCCAGGGTTTCTCAGACTGTCGTGATTCGTCTGTAAGCATGTGTGTGTACCCCTTAGAATCGAGGGGTTGGTCTCCACCTTCGGAGTGGGGGACATCATAATCGTGTCTTAGAATTGGTCACCTGGTGGTCCCTTCAGGGCCGTTATATAGAATTATGTCTTAAAAGTAGTCCCGAGTCTTCCTGTACCCCCACCCGTAGGGTAGGACAAAAACTTACGCCTTCGTCACGTCCGGCTCTGTGAGGTGTCACAACCCCCTTATGTTCTTTTCGTTTAAAGACCCGGACCTCTCAGATTGAGTCAGTGAAGGTCCTTTTAGCATCCTTAGGGAAGAGAGGGGATTGGGGATGGAGCTCCGTGATAAAACGTCGGATAAGTCTCCCGACGGACAAACTACTGTGAGTGACGGGAGTGAACCTCTTCCTACTTCAAAACCACAGAACCCAGTTACTCTTCGAGAAGGGTACCCTAGGAGGGGTACTTCTTCCGAGGTGTCTCAGTGGTCCCGTGGGTAGGATTGTAAAGTAGTAACAAGGTCCCTCAGCCAAGACGACTGAAGGTTTGAGTAAGTCGGTAGCCCGAGGGACGACTCGGGTCTCGGGAGGAAGGTGACCCTGGCCTTCCGGTCGGTTGGGGGGTGCACACCTCGTGTTCAGGTACCTGTGCTTGGAGTTTCCACTGGCCTCCCTACTCACTCGCGGCCACCCCTCTGAGGCCTGGGAGCACGTCGTTCCGGAACTGGACACCCGCCTTTGCGCACTCCGAAGTCCAACCCTCCGCTACTCTTCGGTCAGGCCCGACCCTGTCCCAGTGCCCCTGTGGACCCGTAAGAGGCTCCCTTCTCCCCTGGTGTCTCTTCGGGTCCCTTCGCCGTCCTGAGGGGGGTGTGTGGAATAGAAGTTATCTCCTGTCCTCTGAACAGTCAACCGACTCGAACCGGTGGTACAACTACCCTGACCGGAGTGGTCCGTGGACCCTACGCTCTTTTTCTCGTCCATTCCTGCCCGACGACTCCCGGTCGACACTCTCCGCAGTCCGACTCGGATTTTTATATGAAGGTCTCGTAGAGACCCGGTTCCCTGTTCGATCTCCTCCTGGAAGACCCCAGTCTCCAATACTCCACTACGGTTTACACAAAGGTTCACCGACCTGACGTGTAGGAACGACTTCGCCCATGACAGTCTACTCGGACGTACAAAAACAATTTCTCCGTCGTTGGCAAACCATGGAAAGTGGTTTTACTCAACTTGGTCCTTTGTTTTTGTCCTAATCGAACTTTAATGAAAATCCAAGCCTAAAATCCGAAGTAGGACCAAAGGGGTGGTTGTTGGGGTGTTCGTCCTAATGGCAGGAAGAAACGTACATTCCTTTAGTCCCTATACTATAGACGTCGGTAGAGTCTTAATGGTACTGGATTTTCGTGCGGAAGGAAGGGAGAAGGGAGCTTTAGACGACGAGAGGGTCCCGAAGAGTGGCGGAGATGAGTCAACGTCTTTGTTTTGAGTTCCAGACAGGACCTAGTGTTGTAGAGGTGGGAGGATGCACATGACGTAGATAACCGTGGTGACGACCTGAAGGTTTTGTGTCGGTCCGGGACGAGGTTTGGGGGAATGGGCGGTGGTCCTCTTTTGTTACTAGGTTTGGGAATTCCTAAACCACACTGGGGGAGGACTCGGGGTCGGTGTGGGGAGGCTGGAAGACTAGACGGGTACCGGACCTCGGTGTGAACGACTCCTTAGGATCTTTGTATTTACAGTGGTCCCCTCCGGTGAAGGAACGGTGAGTCCAGAGTCTCAGTGTTTCTCCAGAAGGGACTGGTGGGTGCGGTTTCTGTAGAGGCGATCTAGTCGTAGCACAACTAACAAACACACAACAGACGAAGAGGCCGATCGTGCCTTGGAGGCACTCCCGACCGGGTCCTCTTGACACAGGTCACGACGCTGGACCCCCGAACCGGTCTCTTCTACGAGTCATTTCAACAAGTTACGCACGCACTCCGAGTGTCTCGACTGCAATGTACAGGCTTCAGTGTGTCGACCATTTCCGTGCCGTCCTACACTTTGGCATAGAAGAACCGTGGTTCAGGTGTCAGAGTTCGTAAATGAGTGTCTTCTCTAGAAATGTTTCGGAGCTAAGACACGGTCTGTGCCACGGTTCCACGACCTCCATATCTCGACTTTCCTGTGGTAGGGGTGGGAGGTCTTCCTGTTCTTTTGGTCTGACCTGATAAGGTTTGTGATTCGTCCCGTCTTGCTCCCACTAGTGGTTGATCCACGACGGAAAATGGTGGTGGGTGGGGGGTCATTCAGTCGGTCCAGTGTGTCTGAAGACTGGAGTCAAAGGGGACCTCTTCCCTTACCGATGGGTGAGGTCATAAGAACGGACCTCTTCGGGTCCCTGTGTCCTCGGACCGCCCAATATCAGGGATCCCAGTGTTTCTTATTCTGTACTGGCTCGTTGATTGTGAAAGTGAAAAAAGGCAACTGGTGAATAGAAAATTTTGATAAAATTAAATAAATAAACCGACGTGGTCCGTAATCAACGCCATACACCCTAGAAAGTCGGACGCCCTATAAAATCAACGTCGTACTCTTGCGAATCAACGCCGTCCGCCCTGGATCAAGGAACTGGTCCCTAACTGCAACCTTTATCCTCACGTCTCAGAATCGGTGACCTGATGCTCCCTTCAGGGGGTGGTCGCTGAAGTCATGTAAGGAAGACGGTAGTGACTAGTGGTAGTAAAGATTGGTAGTCGTCGTGCTGGTGATGTTGGTGGGGGGTGGTGTTGGTAGTGGTGGTAGTAGTGCCGTCAACTATGAACAGTTTTGAGAGACATTAAAAAAACCAAACCGGGAACCGAGGAACTATTTCGAGGGTTAGTCCGCTGTCAATAATAACTAGTTCCCTACCCGAACGACCTCACCTCGACTCTACGTCCATTCCTACCTCGTCCTCTCGTCCACCCTGTCATGTCCTAGGGAACAAAATCCCCCTAGAGAACAAAAAGAGTTTTTCTCAGTTCTGCTATTCGTCTAAGTTCGGGGAAGGAGGAGGGGATCTGTGAGACCTAGAAGTAGGACCAGTAGTAGTGGACCACCATTCTACCACAGAAGGGGTGAGAGAACCTTAGACACAGAAAACCCCGTTTCTACATGTTTCATCTTTACTACGATAGTTATTTCACCTCAGTCAAGAACCTTGTTTTCCATAATTTCTTTCGACCTCAAAACGGACATGATGGAACAATCCATCTTCTTACGTGTTGTCAGACACTTGGCACTTGAAGGTCTACAATTTGTCCTAAATCTTTTCCGTCTCCTTGGTCTCTAGTTCAACGGTTGTAGGTGACCTAGTAACTTTTTCGTTCTCACAAGGTCTTTTTGTAGATGAAGACGAAATAACTGATACGGTTTCGGAAACTGACACACCTAGTGTTGTTTGACCTTTTAAGAAGTTCTCTACCCCTATGGTCTGGTGGACTGGACGGAGGACTCTTTAGACATACGTCCAGTTCTTCGTTGTCAATCTTGACCTGTACCTGGTTGTCTGACCAAGGTTTATCCCTTTTCTCATGAAATTCCGACATATAACAGTGGGACGAATAAATTGAATGTACGTCTCATGTAGTACGCTTCACGACCCGATCTACTTTGTGTCCGACCTTAGTTCTAACGACCTTCTTTATAGTTATTAGAGTCTATACGTCTACTGTAGTGGGAATACCGTCTTTGTCTTCTTGCTTTCTCGGAGAACTACTTTCACTTTCTCCTGTCACTTTTTCGACCGAATTTCGTTGTAAGTCTTTTGCTTCTAATACTGTAGACCAGGGTAGTGAAGTACCGTTTATCTACCCCTTTGTTACCTTTGTCACTATCTGGGATAAAACCCCCCCGAGGTTTTAGTGACGTCTACCACTGACGTCGGTACTTTAATTTTCTGCGAATGAGGAACCTTCTTTTCAATACTGGTTGGATCTGTCGTATAATTGTTCGTCTCTGTAATGAAACGGTTGTTTACAGTCAGATTAGTTTCGATACCAAAAAGGTCATCAGTACATTCCTACACTCTCAACCTGATAGTTCTTTCGACTCACGGTTTCTTAACTACCAAAACTTGACACCACAACCTCTTCTGAGAACTCTCAGGGAACCTGACGTTCCTCTAGGTTGGTCAGGTAGGATTTCCTCTAGTCAGAACTTATAAATAACCTCCCTGAATACAACTTCGACTTTAAGGCTATGAAACCGGTGGACTACACTTCTTGACTGAGTGACCTTTTCTAGGACTACGATCCTTTCTGACTCCCGTCCTCTTCCCCTGTTATCTCCTACTCTACCAACTTATCGTAGTGACTGAGTTACCTGTACTCAAACTCGTTCGAGGTCCTCAACCACTATCTGTCCCTTCGGACCACACGATGCCAAGTACCCCAGTGTTTCTCAACGTGTGCTGACTCGCGGACTTTACTTGACTTGACTTGACTTACGTGTACTGCCACTCTACCACCCACACGAGACGGGCCGTACAAATTCTGCATACGCGAGTAGATGTGAGGAGTAGATGACTGAGGAGGTCAGGAACCAAAAGCCTACCCCTGTAACTCAGTCTCGTCACTCAGTCAACGGGTTTCGGTGTGACAACCACAACTGGACTCTAAACCCAGTGACCCAGAGTTGACCACCTCGAGAACTGGAGACGCCTGTTGACTGTTCCAGACCTTGTAAAACCCCAACAGTTTAAACCCCCTACGATTCCTGTAGATGACCCATCTCCGGTCCTTCACAATTGTAGGATATGACGTGTCTTGTCAGGGGGTGCTGTCTTTTACTGGGTCGGGGTTTACAGTGATCGTAACTCCAACTCCAGTTTTAAGTGTTGAGTCGGAGTTACACCCACTTGACCAGACTCACGGTGGGCACCGAAATGTCTTCGACTGGGTCAATAAAGTGACTCGAAAAGTCAACTTGAAGTCTCCTACACCCGAGGTTCCGATTGTTGAGAGGTAAGAGTGCATCCCGTCTGGGTCCCGAGAGGGGTCTGGAGTGTAAGACGATTACGACGTGAAATGTGGAGGGTCGTCGAAGAGTCTACGTGAGGTGCGTCCCCAGGGGTAGGACAGAGCGACTGGACTGCCTGTCCCGGAACACGACCGTTCTCCGACGGTGGAGGTCTACACGGTGGGTTCGTCAGAGTGAATGAGGGAGTGTATTGGGACGTCACCGTCTACCTTGATACGGGTAAAGTGTCTGCTCCTTTCGTTCCCACCCCCGTATCAGTAGACAACTTGAACCTACGTACCGAGTCCCAAGAAAGGATATAGGGCCCGCCGGAGTCTTGAGGGAAAAGGTAAACACTTTAAAAACTTCCGTAGTTGTGTCAGAGACCAAAAAGTTCAGTCCTCCCACCAGTGGTCTTGGGAGTCCGTCCTCCCACCATTGGTCTTGGGAAAGAGATGTAGGACTGCAGTGGGAGTAGGACAGCGATGAGACTGGACGGTGACTTACGTTTGTGTCACCGACTCTGTGAGCCCCGTCGTGCGACCCCGACCTTCGAAGAGGGAGAAGATTAACTGAAGTTTCCAAACCCTCACACAAGAATAACAGTTTGATAAATTTAAAATGACAGACCATCCCGAGGACAAAACAGATTTAAGCGAAAATGAAAGGGTCTTTGTTTGTGTAGTAAGTGAACTCCTTTCGTTTTAATGTAAACGAACGGAAGAAATAAGGGGGACTACTTAAAAATTCAACATGTTTGTCTTATGTTTTTGTAAAAGAGTCGTTTTTTTGAGGTTTTTTGGTAGACCCGTTTGCGCTGGGTCCAGCGAAGCTGAGGTAAGGTAGGGGAGGAACACCACTGGAAAACCCATATTTGTGTGGACCATGTCAAAGGTACACGTCTGAATGTGGGATCAAATATGTAACGAGTTGGCAAACGAAAAAGGTGGGTTGTCATATGGAACTTCTAGAAAGATGTAGTTACGTAGGTGGAATCAAGTCTTAAGACGTAGGATGAAGAACGAAAATCTCTGTTTCGATGTTATTTGTGGAAACGGTTGTAGACACGTTTACACATCTGGGATTCCGTCGACGGACGTCCATTGACCGAACGAACGTCCTACGACTCGTAAATTGTAAAAGTGCGTTTGCCGATTTGACGTAAAGTTTTTGGGTAAACGTGAGTGTTGACACTCGCTACTTGGGTCCTCAGGACTGGAGACACAACCTCGGTTCAGGACTGAAGTGGTTAATTTAAACGGGTAGCCTCTCCGTTCGCCTCGAAACGTCGAGTAAAAACCGATGATTACTCCACAATGATTGTAGAGAAGTTCCCATAGGACCGTTAAGGGTCAGGGAGAAGTCATTTTGTCGGAAAATTTTTAGGAGAGGGGTAAATTTGTAAAACCAACGAAAATGAATTAGTACCCACCATCCCAAACGGAAAATTTGTACAATTAAGACAAGAATCGAAACGACCCCTGTGAAAGACACTGTGTCTGTTGAACCGTCCGGAACCGAGGGTCACACACATACACACAGAGTCCCCCGGGAGGAAGGGGACGAGAAGGACCCCATTCTCCACCCTGGTTTGGTAATCCGTGGAGGTCAAAAACAGTCAAAGACTACTAAATAAGTCGTGATTATTCCTCAAAACGACCGTCAAGGAGTTTGGTTTTAAGTCACCCCCGTCCTCCGTATTTGGACTGACTCCCCGTCCTAGGACTTCGAGGAAGCGGGATCTCCACCCCCAGGTCGTTTCAGGGACCCTGTAACCAAAGGAGAAGAGGGGTGGAGGGGGGTTTGGTGGGGGGTTCGGGGAGGGCGTGTACAAAGTAGTCGAGGGTCGCAGAAATGGACTCCGGCACCTGCGTCCGGCCCCCTGTCGACGACCAGTTTGTCGGAGACGTCTCTGAGGTCTCATCCCTCCCGGGCCTACTGAAGTGACCCCGCCCTCTGTCCTACTTCCGACTCGCAATCACTCCTGGTCGTGCCGTAGCGCGTGTGTCCGAGGTCGACCTGTGCGCCACACGAGTGTACGTGAGACCGTCTCCTGTTCGGGTCCGTTTCTAGGTCCGGACGGTCTCGGGGGGTGAGGACGGACCCGGGGTGGTCCTGGTGTGCCCTCGGCACTACGCCATTAGACTAAGTGGAGACAAATCGACATGAGCTGACGCATTCGGACATCTTTGAGACTTAGATCGTTGGGTTTACTGAATCTTTATTGAATCATTAGGTACCGGGGGTTGAACTCACAAATATTCTTAGTGTGGGAGTGACTCACAATTTTTACGTTTGCAGACCCGGGGTTAGACTAAACCAGACCTTAGACGTAAAAGCAAAACGCGGGGTCCCAGAAAGTCACCCCCGTCAGACACGAAAGACCAAGTTTAGGGGAGGATCGTCGACTCCACCTGCGGGGTCCCTCCAGACAGAAACAGACTGAGTTACTGTTATGATCCTGAACTAACTAAGAAACAAGAGTAGAGTAGAAGATAAAAGGGTAACGAAACCTGCCCCACTCGTCTGTTAAAACTCAAGATAAAAAGTAGATAATAAAGTAGTTTTTGACAAGCGCAAAAAATATGTAAATTGTAAGAATCACCGAAGGTTTATAAGATAGTTCATTTACACGGTTTTAGTTAACGATCTATAAACGCAATAAAACTCTAAAACCATTGATATTCATTTCCGACGACACTTGTCGAAACAAGTATAGTGAAAAGAAATAAAATAAAAAGTTGAATTTTTCAATAAAAATTAACCTCCTATTAACGAAATGTTATAACACAACCAAAGACGGTGTATAGTTGTATCTAGTCCGCAGCCATACATATACAGGGGAGGGAGAACTTGGAGGGAGGGTGGAGGGTGGGGTAGGGTGGGGAGCGTGTCTCGGGACCTAAACTCGAGGGACACCGTGTGTCGCTTAAAAGTGCCCGACAGGTTAACATGTAAGTCACTACGCATACGAAGGGACTACGAGAGAGGTGAGCGGGGGGCGGAGGAAGGGAGTAACACAGGTGTTCGGAGAAGTGCAGACGCAGAGGCGACGACGGGACGTCTATCCAAGGAGTTATGGTCGAAAGGTCTAAGGTATGTGTGCACAAGTATAAACAGAAAGAGAAAGACTGAATGAAGTCAGCCATGTTATCCGAGACCCAAATAGGTGGAGCAATCTGGACTCAGTTTCGCCAAGGAAAAACACCGACTCATTATAAGGTGACACAGATACATGGTTTTGCAGAAATAGGTAAGTAGAGAGCTACTTGTAGATCCCACGAAGGTACAGGAGCGATAAAGAAGAAATGAATAAAAGTTGATGTCAAAGTTCGGTTGGTCTCTACTACCGAGACCTAACTATAACGATTCGGGAACTCACTACCACCGGAACCCGTGATAAGGTCGGACGAGTAGTAGACACGATAAACTTAAGACATCAAGAGATGGGAGTGAGAAAGTCACCTACATTGTCACGTAGAGTTATGACTACCTAACTAAACGTGTAGAAATTGAAGATTACGGATTCACAAAAAGACACACCAACCAAAAATGATATAAAGAGAGGGATCTTTAAAGTACAGGTAACAGCCAGAAGCCCACCCTTAAAACAACAATAAAAATATGTAACCGTATTTGAGAAATGAATAACGGAACTAAAAATAAATTAGATACACAACACCTAAAAAGGGGGAGTAAGACAACAAAAGTGGGATCCATCCTATCTAAAATAATATTTTACGAAATATCAAAACATAACGAGATAAAAAGTAGAAAAGAAACATTTACAAAAACCGAATGGAATCAATTTTTAAACAGTAGCCATAAATAAACACTCGTTAATCAACGAGTAAATTTAGTCAAAGGGTGAGAAAATTTTCGATACAATATTTATTCCAAAACCTCCCAATAACAGTATAGAAAAATTAAGGAATGAAGTTGACTTTAAAAAAAATTTTATACACCACCTTTATTCAAGTGGAAAAAGGTATAACGATAAGTCACAGTGAGTTGACGTGAACGAGAAAAAAAGGGTCTCAAGAAAACTTGATCAAGGAACGTGTTCGGGTAGAGTCTATACTATCTTAAAGAACGGTCTTAGACATAGTGAGTAAGTTGTTTTTGAGACCTCGAGGAGTACATGATCCGTTACGGTACAAGTGTGTGACTGTGTAGAGTGACAACGTTCCTACCACAACGTCGGATGACTGAAACTAGCCATTAGGACCCCTGAGGAGACCCTCGGTTCCTACCCCACCCCCCTCCATTGACCGGGTCCCTTTTCCATCCTTCTCGACCCGTCTGTCTCAAGAACCAAAGATAGGGTGGAGGTGGTCTCGACGAGTCCAGTGTACCACCATACGGTAAATTTGATAGTGAAGTAATTTCTTAAGATCCGGTTTTTTTTTTTTTTTCTTAAGATTTCGTGATTAAGTCCTGTACAAAATTGTAGTTTGTCTAGAGGGAGTGACGAGAGAAAAAATTTTTACCGTAAAATTTTTGTGTGTTCATGTATATGTGTTTGACTTAGAAATCTTAAAAGATTCTTATTACGACAATAAGAGACATAAAGGTTGAACCCATTTTAAAACTATTTAGACCGAAAGTCTGTACAGACCTCTACAACCAATCCCGGTCTTACTGGTTACTGTGTCTTCCTGAACTCGACTTTCTGAACTCGTGACTAGAATGCTATGTCTTTCCTAAACAGGTTCCTTCAATGGTAGTCGTCCCAGGGACTCTGAGTCGAACAGACAAAGTCCAGTGGTCGAGTTCCCTTCTATTCCTCATTTCTAACCCGGGTGAAACCAGAGACTTTCACTTTCAGTGAGTCAACGCAGACTAAGAAACTCTGGGGTTCCTGATATGTCAGGTATCTTAGGAGGTCCGGTCTTACGACCTCACCCGTCGGAAAGGGAAGAGGTCCCCTAGAAGGGTTGGGTCCCTAGCTTGGGTCCAGAGGACGTAACGTCCACCTAAGAAATGGTGGACTCGATGGTCCCTTCGGGGGAACCAGAGTCTCTCTACCAGTCAAAGGGGTTCTAAGGGTAAGTCAAAGGTCGATCTTGTAGGTTGTAAGAGAGTCAAGTCTAGACGCCTGAGTCTTTCTTACAAGACTTGGAAGTAACAAAAGAATTAAAAAAGAAAAGGTTTAAAATCGAAGAAAAACGAAATCGTTTTTAAAGAGTACGTCAAAGAAAAAGAAAACAATTTTACAAATTACCTTGCTAAAATTACAAACGGACAGTTCACATTGACCAAAATATAAACTGTGTATAACGTAATAATTCCTCCATAGGGAGATAAGGAAAAATTTTTCACTAAAAATTTTTAATCTTTAATGAAAATAGTCCAAATAATCCTGTAGATATGTTTGTTAAAGAAATAAAAATTGGATGATGTAACCTTCCTGACTACGACTCCGACTTTGAGGTTATGAAACCGGTGGAGTACACTTCTCGACTGAGTAACCTTTTCTGGGACTACGACCTTCCCTAATCCCCGTCCTCCTCTTCCCCTGCTGTCTCCTACTCCACCGACCTACCGTAGGGGCTGAGTTACGTGTACTCAAACCCACTTGAGTCCCTCAACCACTACCTGTCCCTCCGGACCGCACGACGCTAAGTACCCCAGTGTTTCTCAGTCTGTGCTGACTCGCTGACTTGACTTGACTTGACTTGGATGACGATTAATGTCACAAAATACAACTGAGCGAAAACCTTACTAAAGAATCTATTTTGGATGTAAAAAGTATGGTGATTTAATATAAACGATCTTATAATGACTGTACAATATATGAATGTAATTATTCACTTTGACCTATATCAAATAATAAAATCCGATAATAGAACTAATCCAAAGACCTAACCTTAACATGAAAAGAACGTATAACTTAATCCACTAAAAACAGTAAGGACTTATTACATATTTAATGCCAATAAGAAGGAACAAATTTCAAGTTTCATCCCGTACGTGTCATTAAAAATACAAAGTATAAAGTGTAATTTATAAATAATGTAAATTAATATTAAACTTCTAAACGTTGATACATTAACATAAGAAATACTGAACATTTAGAAACTACGTTTAATAATCTAGAGGATGTAAAGATTAAAATTTTTAAAGGAACTGAAAAAAGGATTAATAATAAAAATTTTTAATAAAGGGGGAACGAGAAAATGAAAGGTCAACAACAATGATAAGTAAGTGAATTGTCTCTAAAGAATTTCTGAAACAAACCAAGTGATGACATAGAGATCGGGGACCTTGTCATAGACCGAGAACCATCGCACACAGTTAAGCCAGCATATACTGAGAAACGTTGGGATAGCTGGTATCGGGTGGTCCGAGGAGACAGGTACCCTAAGAGGTTCGTCCTCGGGACGTCATCCAACGGTACGAGAGGAGGTCCCCTAGAATGGTTGGGTCCTTAGCTTGGGTTCAGAGACACAGAGGACGTAACCGTCCACTCAAGAAATGGTGATCGCGGTGGACCCTTCGGGTCCGAGTATCAACCGTGTGTGAGTTAGAAGTAAGTGTTTATAACTTGTCTAATGGCGAAGGTCATGAAACGAACTGACGCCGTTATAGACACGTTAGTCCTATACCGGGTACTACGGAAGTCCTCTGACTGTCGGACCTAATTCAAACATACAAAGTGAATAATAAGATGGGGTGGGGCAAAGACATTGTCTCGTAAATTTAGAAACCGAAAAGGAGGTCATCACAAAGCCGACGTAGTGGACCTCGAGACTATATGTCTCCGAACTAAGGAGACCCAAAGGTTTGGAGAGGGTCCGTCCGATAGTAACGTACTTCACGGAAGGAATTAAGGTGACACTAAATCCTCTACCAGATTTTCGTGGGTCTACCAACACCGATCAAAACAATAGAGATAAAAGTAGTAGTAAGACGCAAGACCCTTGTGTCTTACCTGTGAAGACAAAACCCACATAAGTATAGGTCGACGAGTCATCCGACGACCCAAGAATAAAAATCCTAGTGGTCGTGTGATTGTAAAGACCTTTTTTTAAGAACCTTTGAAAAACTTCCCTTCCGTACACTAATCATGTAAAAATGGTTAAAAAAATTTAGTCGCTTCTGAGGAATCCGAAAACTTCCTATAGATACAACTCAATTAGGGTTCCTCTTTAGTCATCAGAAGAACCTCTACGACGAAGTCGTAAAAATAGTACAGTAGTTTCTCATACTTATTATAATTCATAGTATTAAAACTTTTCATTACCACGATAAGCATTAATGAAAGACTTAAGTAGAAACGAACACCGAAACTTCTAACATTTTTCTCCAATGTCATGAGGACAAACCAACAAGACACTGACCTAGTAATATTCCGAAGAGTTATGGACCTAAATCGAGGAAATATTCGGACTTTTGAAAAAAATTTTTTATATAAATCAACAGTCTATTCGTAGTAAAAAAGGGACGAAGAACCTCTCGGACGGGATGGTCGATATTCAACTGAGAGATACGGGAGAAAGGTCTAATAACAAAAAAATTGGTGTGTAAGAAACGTCCACGAATAGATCAGGAGGGAACAATATATACACACACACACACACACACACACACACACATACGAAGGGACTGTGACGACACAAAACACTAAACAAAATATTTAAACGAAACTCTTGACACCCAAATAAAATACCGGAGGTTTCTTCGTCAATATTACTACTACATAAAAACAGACCAACCAACCAAAGAAATAATTTTAGGAATGAATTGACTATTTTGTGGGAGAGGGTGTGAAACTGGACAATAAAATTTTAGGATGAATATTAAGGAGAACAAAGAGGTAAAGTCCTCAATGGTTCATAAAGGTCTGAGACCTCTGAATTGAAAAACAAGAGAAAGAGACGTTTTCAAAGACAGACCAAGATCTACCAGATTGAATCCCAATGTTTAGAGGGATCTCGGAAACACAACGACTCCGAGAAAGTCAACGCCCGTTACTGTAACGGTACTGTAAAAACGCCCCCTCCGAGGACGTGACAAAGAGTGAGGAACCAAGAGACACTGAAAGGGTAGGAGTGGGGCCACAGACACAACCCGGCCCACCAGACTCGTCTGTTTGGACGATGGAAACCGAGGTAGGAGTCGGGGGCCAAGGTCCAGGAAGAGGAGGTGGGTGGAGAGTCATAGACGGGGACGGGAGAAGGGGAGGCACACGTGAGGGGCGACGCTCCTGGATGGGGTACACAGAGGGTCGAAGTTCACGGGTGACGTACGGATACTGAGGGTCTACATATATGGGAATTGGGACTCCAGAGGACCCTAGACCCTAGATTGAAGACCTTGATTTAGGAATTAACTACCGAGGCGGGTGTCCTATAGATTATCGTGAAGTTCGGTTACCGTCAAGTCTGTTTCTACTAGGAGGAGTTGGGAAAGGAGGAACTGAAAGGGGTAGACTCATTGACCGTAGTGGGTGGTGAGTCGAAGAACGTGACTTTTAGATCCCTAGTGGGAACTAACTGGAAGGGGACTGGGATGTAGGTAGACGGTCGAGGTGGTTAGGTGAGGGCGGGTCCCGTGTGGTCGGGAGTCGCGGGTGTAAGAGGGTTGGTAGTCCAGTAAATTGATTATAGATAGTCGACAAGGACATACGGTCTGTGACAGGTTTGGGTCCTGAGTCGTCTTACGTTTCGTTTAGGGACGGAGGAGACTGAAGGAAAGAACACCCGGTCGGAATGTAGTACGTCGAGGGTCGACAGACGACGAAAACCACACGGAGGATTCTAGGTCGGAGGTTTCGGGACTGAGTCCAATGTCTCGGTACGACTTTTAGAGGTGGACCGGAACCCTCCGGACGCACTACACCAAGGACGGTCACAACGGTCTATCGTGTGCCCACCAACAACAAATCAGCGAGTCAGCACAGACTAAGAAACGCTGGGGTACCTGACATCGGGAGGTCCGAGGAGACGGGTACCCTAAAGGGTCCGTTCTCATGATCTTACCCAACGATAAAGAAGGAGGTCCCCTATAAGAGGTTGGTCCCCAACTTGGACGTAGAGAACGTTGAGGACGTGACCGTCTACCTAAGAATGGTATCACGGTAGACCAAGGAGTCTAAAAGATTTTAACGTAGGGATTAACGTAGAGGTTCGGACTGAGAGTGAAACGGATACTTCGCTTCTGTTTGTTCACCTCCATGTCCTAAATCTTGTAGTGTCGTAGAGATGAAGATTGAGCTTCAATTGAGAGGTCATTTATTTCCTCATCTTTGGATCTCTCGATCGGCTCAACTCCTTCGACGACCGTGGCGTTCCCACTCCACTGATCTAAGACCCTTTCGGGCCGCTCGTGTCGTCACAACCCGTCTCCACGACTCACCGATGTACTTCGAATACCTCTGTGACTTTCCATGCCGGGGAGGACCTGTTCCTTCGTCGTTTCCTGTCCTAGAGGTGACCTCGTCTTTATAATTCGAACGATGGTCGGTAGTACTTTAGCACGAAGAATTTTTCCTTCACGGCACGCACACAAAGGATCATTAATTGTTAAATATTGTTGTCGTAGTATACCTCTTTATCGAAAGGCACCTTTAGATGTTTTTACTACCGAGACCCAGGTTTCCGACTTTGACGTAATCAACTTTCGGTTAAGTAACTTTACTTTGGACTGACCCGTTAAACTACTCACGAGTTAAACAGTTTCTTTAATAAACGACTTACGTGGTTTACATGACTAACACGAAAATTCTCGGAAATTTTCCTTCCAAGTTAAACTAATGACTACTACTTTCTAAGAAAAAACGTATAATTGATTCACTTCTATCTATCCCGTGGTCTCTTTGACTGTTTTCTTAAAACTTTGACTACAAATACATTATTTTGTGTCTCATCTCCGACTATTTTGGAGTGGGGGTACTTTACGATAAAAAGGTTGTTTTTACGACTGGAAAGTAAACGGTACCCTAACAAAACCCAGAAACATTAAAGAAAGTCTACGAAATTTTACAATAACAGTTAAAAAAGTTCATAAATTTCATTAAAAAAACAGTTAAGAAGTCTATCGTATAGTCAGAATTAAAACAAGGGTTATTAATTCTATAAAAACAAAAACAATTAACTCAGACTGAGAAACATTGGGGGTACCTACCGTCGTACGGTCCGAAGGGACAGGAAGTGACAATTAAAATTACCATTACTTTAATTTTGTTCCTTTCCTTAACCTTAAAAATGGTTAGGCAGGAAGTTACTTAAGTAAGCGTCTTGTGACCGTAAAACCACTTAGCCGAGTGAATTTTTTGGACGGTGGTGACGTTAGAACCCGGTAGTGGTGGGTGTGTTATTTCCCGACTGAAATTAAATAGAGGGGAACCACTGGAATACACGAATAGTTTACACGACCGACGTCGTTCTTCCTGTTCTTCGTCGCTTTCGGAATTGGTGACGTAGGACTCGTTCACACCTTCCCGACCGCCACATGAAGGCGGGTGGGGAAGGGTACCGTTGACCGGAGTTTAATTGAAAGAAAGAAAGATAAAAAAAATTTGCGTCGGTGGTGGTTCAAGTTTATGGTACTTTTGTTTTGGAGGTCGTTGGTGTCTAAAGATTCAGGATGGCTGACGAGTTAATAGGGTTCACCGTCGACCCGGTTCACGCCCCGAGTGGGATTACTCGACCAAGGACCAGGCGACAGGCGGGGGGAGGGTGGGGGTGACCCGTCGATAATGGGTATCTCAAGAAACGTCTCCTCGCGCCAGTCAAAGAAGTCCACTCCCTCTGACGACCTCGGGCTGAACTGCTTTAGTCTCAGGTCCCTCTCGACTCACGAATTTATTAGAACCTAACGAAAGTCTACGAGAAGACCTTAGGACTCCCCTATTTTCATCTTTACTGTTGTACCAAAAAAGTCAAGGAAATCGGTATCTGTGGTTGTCATTGTCCATCTTCTTCTTTAGATATAAGAGTCTCGGACGTCGACTCTGTGGTCGGAGGTCCTCTTGGCAAAGGACTTGGACCTGTCCGAGGGACCCAGAGTCACTTCCCTACCTCTTGTCCAGTCTGTGTGTATTTCCCGGGTATGTCGTCCGAGGGAGAATTGGGTGGGTATTTCCGAAAAGACCGTGCACCTTCCCTCGGTATGAGATGACCGACCCCTATCCTTAGAAATAGGAAACTGTTCCTCTGTCTTCTCGAGACTTTTACATGTCTCCTGAACGAAAGGACGAAGGAGATAAGGATTTCTGTCTTAGATTCCCGACTCCCTACGAGGTCAGATCTCTTCCGTTTATCGAGGTCGAGTGTCTGGTTAAGGGTTCAAGTACCGGTTTCCGGTGAACCTCGAGACACAGCTCCCCCAAGGGTCAGTAGACTCCGAGACTTCCCCTTCAGAGACACTACTCGCTACCCCGACCCCCGTACCATCACTATCGGATCCGCGACCCGAGGTTGGGGACGAGGGTCAGCCCAAGTCAGGGAAAGTCGAAGACCTACTTCGTGCACCCGGACTCAGTCCTGGATAGGAACGTGTCCTGTCGGGTCGTCTCCGTCTCGGGTCCGGAGTAGCGTGGTCCCGGTGGGGGCTCCGACTAGTGTGGAGATGCAAGGTAGAGGGTCGTGGCCAAAAAAAAAGACCTATTAAAAATTTGTAACTTAAAAACAAGGATATTATTACTTGTAACATTAGTCTCGTTCATACGAGACTTGCATGGTATGACCATGAGACAAATGGTAAAGTACAAGTAAAAGGAAAAAATTTTTTAGAAATATACAAATAGACCGGTGCGGTCCAGAAGCAACGTCGTGAGTCCTAGAAGTGCAAACCGCACACTCGAGAATCCACGTCTTACACCCCAGATCGAGGGACTGGTCCCTAGCTTGGGCCCGGGAGACGTAACCATCGTGTATCAGAATCGGTGACCTCGTGGTCCCTTCAGGGCGTAGAAGAGGAAATTAGGAGTTTAGTTACAATACTCCGTCTGTAATGATAATAAGGATAAGGTGTTTGTTCCTTTAACCCACCCCACCCCCTCCCCGAATTCCTGCAGCTAAATGTTCACACTTTTTTAAGTACGTCCGGAATTTATCGACACGAGGTCGGAACTGTACGTTAGTTCCACTCTGATCTCCAATACCAAAAAACAAAAAACAAAAAAAAAAGACATCCTAGGACCTTTCTTGCTTTCCAGCAACGAGAATTCTAACTTTTCTACATCTAATCGGTAAAACTGAATAAACTTCAATCATTGATAAGTGTATGGTCAGAAGTATTATAAATTCAAATTAGATATGAGTAAGACACAGAATTCGGTCAAAGACGGAGTCAGACCAAATGATTTTTCCTGTTTAGAGAGGATATCGTAATTCTGAAATTGTCAAAAGTACGGACAACTGAACATTGAAACTCTAGTAGCCATAAACGAAATCCTTCAATACAGACAATTTGTACAACAGCTTTTCACAACTGTATTTCTACATCTGAGACAAATAGTCTCTTTCAACTAAAATTGAGTCATCAGCCCGAAGGGAGTATCGAGTCAACCATTTCTTAGACAGACGTCACGTCCTCTGAACCCAAGCTAAGGACCCAGCCCTTCTAGGGGACCTCTTCCTTTACCGTTACGTGAGGTCATAAGAACGGACCTCTTAGGGTACCTGTCTCCTCGGACCGTCCGATGTCAGGTACCCCAGTGTTCTCAGCCTGTGCTGAATCACTGATTTGGTGTTTGGTTTGGAACATAATTGATACTAGGTTGACTAATATAGATTAATCGAACGTGTTTTCTGACACGTCAAACAGAATATTAATTCTTATTAGATTTCTGTCAAGAGACACATGTTTCCAAAAAGTGTTCGTTGTATCTAAGTGAACGTTGGTGCTCCGTCTTAGAATCAAAAAGTACGGGTCTTCTCTTGACTCCCGTCCGTGGTACCAGGGAGGCCACACAAGGTGGACGTGTCCGGGTAGAGATTCGTCTTCAAAATCCGTTCAAGGTTCCGACAGACAATTGACTCTTCGGTATGGTTTCTCCCGAAGGATCGACCAAGACACCATTTCTTAGACGGACGTTACGTCCTCTGTAATCTAGCTAAGGACTCGACCCTCCTATGGGACCTCTTCCTGTACCGTTGGGTGAGGTCATAAAAGCGGACCCTTTCGAGTTCCTGTCTCCTCGGACTTCCAGATGTCGGGTGCGTCTGGCAGGGTTTTCTCAGTGTTTTCTCAGCTTGTACTCAATCGTTGATTTGTCGTTGTTGTGTAGTATCTCCCGGTGGAGGACCCGAGTGATCGGGGGTCGACCGGGGTGGCGGGGTAGAGTCCTCGACGGACCTCCGAGCCGACTTGTGAAGCAGGACGGGGTGACCCGGGACCCAGGGAATTCTTCTGTACAGGGATCTCTCCTCCTTGACTATTCCTCTATGTCGATTCTCTTGCGTACCTTCTCAGTCCTCCTCGACCCGTCGTCCCCGTGGTAACTCGTAGAAACGGATAAAGGAGTCCCTGACGTGACGTAAACCGTGGATTTTGGAGGTTCTTTATCTCGGAGTTCCTTTGATTTTGTTACCCGAGATGTACCTGAGAAAATTATTCATAAACAATACGTCTTTGTGTATAGTCCTACTAGTACTATTACTTAGTTGTATAAGTCTCGTATAAATCGAAGAACCATTTGTCTTGCTCCTTAAGGTCCTCCCACGTCTCTAATATCGGACCATCCGGACCTCTTGATCTCCTATACAGTTCCACCTTTATCCTTTTGGGGTCCATAGAATCGTTGGTCACCGAACACGCAAGGAAGTCCGGAAGGGAAACATAAAACGGTTTAGTCTACCGTCCCCTCGTCGGGACCCACAGTATTTACTTCGAAAGTTCAACCTCTACAACGTACTCGGGACGGTTATCGTATCATAAACCCCCCTGAAAAAGAGTATTCCTTTGTTTTTTTACAAAACTTTACTAATTACGCACCTTTACTGACACACGATTAAGAAAGTGACTTGTGTCTAGATCCTCGAAACTGAGCTTCGTCCACTGTATGAACCACAACCCCTGTGTCAAGGGGAGTATCTCTCAGAAGGGACGCCTTCGGTAGGAAACCGGACACGATTTCAGTCCCGGAGACTGACCGTTTTATTGGTTGTAGCAAGGGTCCGTTATGACGGTGGAGCGTAGTAGGTCGGACTTGGATGGTTCCCCCGTTTCCTCGACACCCTGGAGTTGACTGTACCTGCTCAGACCACGGTGGGTACCCCGGTCTAGGACTCTTGGGACCTAGTCCCGTTCACTTTGTTTGACCACTTTCCAAACGTAGAGTATGGAAGGTGTCCGAAGGGACCACCGAGTCTACCATTTCTTAGACGGACGTTACGTCCTCTGGACCTAAACTAGGGACCCAGCCCTTCTAGGGGACCTCCTCCCGTACCGTTGGGTGAGACCGTAAGAACGGACCTCTTAGGGTACCTGTCTCCTCGGACCGCCCGATGTCAGATACCCCAGCGTTTCTCAACCTGTACTGACTTGTGAAAGGTGAAAGGTATTGTGAAAGGTGGCGTTTCTTTCCTCGTCATGGGACACGTCTGGAGTGTCAAGTGTGGTGGGTACCTGACAACGAGACCGGGTAGAGGACCACTGTTCCTACCACCGGTGGAAACGTGCTCCGGGTCTCGTCCAGGTCCGACGTCACGTCCGTAGAGGCGACGACCCTGGTAGACTTAGTCCCTCTCCACAAACCCTACCCTTATCTACAGTACACTTAAGTACCCTCCGGGGCCGGTCCCTTAGTGTCGGATCCGGGGCCTCAGACCTCGTCCGGGTACGGTAAACGTCGTCTCTTAGCAGGTAGTGAGGTCTTAGTCGAGGACGGGACCCCGGACCACCTGTGCCTCGTAGACCCGTCCCGGCAAGTCACGGGTGAGCCAGTCTCGGTGGGACTCTTGATCTCTGGGTGGTAACCCTCCGGTCACCCGAGGTACTATGGGACAGGACCCCACCTTCCCCGTGGGGGTCCTCCCTTCGTGTCCCACTCGACGGACCCACAGCACCCCGGGCGGTCCACTCTGAGTGGGTGACCACAGGTACCGGACGTCAGCGACCTTGTCACAGAGACTCTCCGAGCCGGCCGACTGGAGCCGTCGAGCTCCCTAGAGGTACCTTCGTCCCCGGAGGAATCGGAGCGTACCGGGGCGTCTATTTCCCTACTACAAAGACCCACCGTTGAGCCCACCTCTGTACCGGGGAAGATGGGTTCTGTTCTCGTCCTCTCGGCAGACCCGGCTCACATGGGAGGGAGTCGTAGAGGTGGGAGGGTGCGGGAGACAACCACTAGAGGGGTGGCAGGGCAGTACACCCCAGGTCCGGTCCGCGGGTCGGTGTCTGGGCGGATACGGGTGAGGCAGGGAAAGGCAGGAACGAGGGAACGGTCGAGACCCCCTCGACTGGTTCCTGTCCAGAACCACCGGAAACTGGGCCCCGGGTCGTGTCTCACTCAGGGTAACTCTACGAGACGTTTGTGGACGACCCTATTCTACCGACACGGCCCGTCCCGACGACCGGAACCTACCCACCTTAGTCGGCGGAGTCGCCGAGTCGTCCGGTCGGCCGACACCCCGTCTCGTCCCCGGGACCTGGCCGACTGTGACCCAAGGGTAGTGCCCTCCTCACCCCGTCCCTCGTCCGTCCCGGGGCGGTGTGAGGGTGGGTCCGAGGGAAAAGAGACCTGAAAGGTCAGAGGTAGGAAGGAAGAGATAGGGAGATCTACGAGTCTCTGTTACCTTCTCTCACTCCCCGAGGGAGGTGGGTTCACTGGTCTGAGCCGAACCCTCTACCCCGAGGACGGGTGAGTGGCCCCTTTTGTAGGTAGGACGTACGTCGTCTGTAACCCCCCTCCCCACTCAGGACTCGGGGACCCGGACACTGTAGAACAGGGTCGGAGAGGGGTGTGTCTTACCGGTGGGAGTCCCCGGACCGGTGTCTGGAGGGGGCCCCTTCAGGAACCCCCTCCTACTCGGGAACTGAAGGAGTGGACCGGACCCAAGATAGTTCCCAGTACTCAGACAAATCTCGGGGTGCCCCCGTGCGTCGTGGAACTCCTCTGGACTCGGTTTAGACTGTGGAACCTGACCTGACCGCCCCCGTCCC